>NQII01000216.1:132445-150295 GCA_002778355.1 Clitarchus hookeri
CCGCCGTTGGCCGCCGGCTCCTCCCCTCCGGGACCCAGCAGCCCGCACAGGAAGTGCTTGAGTGCCGCCCGGAAGTCGCGCAGGTGGTAGGCGTAGAGCAGCGGGTTGCCGGCCGAGTTGAGGTGCGACAGTATGATGCCCATGTTGGTGACGGTCTGGTTGACGTGGCAGGAGTTGCACATGGCCTCGATGAAGTTGATGGTGTAGAGCGGCACCCAGCAGATGATGAAGAACAGCACGATGATGGAGAGGTTCTGCGTGGCTTTCACCTCCCTCTTGCGCGCCGCTCCTAGCACGCGCAGCATCGTTCCTGCGCTGCCCACGTGGCGGGAGTAGCACGGCCCGTCGTCCGGGTTCATCGTCACGATCTGCCGCAGCTGCAACACACAACCGCCCGCCATACGTCACCTTCGCTTGCTCTCCACCTGGCATGCTTCAACAAGATAAATCAAATCGCACATAGTGCGATGCATCCACCGGCTTGGCGGGAAACATCTTAAAACCACAATCACTCGATAACTACAGACTACGAGTGGTGGTCTCTAACTTTCGTTGGGACGAAATGATCTGTTAGATAATAAAAAACCGACATAATGCAAAGACGAAGGGTAGAAAGTATGATGTGTGGCCAGGTGTGTCAGACTCAGTTCCAAGCCGGATGAATTAGCTTAAAATTAAATCTAAAAAGACACACATTCATGGCTTATAGTCTGCCTCACGAACGAGCACACTTTTTTTTGCAGTTCTGAAAGTAGTCTTGTGTGTAGTTATTTCCATGGCAAAATATTTTNTTTGCAGTTCTGAAAGTAGTCTTGTGTGTAGTTATTTCCATGGCAAAATATTTTCTGTTTACATACTAGGCAGGTTGACAGTCAGCTGAGTGTGTTTATGTAAACACTATCTCTTACGGGGGAAAAGGGGGGGGGGTGGTGTGCACCGCTGTATGCATGGAATCGAAACAACTGTAAACAAGACTGCATAAAAATGTGCACTCGTTCGTGATACAGATTATACGCGCGATTCTAACTCATTAATCATTCCAGTTCAGAGAGTCAAAAGTAGTCGAGTTGAAGCAACCTACTCACGTAATTAACACGCGTCTAGTCTTTACTCAGTATTTCCACGGAGAGTCTGGGGAACAGCGTGTTTGTACGACAGTATTCGCGTGAACGCTTGCTCGGTTTACTGGATTGGTATCTTATGATCACACACAGACGGCGATGCTCAATTAGACCAAAAGACTTTGGGAGGTGATTCACAATGACAAGATATACGACTTATGGCCTAAAATTATTCCGGNTCATTAATCATTCCAGTTCAGAGAGTCAAAAGTAGTCGAGTTGAAGCAACCTACTCACGTAATTAACACGCGTCTTGTCTTTACTCAGTATTTCCACGGAGAGTCTGGGGAACAGCGTGTTTGTACGGCAGTATTCGCGTGAACGCTTGCTCGGTTTACTGGATTGGTATCTTATGATCACACACAGACGGCGATTCTCAATTAGACCAAAAGACTTTGGGAGGTGATTCACAATGACAAGATATACGACTTATGGCCTAAAATTATTCCGGAGGGCGGTACACCCTCGTAAAAGAGATGGAACCAGTTACCCTGGAGAGTTACGAGGGGGGAAGAATGGCTTGCATTACGATAACATTCTGGCATTCACTTCAAGTGATTTTGGAAAAATTAGAAACTGAAATCAGGATGGCTAAACCGGGAATCGAACCCGGGTCCTCCCGCGTATGAGTGCATTAAGTCCGATTCACGTTGATGTTAATACGGAGCTCGCTGCGTTAACTTTGCGTTATCGTTATGTTCATGTATAGATCACGCAACAGCACAGTCACATTGATGCTAAGTTAATGTTTCCATGCGTGGAGTTGGCCAGCTTCAACATAACGTTAAGGTTATATTCGAGAAAAGAATTTTTTGTTTTCTACTGTCCGTATTCATTTTTATTTCTACCAACTTTCATATTAATCGTACACTGTGTTCTGGCAGAAGTTTAAAGTGGAATTTGAAAGTTTTAATGTCATTTTTGCTTGTTTGAATGATAAACAAATGAAGGATTGATTTGAAAATGAAGGATTTGAAACAAATTTTTATACTTAAAGACATGAGATTTATACCCTTTGACCATTGAAGATAAGACAGCCATAAAATAGCTCAGACAACTGCGTTGTGACGGAAAGCTCAGGATGATTCTGCGGTTGCCAATGGATGTGAGCCCGACCCAAGGGTCGTGCCATGTATCGAGCCCGTATCCTCGAGTGGAAGGCTACAACGCCGCGGAGGAAGCCAGAACCACAGTAACCGAATGACACAAATAACTGAGTACACAAGCTGTTCACGGTTAACTGAGCACTTTTGAAATAAACCTTTTAAAAATGTCACTGCCCTTACCTGCGTATATTTTAATGGGCACACTGACTGGCATGCACCCAGTAAAGTTGGTGCGATGAAGATAAAGTAGTTTCATTTCTTAACGGTGAACTAAAAGTGTTAGGTGAACATCTGTGAATACAAGAATGATTTCTTCTACTCCATGTTCCTTTTTAATGGATATATGTGTTAGAATTTGCAAATTTGTAAAATATTTACTTTTCTAATACTTTATCAGCTCCACTTGACTAACGCATAAATTAAGTGATAAGGCCGATGGCAATGTTGATGTTACATACGGTGGAAGAATACACAATGCGCATACAACCATATCTTAAGCAGGGGGTTCAAAAGTGCTCAGTTTACCGCGAACAGCCTTTAAGGCTGACTCATACTGAAGTTAACTCGGAGCTCGTTACGTTAACTTAGCGCTGTTGATATGTTCAGGCATAGACAGCGCAGCAGTGTATTCACAATGAATTAAGAGTGACTCAAGGGCAATTTTCCAAGCGAAAAGTTGACCCAACTTCAACATAACGTAAAGGTAACGTAGTTTTGGCCAGTCAGACTCAAGGGATGATTGTAGTCTTTTTGTTTTCTGTATTAATTTTTATTCCTACCGTTTACCGAATGGAACGTTCATTATTGCGACTGGTTTGGAACATATAGTGAAGGCAATAGCTTCGTCAATGTGTATTTGAATGATAAAAAAAACTCTGTAATTTAAGAACATATTTGGAGGGCGAATTGGTGTCAATTTATGTGAGAGACGATGCTATTATTGATAGGGCCTACATAGGAAAAAATGTTTCAAATATTATAAAAATTATTGATATGTATGATATACATGTGTATACACTATTATTTTTTCAAGTCCCAGACACAGCATATTTGGTAGTACTTGATTGCAAATCATCAAAGAAGAGTCTTACTCAAATCCAGTGTAAATATAGGTACGATTTTATGAAAATAATTAGGCACGGATTTAACGCGAAGGTAACGGGAGCCCCGTGTTATTCTCAGTGTGAATGGGCGTTTTGAAGAGCAGCGGCGGGAAGAACCTGCTTGAGTACGACGCTGTAGATGTGGGCGTAGAACGCAGCGAGCAGCAGCGCCGGGAAGATGATGGTGGCGAAGTAGAGGAACANCCCAGACACAGCATATTTGGTAGTACTTGATTGCAAATCATCAAAGAAGAGTCTTACTCAAATCCAGTGTAAATACAGGTACGATTTTATGAAAATAATTAGGCACGGATTTAACGCGAAAGTAACGTAAGGAGCCCCGTGTTATTTCCAGTGTGAATCGGCGTTTTGAAGAGCAGCGGCGGGAAGAACCTGCTTGAGCACGACGCTGTAGATGTGGGCGTAGAACGCAGCGAGCAGCAGCGCCGGGAAGATGATGGTGGCGAAGTAGAGGAACACCAGGTAGTTGTAGTCCATGACCTGCGTGAAGAGGCACTGCGCGTCTCGCGGCTTGTCCACGTGCCAGCCCAGCAGCGGCAGGAAGCCGACCAGCGTGCCGCTCGCCCAGCACAGCCCGATGATGCCTGCACACACACACGCCACCGCGTCCCGTCACTGCACGCCATACACAGTCATATAGGGCACTATCAACACTACCTAGGCTATAATGTTATAAGCTTTATAGTGCCTTATAGGTAGGGCCAGTGACTTTTCGCGTGAAAATCGGAGCACACAGTAGACTTCAATACTATATACACACCTCAGCTGTTGTTATACCTCCATTGGCTGCTGGTGCGGTGTCCGTCTTTGACCAAGCCACTCAGGACTAAGTAACTCCGACACTGAACCTTCGTGATTAGTGCGCAGATGGTTAACACGGGCCAGAACATTTTTTAGCCAGTCAAAGAAGCTGGACGACCCTGCCGTGCTTTGGACTGTATCTTGTCTCGAAATATTTTTGCGAAATTTCACTGCCCCTACTTATAGGACGTTCACGATAAACTGAGCACTTTTGAAAACCCCGCTCAAGATACTGGTAGGCACGTTGTGTATNTTTTGAAAACCCCGCTCAAGATACTGGTAGGCACGTTGTGTATTCTTCCACCTTACGTGAAGTTAACATTGCCATGGGGCTCGTCACTTTATTCACGCGTCGTTCAAGTAAAACTGTAAAATAATTAGAAAAAGTAAATATTTAACAAATTTACTTATCATTACACTTTTACGCATTAAAAAAAACGGAAACAAAAGAAGTAATTTTGGTAATCACAAATGCTTACCTGATACTTTTAATTCAACGTTAAGACATGGAACTAGTTTACCTCCGTCGTCACCAACCTTACTGGCCGCATACCACTTAGTGCGCCCGTAAAATATACGCAGGTAGAGGCATTTACATTTTTCAGAGGTTAATTTAAAAAGTGCTCATTTTATCGTGAACAGCCTTTGCAAACATACACTCCGTTACACGTCTGGCAAATAAATGCTTGCTTTACACCCCCCCCCCTTCTTCATCAAACTGTGCCACCGTCCCTGGTACGCCCGTATCGACTCCGTATTCCAGTACGTGCGGACGATAAACACACGCTACTTCATTGGGTAAAGTCTGTTCGCGGTAAAAATAAGCACTTTTAAAACATGCTTTTAAAAAATTATTGCACATAACTACAAATATGTTACAGTACGCACTGGCATGCAGGCCCCCAATTAAGTTGGTAGTGAATTAAAAATATATAGTAGTTCTCAACCCTTAAGTTGTATTGCGGGTGCAATGTTGAAACATATGGTCTATAAAGATAGTATTTCTTGTTTTATACATATTATATTACGTATTTTGATGTTAGTAACTTATACACATTTATAAAATTTCCACAGTTGTACTTAGGAAACGCATGAATAAAGTGATCAGGCCCCTGGCAATGTTATTTTTACACATGTCGGAAGGATACAAAATGATCAGAAATGTGTACCCTAAGCAGGACTTTTGAAAGTGCTCAGCTGACCATGAACAGCTCATACAGACTCATACTGTACACGAACAAACACGAACCACTATCAGTCGCATCACTACAGCAGGAACACGAACGCAGAACGAAAGCATGGGTCCGTGCAATTGGCACTTAACGGCCGAATCAATCAGATGCACGCGCATGCCCGCGCAAGGACTAGAGCGACTGTGGCGCCATTTCCAATGACGTCACCGGGCCACCTCCAATGACGTCACCGTGATTCACACACTCACCAAGGTATGTCCGCAGCACATTTCATCACATTATCACCAGTAGTTTGATATTTATGACCGAACATTATGGACCGAGAGCGAGTGAAACGTACTGTACTAAAGCTACGGCATAACTTCAATTACTACAACCATGCGCGCGTGCGCGCACACACACACACACACAGAGTTACTGATTGCCAACAATTTTTAGTACATAATAGGATTGTATATGTCAAACAAGTAGGGAACCTTCACTGCTATGGACAACAGTTGCCATTCACACGTCCTAGTAAAAACTTGTACAAGTTTAGGAACGGAATTCAGTAGTGAACTGAGGACAATATGTGTCGGGCCGTACACATGAACTCCTCGAGAACTGTGCAGCTTGAGGTAACGAAAATAACTCGCATTAAGTTTAGCAACGTGTTTAACAATCACACGCTTACACCAACAACTTACTAACACAAAGTATAGAATAGCTTTTCCATGTGTCATTGTAAACTATGTTTTGTTTCGAAACATTGCAAGAGAGACATAAATAACATGGTCAGATATTTTGTAAAAATGTATAACTTGAGAATTAATAAACAATATACAGTATGCAACTGGATGACTACAAAAAAAAAAAAAACCAGAGTCCCAAGGCTTGTCACGGAAAATATGTGTGACTTACGGTCTAAAGTAATTACGGAATAATCTTTTATTAAAACTTAAAGATGCAGCAAAGAGTGTCTGGAAAACGTATTATTACATGCAGCTGGTCCGCGTCCTTCCCTTGCTCTTCCCCATCAGTAGGGCGAAGCACAGTGCTCCAAGCGCATCACCGGTAACAGGAGAAGCGCAGAAGAGTTACAAACGCGGAACGTCGCGTAGCACTGACGCGTGCCGCGATAAAGCTATCGGGACTGATGCCGCTCCTATCATCGGAAGAGTGGATATCTTGGGTAGTCGCTGCNCCCCCCCCCCCACCTTCAATTCTGTGTGAAGAGAGGTGCGAAAAACCCTCTGGGCAAGGTCAGCTGAGCTATGTAAGCCTCGGCGTGACTCTGTTTCGGAGGGTATGGAGTCGTGGCCGGCCATTAGCGCCAGCTGTTGGTGCTATCGGAGCCGAGGAGCGGCGACGCAGCGACCAGCGAGTGTAATCTGCGAGCTTCGCGAGAGTTGAGGGGAACTGACCGGCTGGGCTGTGGGGAAGTGGGACTCGGTGCGTGAGTGGCAGACATGTGGGATGATGTTCATGTATGGCACTGGACATTTTGATCTCATGAGTAAATAATAAGCGAGGATCTCGTGATTGTAGTTAGTGTAAAGAAACTTTAAGGGTATTAATTATAATGGAAATTTGCATGATTTACTGCGTTAACTGATAAGAACAGCAAATGTTAATACTAGAGGTAGGTTGTTACATTTTGTAAATAATAGCTGCGTATATTTGTATAACATTGTATATAAATTAAGAATTTAAATATATCTATTTTACTTTTTATAATGATCTCCATCCCTCACGAACTCGAATACGCCCCAGGTGACTTGTAACAGTATAGTTTAACGAAGATCTGTAACTATTAACGTGTTCTGTCATAAAATATTTTTTTCGAAAATTTAATATTTTTGCCACTACTATTTATTTTATTTTATTAAGAATATGCATAATATACTTTTTAACGACAGACAAGGTTAACAGAAGCCATACTTTTTACACAATTGCCTATCAAAATAGCAATTTTAGTGTTTTTGGGACGTAAAAATAATAAAAAATTAACTCATCGAAATGAGATAATTCACACTATGAGTTACTCGAATTAATCAATAAATTCACGCTACCAAATGTTTTCGTTATTTTTAAAAGTTGCTTAAAATAACGATTTTTTTCACGTTTTGAATTTGTAGCAGTCTATGACTTTTTTTGTAAAATAAGGGTTTGGTAAGCATACTTTAAAATTAATTAAGACACGACCTTTGAATCGTCCTTGTTAATTTTCTGTAAATTATTTCATTTATTTTAGTTGTACGTCCCGAAAGCACTAAAATTTTTATTTTGGCATTTCATGATGCAAAAGCTATGCGAAATTATTCTTTTTTACGCGAGGAAAGAGTACTAATAAGTAATGTCTACAATTTGGACGGTGTTTCGTACAAGTATAACATTATGCACTTCTTGGTGATTAACGCGATTAGGCTGCACTGCAGTTCAGAGCCTTACGTGTAGCGGCGATGGCGCACTTGGTGCGTGTGGCAGTCTCGCTTTTTTTTTTTTTTTTTTTTTCAGAATGTGGTTTATTAACATGATATATACACTGTACAGAAAGAGTTACAAGAAAAGGAAAAGGGGGAACCTGTATGCCAGCGAAAATATTTCTCTCTAATACAAGCAATGACGTAATATTGAAGCGAGGGGAACCAGGGGGAAGAGAATGAAAGGAGGATAGTGAGACAGGGGAAAACTATACAAAAAAACCCCAACAGTCTCGCCTTTATTGCTCCCGCACTTCCGGGTCTCAAACATGAGGAATCGTT
The DNA here is from genome assembly GCA_002778355.1 of Clitarchus hookeri. Classification (NCBI taxonomy): domain Eukaryota; kingdom Metazoa; phylum Arthropoda; class Insecta; order Phasmatodea; family Phasmatidae; genus Clitarchus; species Clitarchus hookeri. The sequence continues at coordinate 140,535 of NQII01000216.1, forward strand.
CCAGGTAGACGGCCCCTTAAGGCTGGTCTTGTAGAACTTCACCTATTAACCTTATTTAGTCGTATTTGTTTGAACTTGACCTTGACTGTTAATTAATATGTAGCTTGTTTATCTTTTTATACTTTATAACAAAATAGTCCAAAGCCAGTTGGGCCATCATAAATCCCCTTGTTACTATTCAGTGCAAGAAAAAAATTTAGTTACAAGCTAAACATAACAAGGGAACTCAAATGTAGTGCGTACTGCCCATGTTTTGTAATTTAGGATGACCAATAGTTTGCCGCAACATAATTTCATCTTACAGGTTCAGTTATTTTTTTATCACAGGATAAATACACTGTCAAACAAATATAACAACATGGTAGTAGTTTGCAGAGTAATGAGCATAATAGGTTCACTACATGTTGTGGCTTTACACACAAAGGCTCCTGACCTTAGCACCAAATATCATTCTCATTATCAAAGAAGTAAGGCATAACGAACACCAATCTGAACAGCTTACTTGCAAGTATCCCACTTCATCTTAACAAATGTATACGCGAATGACGTAAAATTGCTATATTCGGAAAAATACACATACATAATTCAGCGTGTTTTATTAATTTAAATAACGATAATGTTTCTGCGTCATAAAATTAAATGCAAACCATGGCGGCAATGTAATAATTTATATGATTGGCACCTAATTCCTTGAATTAATTCATGAAAGTGAGAGTTTTTTCCTTGCGGTAATACATATTACAATTACATACTCGGTACTCAGTCTCAAACTAGTCAACTTCTAACGACTTGTCACGAATAGTGGATGATAAATTACTTTTGGAAGGTCAGTTACTAGTAGAATGTTAGCAACTACTGAATAGTCAACTTTCATGGTGCTCTACCGATGGTAGACTATCAGTTGCTTGGTTGGATATTCAGTTACAAGAGAACTGTTAAATACTAGCGGACAGACAACAACTAGCGGGTTGTCAACTACTAGTTGTTAGTCAACTGGTCAATTATGTATAGGCGAATAGTCAAGCACTGTTGGTCAAATGCAACTTACTAAATATAAGCTGGATTATAAACAACACTTAACTGACGGAGAGCCGATGGATAGTCGAAAATGGCGGTCATTAAAGTTTAGATAACCCTCTGTCAACTTCTAACATACAATGACGATCTTGAGGTTTTGTTAAAGTGTTTTTGTGGGAACTGCTGTCAGTGTGATACGTTGTTGTCGGGAGTGTACGGGAGCCGAGTTGTTGCCTTGCGGGCGAGGCGAGGCGAGGCGGAGGGCAAACAGAGGGCGAGAAACAATTTAACAAATGAGTGGTAGGGGCTGCGGAAGGGCGGACACCGGGGGCGAAGATGTCGCTGATGAGATGTCCACGAGCGGCGCAGATCCTAGGGCGAATTACACGTGAATATACAGTATCTCGCTAAAGGCTGTTCCACTGTAAATCGAGTACTTTAGAACTCACCCTTTGAAAAAAAAAAACGCACTGCCCGTTAACTGCACGAATGCTACCGTTCACACTGGCATGCAGTATCTCTTTTAAGTTAGCAGCGAACTAAGTAAAACAGTTGTGAGACTCTGTTGTACTGCGAGTGTAATGTTTTAATTTATGGCAATTTAAGTTGGTGCTTTGTTTTTGCTTTATGCAGAACTGAGTAGTTACTAATTGGCATATTAATAACACATCTAGACTGTTCAGTGGGTTTTCTTGGGAGTCTTTTGTTTCCCCCGCCCTTTCATTCCGGCGCTGCTCTATACTCACCTCACTTCACCCTCATCGGCTCTCAAGACTTAGATGTGACGAGCCACCCAAATCTCTTCACTCACTCACAAATTTAGATTTCCAACGTTTTCACTTTTACACTTGACTAACCCATGAATAGTGAACAGGCACGTAGCAATGTTAATTTTACATATGGCAGGAGGATACGAAATTAAGGAAAAAAGTGTATCTCAAGCAGGGCTTTCAAAAGTGTTCAGTCAACCGCGAAAACTCATACAACCCGTTTTACTCCATTTCGTTACAAAAAAAAAAGTGTTGAAGTAAATTTCTCAAATGACAACAACGGTTTCGTTACAGTTGGGTTTTAGGTATCCAGTAACACCACTTACACATAAATTTTGCTTAATACGAGATCAAAAAAGTTGCCTCATTTCTAAAATGCAATTTTAGAAGTTGGTTTTCGAATTATAATAATGTCACCATGGGCGTCAACGTTACAGACTTTCGGAAATGACTACCGGAGAAATTTAACCGTCGTCACAGCCACAACAGATTTTCATTGCACGTTGGTGGACGTGATCGCTTGACAGTTCCGGTCATGTGGCAAGGAGGCCAATCTCGTAGCACTGTATTTTAAAGCGTAATTCACAAGCATCGTGCACGTCTAAGCTGGGTCCGGGACCCACTACAATTTATTGCTTCATAGAGGAGACGAAAATGAGTATACTTAATCCATAAACCCTTGTCCGAAAATGCAAGCGTCCACCGACAGAATGCGTGAAAAATACTCTAGCTGTCAAAAAAGAATAGTTGCACCTACGAGGAAGTGTACGATTGCAATGCTATTTGGAAGGAAGGAAAAATTCGCCAAGAACAAGAAATGATACAAATTAAGACTGGCATGAGCAATATTTATTGCGTTACACATACGTATTTCAGTATGACGTCAGGTAGCCATGTTTGCGAACACGTTCCGCCGAACGTCACGGCGTGGAGTTGTAGATGTCCCTTATGGTGTGCTGCGATAACCCGTCCCATGAAGCTTGAATATTCGCTCGCAGTTTCTGCAGATATTGCGGTAGGGTTGGAGTTGCGATATAGCCACCGATAGCAGCCCAAACGCCACAATTTGCAATTAGGGATATGTCTATAGAGTTCTCCACCGTACCGCGGAGTGGGCTCTGTGAATTTTAGGAAAGAACAATGAACGATAGGGCCACAACAACGGTTAAAATATAAAGTTATAGGCATATATATGTGCGCATATATATACACATGAGGGAAAATCAATAAATAAGTTACACTTCCACGTTATGGCCATGTATGAAACCACCTATACATCGGCAACACGGCTATGACAACATACAATGTAAGTTCACTTTTCCACATAGTCCCCAAGAGACTGTAAACATTTCTCGGAACGGTCAACCAAGTTTTCGATTCCGGATGCGTAGACATCTCCTCCAGCGCTAAGTAACCACCCGGAGACAGCTGCTTTCACCTCCTCATCGTTTCGGAATCGTCGTCCACCGAGATCCTTTTTCAGCTTACCGAAAACATGAAAATCGCATGGCGCTAAGTCTGGATTGTATGGAGGATGTTGCCATACCTCCCTCCCACTGCAGCGGTTCAAGTCGTTCGCTAGTCAGTGAGATGCAGTTGGTGGCAGGCAACTTTTTAGAACGCGAGTTCAGTCTTTTCACCAGGAGTGCTAGGTCACGCGGTGGGGAGTCTGCCTTGCTCTCGGGAGGTCGTGGGTACCATCTCGCTCAATGCACGTGGCGAAGGTTTGCCAAGTGGCTTTGCATCCACACTCCAGGCTAGTGCTCGACTAGTTCACTTAGTATCTACCTTCTCAGTCCTTGTAAGCACAGTATCTTGATTATCTACATTACATAACACGTAATAAATATTGTCGTGTTACGAACATTTGTCAGTTATAGTGTCAAGTTTAATTGACTTGTTTCGCAGAAAGGACGTTCAGGATATGAACTGTACTCAGGAAGAAAACAACGTACAATACGAAGCCCATTTCATGCGGAAGATGACGTTTGTAGTTGAGACCATTACTTACGGTCGTAATCAATACTTCAGTAATGACCATACGTTAATAATTGGTTCATATGTGTAAGCGAGTATTGTAGCGATACGAATAATATTACAGACAAAAGTTTGTTCGTTGGATAATATAATATTATAAATTTACGTACGACTAAAAGGGTTAGTGAGCGATTTTAAAAAGCGAAATTATAGGCACCTATAAAATTGACTGACTAGGCTGCTTGCTACTGCTTGGCGAACCAGTGCAGTACATTATACACGGAGGACAAGGTAGACTGACAGCGATCTTCTACGAACGTCCCCAACATTATCTAGTGAACTGTGACGAAAACTGTCAAAATCACGTGACGTTTGTTTACTTTAGATTTTCAAAACAGACTCGCACGGTTATAAAATGATTGTTCTGCTTAAACTGAATACCATATCGCATTCGCACGAACAGTAGGTAAGACAAAGCACATTAAAATAAAAAATCACGTGTTTAATTAAACAACCTCGAGTTCAAACGGCAAGAATCATTTACTTGTTGAAACACAGAGTGGTTACTACACATATGGCATGCACTATCTACCCCTAATTCATTCTATGGTTATGCAGCTAGGTAAGTGAAATACACTCTACGTCGGTAAAAATAAGTGCGGTATCAGTAAAATTCTGCCACTAAATATTAAATACGATGTTTCTCATTTCAGCGAAGCACATTTCTCGCAGGCGTGAACTTCCCGTTCGACGTAGCTGCTGTTGACTTGAATACGCCTTTAGAATAAACCCGACACATGGGCGACCAGGACGGAAAAGGCGGTGTAAAGTTTGCAGGGTGATATATTCCGACACTACACCTTCGTGACTTATAACACGATTGAAGTAAATGCGTTTTTTTTTCTCGATGAAATATAAGACTATGTTGCGAGCATGACCTTGAGTTTTGCCGCGCATGCGCGAGGGGCGGGTGGGTCCGTAGCGACTAGCGGCAATTTTGGGCGTCGTCGGCGAAAATTTCCGGCCAGTACATCTTGCGATGCCGGTGTGCCAGCGCGCTGATTTTGGCGCCAAAATAAAGATTTCTTCTAGATCTGTCAATTTAGGCCGTAAAAGCCGAGCATACATTTCGTTTCTTTCATTTCGTTTCCACGTCCTAAAGAAAAATATTACCCGCTAACGCAAACGTTTTTACGTAAAACCCACGGCCGTGTTCCTGTCTCAGCTACAGCCCGATTTTTTTACAACGTGCTTACCTATACACAATACTCTATCAGACGATCCAGGAATCAGAGCGAATTGGAAAAATGATAAAATCGTAGGAAAAGCATGGATAGGTCGATATACTGATCTTCCCTACAACCCTAAGTTCATATCACAATAGGCCTGCAGGGACTGTCGGTTAGGGCCGATAACCAGTGAGCCTGGATTCAAAGACGCGAGATGAGAGACGGCCCGAACTCAAGAGCCGCAGGGAATAGAAACGTTGTAGTTAGGTAACGTAGTGTCTTGCACGGCTGCGCACAGAAAGTCACGAAACAATGGGTACTCCTTAATTTTTATACAGTGTTTTGCTTAATTAAATGCGCCCACCTTACGCTGGAAGGCTAGTTATTGGAACAGGACAGCTCACACTCTGAAATAAACAACATATTAAAACGGGCAACGGCACTAAGAACTAACATCACCACACTTCAGTTTTTAACACGCGATGTGAACAAAGGACCGCACTTACCAGCTTCGCTACGAAGATCGGCAACATAATCACAGTGGGATCCAAATCACTCAATGTTCATAAACTTAGTCATGCTAGGCCACTAACCGTCGCTAATACACGCCACTTGAGTGCGTGGTCTCAGCGACGCAGCTGCCGGGGACCCTACAATAAAACCAGATGACGATTTCTGTGAAACAATTGAGTCAAAGTGACTAGACTGTAAAATTATTTTATAATTTTTACCGAGAAATAATTTGTAATTCTACAAATGTCCGTAACAGTTTACAGCACACAAATGTTTCTTGTAAAATTACTTGTTTGTAAAACTTTACAAGAGTCGCCTTTGTAATAAACCCCAAGAAAAGCCTGTAGTACACTGACACGTGTCCACGAGCTCAGGAAAAATGGCGGACAATCAACAACCTAAAACCGTACATAGCTGTATGTGCAAAAACTAGGGGCGATGCAAAGTGTAGTTGCGTGCAGAAAGAAATGCATTGCAAGCTTGAATAACGTAAACACTTCAATTAATTAAAATAATCATTATAAAATGACGACAATTTTAAAAAATACGTGACGCTGTTACTCATTAACTGTTAATGTTTCATATCATCACAGAACTATTAAAATAAAATTAATGCGTTATTTTTAACCGAATAGCTTTACTAATGTTTTGTAAATATTATTTATTACTCTTTATTTAGTACAAAAATGAAAGTGAAACCGTTTTGTGGTTAACGCTGTGGGGATAGTAAAGCAAAGGATATGTTTTCTAGCCCCATTGCTGGCAAAGTGTAACTGCTTTTTTCGTGAATTATATTTTGAATTAATTTTTTTCCGTGTTCTATGTTATTAATTCTTCACATTTGTTTTTTTTTATAAGGCACAAAAATAGTTTCATTTCCACTTTTCAATAATGCAAGTTGTAATACAATCCTATCATTTGCAATATTGCAAACACATGTTTTGAAGATTTTTACAAGAAAACTTTTTGTAGTTCTGCAAAGGTCTTCTTGGCAGCTGGTTTTCCAAGGATGTTTATGTAAAAGTACGAAAAAATGTTGAGAGTGTAGCGCGAGGACAGAGGCGGTGCTCCTCGTGAAATTGCTGATAGGTAGGAGAGAGTTGCTTGTCGCTCCCTGCCTCGCTGCGCTGACGTAGGCGGCGTCCAACTCCGGTCCACCACAACGACTGCACTTCGCCTGGGATGGCCGTCACAGCTCACGGCCTGGGTGGCCAGTAAAACAAGCACCTGAACAGCGCCCTCCCTCCCCTCTCCTCCCCCCACGTCACTGTTTGCAGGAATCACCGCCCATCAACTGCGCCTACAGCACACACGTAAAAGTTTTACGGCCAATATACATTTCATGGCCTTTTCCCCTCCTATTTCTCCTCGTCGTCGATTACGAACTCGAGGAACACGAAAACACGTTACAGACGTTTGTTTTGGGTTCTTCGGTTGCTTGGGAAAGGAGAAATTTTGCCATGTAATTTTTAAGACACGAGCCAACAATTTAAAATTGCAAATGCAGTTGAGATCGTGTCCATTATATTCGATCAAGGCAAGTAATCCAAGCTCTATTGCTTGTTTAAACAAATAAATAATTAGCATCATTACCTGCACACACATATATTTAATGAATTGTTATGAGTTTATAGGGCTTAGATACTAAGAATACGTGTTACAAAATATACCCTTGAAAAGGAATTTTCTTCAAACTCTAGTAAGAATTGATAGAGTAATTCGAGACGTGTCATATATGTACAAAGGCGATTTTTTTTTTGTAAAAAAGTTCTCTTTTGTACGGCGGAATATTGAAGCCATCACTAAGTGATTACACTGCACAAAATAAATACATCAGCATACCAAATTTGGTTGAACTAGGTTAATGCCCCCGGAAAGCTGTCACAAAACAGACATTTAGAAATTAAAAATAGCTGACAGTTTGCAGGTGACCTTCTAAAGTAATACTTCTATTGAAAGTGTGTTAGCGCTCAACCGAGATTTTCGTGCGTTATATTCTTCTTTACATTAATTTTTCAGATGATATTTTCTTCCAAAATGAAAGTCTCAAGAGGGATATCAATAGTCGTATTTAATGCATGCTGGGTTTTAATCTGGGTCCAAATCGTCTTATTGGTTCCAGAGATACGGCTTATGATACAAGGTATAATGAAGCCACCACTTTTAAAATACGCACCTTGTCCATTTAAATCTCCTTAATTGAGGTCGACTGCCACGGTAATATTTGTGTGTTTGATATGTTTGGTGATATTCCATGCACAGATTTACGTACATGCGTACAGAAAAGTGATACCGTCATTGGGAAATGGGCAATAAATGAGCTTGAATTCGAATAAGAAGAGACAGGATAGTATTTTATTGGTCTTAAATGTTAATTGAAACGACTTTAATAGTTCCCATACAGTATTAAATTATATGCTAGAAGTTTTGTGTTTCAACCAGAATTCCGTGGCAAAGAGAAGGGCTATGTCAGTACTGCCAAGAGCGCCTACCATGTACACTCATTTGATAAAAAAAAAATTACCATGAACGAACGGCGCGAGTACAACGAAGATTGCCACACAGTTTCGTTATAGCCAGACATGTGTCCTGTTTGCGTTAAATGCAGTTTGCTTGAGCGGATGTGCCACTAGAGGGCATACATGTCCCTCCATCATTCATAGCTGTAAGACACTGAACAAGGCCTTAGTAGCAGTGTGAGCCACTGAGCCAAGTTCAGTGAACACGCAGCATTTCCCCACGGCACATTCTAGAAGCCTTTACCCAGCTGGATGAGTTTGAGAGAGGCCCGTTGAGAAGCCGCATCGTCGGCCTCCGAGAGGCAAGTTGGATGTTTCGGCGCATTGCTCGCCACTGGCCTTGCCTACACTGTGAGTCAGTGTTGGACGCAGTGGGAACAGGTGGGTACACACACCGTTGAGAAGGCTCGGGTTGGCCCCGGCGGATCAACAACAGGGAGGATCGTTTCATCTCGCGACAGGCTGTAAGCACTCCACGGACGTCGATGCGCACCATCCCGGGACATGTCACGGCAGCTGGGGACACGCCTGTGTCCACCAATATCGTATCCAGGCGGCTAGCAGAGCGAGATCTGTCACTGCGGCGTCCCTCACGACGTCTACCATTACGACCTATGAGCATCATCGAACACGTGCGACCTTCTGCCGGGAACGCGCAGCATGGCAGCTTGCATAATGATGTTCAGCGACGAATCACGGCTCTGTCTGGATACAGAAGATCGCTGAATTCGAGTCTGGAGACGTCCTGGCCAGTACCGTGATCAACGCTTCAAAGCAGAGTTGCAAACCGTCCCAACGAGAGGTGTCATGGTGTGGGGTGCCATTTCATACGATTCCCGCACCACACTGGTGGTGATTGAAGGAACCCTGACGGCGCGGCGATACGTCCAGGAAATTCTGCGACCAAGTGCGTTCCTCTTCCTGATGCAGCTTGATAAACCCCATTTTCCAGTAGGATGATGCCTGACCTCACGCAGCGCGGGTATCTCTGGCCTGCCGTAGCGATGTCAGCATGCTTCCTTGGCCAGCAAGGTCCCCAGACCTCTCACCCATCGAGAAAGTTTGGGATAATATTGGACAGCAACTTCGGCCACCAGCAACTACGGCGGATTTGGAGGGTCAGTTGCGCCAGCTGTAGAAGGGAATTCTTCAGAAGAACATCCAACATCTGTATGCTTCCATGCCCGACCGTATCGCCGCCTGTCTCCGTGCTACAAGTGGTCCAACGCCATACTAAGTGCATCCTGCAAGTGTCGGTGAATTGCAATACATGCTTGTTGTGGTACAGTATTTTGGCATTTTTCTGTATAGATACCACCGTGTCCTGTGCCTGTACCCACTCGCGTGACCCTGCGATGGCACCTTCAGGGTGATAATTTTTTTTGCAAATGATTGTAGTTCCATGTATTAAGAACCTTATTTTTACAAGCGCGTGTGACATAAATTAATGGAAAGTACCAGTGGTGGACGCATAAACTCGTAAAGGAAGGGACTACTTGAGGCATGAGACACTATGCACTATGTTCCAACCACATGCTTACCAGTGAGCATTAAGTTTGCATGCTACATTTAAATGCCATTACTTGGTATATAGGCTAAGTAAATAGTTTTAAAATTTGTCGTTAGTAATACTAAGTGTAAGTATCAATAACGTTTTATTAACAATATACTTGGTTTCAAGATTAATCTCGTTTTATCCAGTTTCAGAGCTCCAACCGTTGAAACCGCAGAGGATT
>NQII01000216.1:150368-219017 GCA_002778355.1 Clitarchus hookeri
TCACTCGTGGATCCACCCTTAATTGAAATATAAATCTGTCTGCAAGCCAGCATGAAAAACCAAGAAAGGCAATGCTAGGTTAGGTTTTTGCTAACTATAAGTATTTTGACACAGTGGTGCATTTCTGCCGAATTAATCCTTCCAACAAAAAGCCGTGCAGTTGATTATACTAGTAATCTACAACATTGCCTGTTCATAAAATACTCTAAAAACTTTTCTGTTGGCGACAGTCAGCCAAGGAGTAGTCGCTGAGACAAAAAGTGTTACATGGCCCCTAAAGTAGCTTATATGAAAGCAGGATGTGCAAAGTAATAACATGTAATGTGCCAGTTACTGCGATAAAATGAAAAAAAAAAAAAAAAAAATAAAAAAAAAAAAGACGAGAACTTTACCTTAGAAAACAATATTTCTACAGAAATGATTAACACTTTTAATCTGATATTGCAAGCTTTTACTCACAGTGTGATATTCAGTTTGCAGAATAAATATATTAACCGTGAACTCTTCTTCCTGCCGATCAACCGACCAGCATAAAGCGTGAACACAAACAGACAATATAAAAATTGCCGGAGGCATCTAAAGCCCTTTTGTAAGAACTATCTCCACTTATGAATGAGCATTATTAATGTAATTTATAGAAAAAACTTTGACAACTGGATTAACATAGACCCTACATCACAAAAAAACTTTTGGTAGCTTATAACTAGACATCGGATTAAATGCACTAACAAAATGCCAAAATATGCACGCAAATATGTTTTAAATAAAGCCCAAATATGCACAAAATATGCAGAATACAAATGCCAAAGTTCATTTTAATTTTTGTTTTATATTCTGTAATGAGCAAAAATTAAATAATAACAAGCAATAAATCAATCATATTATTTAACAAATTATGTTAAGTACCTATCATGTAGCAAATTAAACTCAATATCACGCATCATTCTTGTGACAATACACTATCATGTACTTTTCTAAATTTTCTAGAGCAAATTTGTGACGTTTGTCGCCTAATATTAATTTGTAAGCCGAAAATGACCTCTCCACATCAGCCGACGTCACTGGACAGAATTTGAAATTTGGCGCCATTTCTTTAGATATCTCTTTTCTTTATCTCTTCTGCAAGCCGATGAAATCCATGGGGCAAACAGGTGATAGGCAGTAATTTTGGATAAAACACTCGCAGAACTTGGCCAGCATTAACCATATAAGGAGCAGCGTCAGAAACAAAGACACGCATTTTTTCGTCCATAGAAGAATCAGGAAACAATGATTTTATGGAATCATTTATGAACCCGGCAATAGTTGAATGGTTCGTTTTTTCTAGGGCCTTACAGGCAACCAAGTGGGGAGTAGATGGTTCCTTTGTTAATTTTACAACTATCAAATTTTCTATATATCGTCCGTATGAATCTGTTGTTTCGTCAGCTGAAATCCAGAGCAAATTGTTCGAAAGATCGGTGCGAATTTCACTTAAAACGTCTTCGTACATACCTGACAGGTAGTTTTTCCTAATCGTAGATTCTTCAGGAACTATCTGATTTGTGCAATATTTCTTGAGAAATTGCCTGCATACTGGGTTATTCAGTTGATTAAATTGAATATTGCAACCAATAAACAACTCACATAAATCTTTATTAAATTCTGTTTTCTTTGTAGAATCCGAAGCAGAAGGCTTAATTTGAGTCGGCAGTTGTTGAAGACTTGTTGAAGATTTATTTCTTGCTGCTACGTGGGAAGCAGTTTTTACGTGTTGATCAATCTGATATTTTTTCGAAGAAGGTATACTCTTGTCACAAACCTTGCAGAAAATCACATAGTCATCAGTTGCAAATTCGCCTAGGTAACGTTTAATCCAATATTGCATTAAACTATGGGTGTTCTTTTTCACTGGCGGCATTGTCGTTATTACGGTCGAATCAAAACAAAAACCAACCCTGCGTAAACAAACACTGCGGGTAACTGAACGTGCAAGTGTGGGGGGCGGTCAGTGGAGAGTGCCACCCCCGCGCGCCCCTCTCGCCTAATGCAATTCTCCTTGCTATCGAAATAAGCAATATTGTGAAGAAACTATTCCAATATGCAACAACGCTGTAAATATCGCGTTTTATGCATTTGCATATGCAATTATGCAAATGCATATAATCCGATGTCTACTTATAACATATTGACATACAGAAATATGTTTCGCACTTGTCAATGATTTCTTGGTCAATTAAAGGTAAGGATAATTTATTTTGTATACCACCCTCCCTTTGTGACAGTATTCCGTCGTGGGAATTAATAAAACGAGTAAAATAAACACAACTGACTTTCGACAAAGGCTCCTGTCCGAGATGCAAACCTGAGGTTTCAAACGCACCCACATTTAACCTCCACGTAAGTCAAAGGTAAGCCCCTCGTAACATGTAATATTAATTAACAGGCGCAACACTCCAATCACAGAACAGGGTATGTTCGTGAAGGGGTCACACGATCTCTCGCGACGAACCGGTTGCCAACGCTGTAGAGTTTAAGACACTTCCTTCTCATGGCACAACGGGTGGATCGTTTGGGGTAAATCACACGCATTTGTGACACGTCTGCCAGTGCTGATATAACGTCAGAATGGCGTAGGGGAGAGTGGTGCACCAGTATCCAGAACTCTGCTTGTATCTCCAAGTGAAGGTACACTGCAAAAAAAAAAAAAAAACATTTTGTGGATACCAAAAACATTTTGTTGGTGACCACAAAATTATTTTGTCAATATAGACATGACAAAAGATTTTGTGGTGCTAACAAAAATTTTTGTCATTCCAGTATTTAGCGGAAACTATAAAATAACTTTTGTGGGCAATGTGTTTGTTAGTCGCAGCGAAAATGTTACGATGAAAGCAGAAATACTAGTTAGTGAGGTTCACGTTGGTGTGCTGCGGTTTGCGGGCTTTTGTAGGTAGGCATGGTCTGACAACAATTAAATACTAAATAAAAAGTCGTCGTGTATGTGATTCGAACCTTGTACATCTGAACTGCGAGCTCAGTATGTTACCATTACTCTACCTTGCTCGACGTTAGAGCGTTGTCTTCAGCCTGTACGAGTAATAAGAGAAATATAACAAGTGGCACACACGACAAGGCTTGCACACTTCACCTCATGGAAAGTTATGTTTCTGGAATCATTTACGTGTAACATTTACTTACTTGGAATAAAAGAATAATACAAACCGTTCGTAAGTACTTAAGAATATCCGTAATGAATTAGTTCGTTACCTAATGCAAAGAACCGAACACAGACAAATATGGCGTTGTGGCCAGACGTGGGACACTTCAAATATGCTAGAGTGCATGCGCAGAATATAACGGCTGTAGTTTTGCAGTCTCAGCGAAATGTTTTACTGTAGATAACATAAATGCTGTTGCTGCCAACTAAATATTTTGTGACAGCCAATAAACGTTTTTTCAATAAACACATATGTTAGTGAGCACTGAATAGCTTTCGTACTAATCAATCTACGTGTTATTGGGCTCCACAATCTGTTTTCTACCAGCAACAAAATTTCGCCTTGGAAAGCATCAAGCAAAAAGTTTTATAGCCTTTTAATTTTTTTTTTCAGTGAAGCAACAATATTTAATGCCACACAAAAAAACCTGCGGAAATTCACCCTGCCACCAAATTTCGTTGTGGTGAGCACAAAAATATTTTTAGTGACCACAAAACCTTTTTGTTATTCATAATGCAATTAGAAATTCTAATTTTATCACTAAGAAAGTTCTACGGACACTACAAAATAATTTTGTGTTTAAGAAAATAATGTTAGAAATGGAAAATTTCCCCGATTTATTTAGTAGCCGCCACTTTTTGATATACGGTGCAGGTATATAAATTTCTCAGGCAATGGCTGAAACAGCGGACGGCGCCAAACGAGCACTCGCTCTGCAACGTGGACGTCCACATACATGCGGGTCGTCTGCACACGGACACAGAGTAGATAAGTACACAGAAACGAAATGGCGTGGCGGTTCCTTTGATGTGGGCGTATCCATTCTCTGATTGGCTGCGCGAGGCTCTGGGAACGGTCCTTGTGTCTGCTTGGCTACAGCGTGCTGCTAAAGGTTCCCTATTGGCTGGGCTGTCGACTGGCGAGTAGGTTACCAGGCGCTGATTAGCGAACGGCGTCTCAACATTGTGTTTGTCAGTGCCGCCATTTTGGTGGAATGTGCAGCTGGAGTTAGCGGTGTAAGCAGCTTTTACACCTCTGCATTGCTAAGTACTCTGCGACGAGGTGTTGCCACCCGTGCAACGCAGTCTCCACTGGTTTCCAATGAAGCGTAAGTGAAGAGTGAAGAGATTTCGGTGACTCTTAACATCGAGGTCTTGAGAGCGGACGAGGGTGGAGCGAGGAGAGTATAGAGCAGCGCTGAAATGCAAGGGTGGGGGAAACGGGAGACCCCGAGATAACCCGCTAACCAGCCACATCGTTCGGCACATGCGAAAATCCGGGGACGACCCCGCCGGGAATCGAGCCAGGTTCTCCTTGGTGGGAGGCGAATAGTCTATCCACTACACCACCGCGACCCCTCCAACGAAACCAGTGAGTGAATATACACTAAGCGGCTTCCTTCCGTGCGCCACTTGAGTGGCAACAGTTAATGAGTGCGGACCACCAACATTGCCAATGAATTATTAACCTTGTGGAGTCATTTTTGCTTTAGAAGATATATGCGTTCATGTGCCGGGAAAGTACAAGACAGGCCCAATAACTTCGCTTCTGGGTTTACAGCTACACACAATTGTGGCCTCTACAAAACAATTAGCGCCAATTCACCCTGAAAGTTCTTGGGACCACTGAATTGTTGCTCACTGATTACAAAAAAGATGTAACTTTGAATAAATGAAGAGCCCTGTAACAATTACCACAAATCTGGTGTCAGTAGGAGAATATTTTGCATGGAAAGCTTCCACAGTTTTTCTTCCCTGTGTACTAAGAAATCACGCTGCCGTCTTGAATCCATTCATGCCACACTTTCGGTCGCAGTATCGAGTGAGTCCAGTTACCTAGACGCTGCTTCGCTCATACATGAAATGGGCCCTACTAACTATTGCTCGAAGAGTAGCGCGCAGTCACATCAATAAGAAAATTTCTCAGGTGTTTTATTACTAGGGACACACGATTTTCGCGGAAAGAATTCCTACCTAGTTGTATTTCAAAGCACTGTAGATTATATTCACTTCCGCGATTGGATGGTTTAAACTGATGAACGTCCCAGGCGCCTTCCGTGAATAACAGACGTCGAGCACCGACGTAACCTGGCTCTGATTGCCCCAGTCAAATTTCGAAATGTCTTCTCACAAAGATACGGGGCCAACAATCAAAACGAAAACTGCAGGTGTCCACATAAGGTATCGCAGTCTAACCTGCGTTGAATTCTTTTCGAGAAACGTAGGTGCCCCTACTTATTACAACTAATTTTTTTCTCCTCAGAAAATAACAAAATGCTAATCCTCAGTTCTGGGATGGGGAAATTAAACTACTTGTTACATAATAAATTTTTATTAAGCACAATACACATACTGAACATGACCTAATACACGAACATCACCATTAGTACCAACCAACTTTCTAAAAATCCAAATCGCATCTCCTAGCTCAAACTTAAGCCTACGTCGAGAATACAAAACTGGAGACGGAGATATAGCAATAACAGAATTAGAAGTAGCAACAAGTACATTAATAGCAAAAGTCTTTCAACATATAAAGATGATTCTGTTTTCGTAAAGCAAGTTACGACAGCTGAAGAAAGCTTCACGCTTCTCACCTTTATGTACAGATTCACTCTTCAGGAAATGACTGCCTACAATGGATCTGGCATTCTCGAAGTTTGTTTCTACAGGCATCCACGCAACAGTACAGTGACTAGTGTTAATTATCTTAGTCAAATTGATTCAAGACACATTATATGTTGGAAGACTTTTGCTATTAATGAACTTGTTGCTACTTCTAATTCCGTTATTGCTATATCTCCGTCTCCAGTTTTGTATTCTCGACGTAGGCTTAAGTTTGAGACTGAAGCGGCAAACCTGCAAAGAGGTAATGTAGCGGCTTTACCGAACGTGTTTGTGCTTATGACCGTGTGCCCGCCCCGAACTCTAGAGCTCATTGGCTCCGCCTGTGGAGGGGAAATGGTGGAGTGCTCATGCAAGCAGTATTTTGTGTTCCAATATTGGACTACTTTTTTTGCCAATAGCATTTTCAGAACCAAAGTGGGTTTGATTTAGGGTTAGAACACTGTTTATGTAAGCAAGTGTTTTGAGATGTTTGCACACTTTCCCTAATCTAGTTTTAATACAAATAGTATATATTGAAGCTAGTGAAAGTATTTGAAATTCATGTAAAATAATGGGTCTGTTGAATATTAAAATGTGAGCAAACGTGTTCCTCATTGTTGATCATGTAACTTTGACAAATGTACTGGCAATGGATGAGTCAGGTTTGGGGACACGCACAGAAGACGAAGATTGCTCTAGCTCATCATTAGTCTACAGTTGCATCTCGCCTGCTCGACTGCAGGCGGCTCTTTTGAAACTGTTTCCAGTTTCGGTACTCAAGCCGATGTACACTCTAAATCTGAGACAGTGATAATTGAGCCAAATCAGTGAAAATTGAGCGACAGAAAATCAGCGCCCGATTACTAATTAATATTATGGGTGGATTGCACTGATTTATTAGTGATTTCCACTGAATGTTGAGAATTCCACTGCCACAAGTCACTTGTTTTCAGTTCATTTCCTTGATTTGCCAGTCGGCGGTAGTTTATCAACTGACTTTCAGTGAATGTTATTTCACTGATTGATATCACTGATTCGGTCTTAGAGTGTACTTTCTTGACGAGAGTACCTTCGGCCTTACGACACGTTTAACTTCTTTAGGAACCACGACGCACGCGTGACGGATTGTTGTTGGAGCCTGTTTCGCTGTTTTACTGTACTGTGTTCCTACCTTGCTGCATTGCTATCGGCACGTTACTTTCTTTACTGAGTCGTTATTTAGTTTTTCTTTTCCATAGGTTTGCCTTCGTCCAGCAGGTGATTATTAATCTTTTAGAAATTAAGTTAAACAGGTTGTTTCAAGTAGCCAAAATGTGTGCTAATTTAACACGTTATCTTCATTATGTCACCAATTAAAATGTACCTAAAAAAAAAAATCCTTGAAAATAAGTTTGTTACACACTTTGCTACTACTAAAATTTTGTTAACATATAACATTAATTTTTAATATATTACCGGAAAACCACATGTTTGGTTACCCGTGGATTTATATTGATGAAAACTTCATTACTGTATCATTGCAGTTTGCTAGCTTTCCGTCAAAACTACAGGAATACCGACTAAAAAAAGAGTAAAAATTAATGACAAATCAGTTTTTTAAATATTGTTTTCTATATCCTTTAACAAGGCTGTGTGTGTTATATAAAAGAATAGGCATTGTCTCAGTTATAAATGCATAAAAACATGTCATGTAATCTCTTTGGATTATACAAATATGTGTATACNAATAGGCATTGTCTCAGTTATAAATGCATAAAAACATGTCATGTAATCTCTTTGGATTATACAAATATGTGTATACAATTGTCATTAAGTCTGTTTTATCTAAGATCGTTTCATACCACATGTAATATTTCTTTACTCAACAATGTAGTACTGTAGGCCCTATGGATACCGCACATGTTTCCTGAATGACCATTACCGTAAATATTTATGACCACTTTCACGTGAAATTTTTATCATCACTAAATAATTAAATAATATTATATAATTATAATTATAATCTCGTTTGTCTCTTGGAGGGAACACATCGAGTATCTTATAAGCTTTTACTCCCACAGCAAGTTTTCCATTACTTTTATTTTTTACGTTGGCTGTTGTTTGCTTGCGTGTGTCCCAAAGTACCTATATANTATATATATATATATATATATATATATATATATATATATCGTGCCGTGTTCCCCTTTATTCTGCCTCGTCCTCCTGTCTCAGTTCTCTGCATTCTTTCCTGCCCCAACACAAAAATATTTGCGACTGTATGTGACAGTATATTCTGGTCCGCATTTTCTCGCGTGAAAGAAAAAAATAGATATCGTTCGTTACTTTGGAACAAGGGTTACGTGGGCTGTAAAATTAATTTTAAGATATGCTTTCTGTTGTAAAGAATCCTACTTTTAAAGACCGGGTTTCACAAAATAGTTCTGCAGAAACATTAATAAATCCATTGGAAAAAGCCGCACTTGTGGTGATCCCAAGGCTTTCACTTGATGCAGACGGCTTGAACAGCTCCAGCCGCCACTAGGCTTGAAGCCACGACCAACCACAGCTGCTACAACACGCTCGTAGTACGGACACTGCAGGCACTCGGGAGGATGTACGGGCCGCGCAGACAGTAGCACGCATTGAGCGTCCACGCAGACAACCTTGCAACAGGGGCAGCGGTGGCGCTGTGTCCAGGGCTCTCGCCTACCACCACGGCGATCTGGGTTCGATCCCCGGTGGGTTCACTCCCGGATCTTCGCATGTGGAAATCGTGCTGGACGATGCCGCTTGACGGCGGGCTTTCTCGGAGTACTCCCACTTTCCCGCCCTTGGATTCCAGCGCCGCTCCATTCTAGGGCTTCATTTCCTGTCGTGCCTGGGGATGACAGTCACCTACGGGTCCCAGCTGGAAAGACCGTCAATAGGTGAGTGTCGTCTTGCCCTGGGTGCACTCCCCACATGAAGTTTAGTTTTTTTTGCCTTGCAACATGCCGACCGCCTGGCCAGAGTGCGTCATTTGTCTTCAACGTGAAAGATCCGCGATATTACAGGCGATATTAAAGGAATGCAAAAGTGTAAATAAATATCGCCAGACTGTCGAACGAATTGCTCCTCGAGTTCATCAGCTACGTGAAATCTCATGACGTTGGAGAATAACTGAGGCCGGCAAAAATAGCTTTTTTTTTTTTTTTCAAAGCAACTACACGCATTTAATTTTATAACCAATTTTACGAATAAATGTAATTTTCGTGTTTGTATAATCGCATCATCTCAATCACGTTATATTCTGTTACACTCACAGCATATCAGGAACAATCCCAAAATGGCTACCCTACTAGAAATAATATGTTTGGAGATGCCAGGTATTGAACCTGGTTCCCCTAGCATTTTGAACAAGCGCTGTACCATCTGTACCATCTTTGCGCGCTGCGGTGATTACAAAAAAATGTATTCAACTATTACAAAAAAATTTAATTTGTCTTCCAAGCCGTTATTAAAGAATTTTCATGGTTAAAATATTTTTTTTCTAGCATACAGAACATGTGTTACCATAGATTATCTACATTATTTTTACAGCTTTACAACCTTTGTTGTACACAGTTTCATTTTTTCCCACAACAATTTCAAAACGTCCAATTAAATCGCCACCTGCCGTTTCAAAAATTTATAATTTGATTTATTATACACTTACACCAAAAATTAATCCTGTCACGCTGTAAAATTGTTTCCTTCAACTATATTTGACAAAATTTTAAGACAAAATACACCGACAAAATTTCCAACAAATTTTATCAAATAATCTTGAATGTGTGTGAAAATGTGTCACATTGTCAGTTTTTTTTACTGAGAGAATATAATTTGAATTAATATTAAAAAACTATTTTCATAGTGAGAGATTGCTTTTGTTTTTCCATGCGGTTCATTACAGGAAGAAATTTAAGGAATGTTGTAATTTATTTTCTCTCCTTTACTAAATTCAAATTTTATTTATCAGAGATGTTTCTTGCACAATTAAATTTAATGCCTGTGAGTTCGTAATATTAAGTGCAATATTCACTTAAAATAGCATTCATGCCCAGACAGCTTCTACATAAATCAATTATCTTCATAATATACGTACTTCGTTTCCAGAAATCGTCCGGTATTTTAAGGTCCATTTTTGTCGTGCACGATGCTTATTGGTGTAGACCGTCAAACATCAAATAAAGTTTAGAACCGGTCAAATTTTCAAATGTTTGATGGAAACTGAAGCCATCCAACTTCCTCAGACAAATATGGCGGCGTTTATGACGTTTCGATGACGCCATAACTGCCCAACTTTATTTGACCAAACTTATTGGAAGCAGTTTGATGGAAAAATTTGGCCATGTGACAGGAGTTTTAGATCTATAGGTGTTAATAAAACTTAAAAATTCAGATTAATTTGTTTTCATAAATTATTGAAACAGAGGCAATGGAAAAGTACAATCATTCGTCTTTAATGCAATACGCGGGAAGTACTCATGTTCGTACGCATCTTTTGATCTGGTACAAAAATATCACAATATACATCCAGCAGTAATTAATTCAGTTATTTACAATTAATATTTTATAATAAATAAGTTTTAAACAATTTCCAGTCACTATGCACTGTACAAGTAAGAGCTTGTATTTTCTGCGCCAATACTCAGAAACGTTATTTTTTCTTATGTATACTACATACAATGATCAAAAGATGTTAACGGAGGCCGATAATTGTGTACTTACAGATAAAAAAAATTTCAGGCGCGTTATTAAAGTTTTAATTTTCAGGGCCAAAACCAAAATCTAACATTTTCAGGGCTATAATCAAACTCTAACAAAGCGATAGATACGAGTTCGTAAGTACAGCCAGTGTGTAAATAACTTAATTTTATAGACAGGGAAGTAGTTTTGCGTACTTGGCTATAAGTAAAGTAATGTCTCATATATGCTGAACGAAGTCACAGACGAGAAAAAAACATGACCATCTGTGTGCTTGGGTAAAATTTAAGTAAAATGTAGTATCATTGTTTAATAAATTTACAAATCAGTTACCGTAATTGATTAGGTCTACATTTGTCACAAATTATCTTTATTTCCACATTTTATCAGAGTTGGTAATTTTTAAGAGCCATGTAGTGCCTAAAAATTTCGTGTAACATAAACGAAAAATTTCCGATCCATACTTATGTACGTACATAACAAATATAACAAATGCGTGAACAAAAATTGAATTCACGAACACAGTTGCAGAAAAATAATTAAATTTAAGCGAATGAATGGTTGAAATAAGTGAAAAGTCAGTTCCGTCAATGCAGAAGCAGTTTTCTCGCCAAGGGCAGATGTAGAAGCTGCGTCCAGCTTCACAAGCAATATAAGGAATGCTGGCGTTGTTGTTACGGCGCGGCATCGCTACGCGCCACGGGCGTGACGTGAGCAGTTCTTCGCCGCGCCGACAGATGCCGGCACGCGACAGTTTGCATGCCACTGGCTGCCGGACAAACAAGGCGTGTGTGCACTCCTCGTGGCCATCGCTGTCGGCTCGCTCTGCAAATACGCACAGTGCAGACATCACTTTGCTACACGATGGAACTTCCCTTCCTATTCAGTCCACCAACCAGTGATTTGCTGGTTTTCCCAGTAGTGTTCTTCTGTAACGGAAACGACGCTAGGAAAGGCAGAAGGCAGATTGTATATTAGGTTACTGTTCTGAAACATAGAGGATGAGTCTGAAAAACACCAACAAATTTCGCCTGCACATTCGTAATGAAAAAATAAGTCGAAAATATTTATGAGACTTCAGGTCGATGATGCTTCGTAAGGGTGGCGCCCGCCCTTGAAGGAGGAGCTGAAACACAGGTTTGTTGTACATATTACACAAAGTATTTGAAATGGAACAATGGCGTCCAGGATAATGTGCAGTTGAACGAATATCTACAACTACTGAAAAACCAGTCACTGCCATAAAATTATGTAATAGAGGAAATGAGGTTTACAATCCTGTTGTAGCGTAAATGTCTGTGATGCCGAAGCTTAATAGGTTTTCCAATGACAGATTATGAATGATCAGGTTAAAACTAACGAGAGACGTCGGCTTGTGTTATCAGTTTGCGAGGAATTCATGAATGAAAGTCAAAACCATTGCCTCACTACACCTGGCAGGCAAGTAGCGCGCAAAACACACAACATATTATTTATTAAAGGAGCTGTCGTAAGTGTCCATCGTCTACTGCAACGCACAGGTTGTCACGCCCTGCACACCGAATATAAATAAAATAAACCAAAACATAACTTTTTTGACACTGACTAACTTTCTTAGCAAACACATCATCTTGTTTAGCTACATCAGTATTTAATCCACCAATATTCCTGAATATCTTCTTTGGACAACATCTTCTCCCTCTGCATGTCTATATAAATCAACGTGATGTTCGTGATATAATATGTTGCAAGACGTTTGCTGTTCGCGAAGGTGTTATAAATCAAAACGCCGTTGTTACCACTGCTCGAGCCTCTGTAATGTATTCTCGTAAAACACTTAAGTTTGAATTAGGGGATGAAATTTGGATGTTTCTTAAATTGGTTGGTACTACTGGTGTTGTTCATGTTTTTGGTCATGTAGAGCTTGTGTGTAATGCATTTATGCATTATATACGAACTACGCAGTGTCGTGTGTGCCTGATGCAGAATAGAGAAATTGAGAGAATCTGCTGTTGACGTCCAAGGACTAAAACAGCGGCCCGCGTGGCTTTAGATAAGATAATACTTTTACACAAAGTGAATGTATGTAGGATGACTCTTAAGTAAAGGGCACAGTTACAGAGGTAAAACAAAATAATCTTAATTTTTTTAAACCGCGTCTGGAAGTTAAAACGTCCACCTCAGGCGTGTGAAGCGCCTGCAAGTAGGCAAAATTCGGCATGCGAGGCTCGGGCCAGATCTTGCAGTGACCAGCAGCTGCTGGTACGCCAGGATGTCCGTTTCCTGTAAACATTTAGCGATGGTAACATACGCGCGGCGGTCACACACCTGCGGGCCAGGAATGCAGACGCTATGCAGCTGTGGGATTTGGCTCTATTGTTTACACCATGTGCTGTTCCGCAAATGTGCAGCACTCCATTAACTGCACACAAATACACTTCCAATTATGCAATATGGCAACTCGTAGTTTAAATGTCTGCATTATGAAACTGTACTGCCTGTGCCGTGTTTGCAGTGCTGCACTTCGTCACCACGGCCACTATGGCAATAAGCACAAGCCGTGTAGTACTGTGTGGCGCCTGCAAGGTCTGCAACCAACACCTATAGTATGCCAGGTAGTTGCCTTATTGGTAGGCGCTGAGCAGCTTATTTTCCATGCAATCTGTCGGTGGACGCCTTCCGGACAAGGGTTATGAATATCATATACTTATATGTAATCCTTTTGCGTACTTGGCTATAAATAAAGTTATGTCTCATATATGCTGAACGAAGTCACATACGAGAAAAAAACCACGACAATCTGTGTGTTTGGGTAAAATTTAAGCAAAATATAGTATTATTGATTAATAATTTTACAAATTAGTTAACGTAATCGATTAGGTCTGCATTTGTCTTAAATTATCTTTATTGACCTTTTACACATTTTATCCATTTATAATAAACATGTGTTTATTAAGATTAACGCATTCCAATTTTATAAAACTTTAATAATAGGACAACTGTTACTTTGACACGCCTTGTTACCTGCGCCTGTATCACGCACGTAGACAAATAACAGCTCGAGCCTCCGTAATTTGTTAATTGTCCGCTGCCTTACTGGGAATCCTTTCACTTCTGACAGGGCTGCACATGATGCAGTCCATCGTTGTGATGTGGTTACCGTTGGCGTAGAGGTCCGGCGGTTGCCGAATAAAACGAGGTCTGATTAAAAATAAAGCACTCGTGGTTGAAGAAGAACATGGCGCAAAATATAATGCGAATTTCAACTACCAAATGGTCATTACGGAGAATGCTGGACTTTATAGACGCAAATACATGAAAGGGAACGCCATGTCGGTTAGCTTGTGTGTACCTCTTATTGTACAGATTACTATGGCTGATCAGATTGGATCCGAATTCGAATTTTGATTGGATCTGCATTGCCTAAACTGACTACGAAAAAATAAACCAAAAGACGAAGAACGCGACATATGGATGAGAAACACGCATACAATAAAAATGTAATAATATAAAAAATCACATACATGGACCAAGATACAACGATCCAATTAAACAGCGAGTGACACAGAACCAACGAGGACAGCACAACTATGGCAATACGAAAACAGAAAAACCACAAGAAAAACTCACACTGCAGTAAGTAAAAAAAATGCATATAAAAGGATTTAAAAAATTTATAATGATCCAGTCAGGCAATGAACGAAACAAAAAAAAAACACAAAGACAGCATAAATGCAGCTAGACAACACCAGCAAAAATGTTACGTACACACCAACAAAACGCAAAAAAGTATAAATGGATCAAAAATATATATCCAGTCAGANCACAAAGACAGCATAAATGCAGCTAGACATCACCAGCAAAAATGTTACGTACACACCAACAAAACGCAAAAAAGTATAAATGGATCAAAAATATATATCCAGTCAGACAACCAACCACACAAAACGCCACGGACAGCACAAATTTAAAAACGCAAATGGTCAAATATACATTAACAAGATGAAAACAGTAAAAAGTCACGACCTTTTGGAAGTTGCAATCTGCTCCCGTCCTCAGGTGATTAAACAATGTGTTCGGGAAAAAACTGTGAATAAATTATAGTTTAGAGTTATAGAATGGATACGCTGCAAGCTGCCAGTAACGCCCGACCAAATGGGTTGTATTCGTGTTGGTGGGGGTAAATGAGTATGCGGCTTTCCTGGAAGAAAGCCATCTACATGTAAGACCACGTCCTCTGCTGATGAATAACTATGGAGGCACAGTATTCTTTGATTACAGGTCCTGGGGTGTGGGGCCGGTAACGATACAATCGCAGTTTTAGCGAAAACTTTTGTTTCTTTCGCGGTAAATAAGGTTGAACAATCTAGACAACTATGAAAAAATTGTAGTTTTGTACTTTACTGCAGCTAACCTGCGCTTCACAGTTATGAAATAGTGATTTGATTTTAAAAGGTTTTCTTCCCACAACTTTATAATTTAATTTTACTACAATAATGTTGGTAGTGATTATAAAAAAAGTTTTATTATTCGACGTCCCACTAAAAGTGAGTTGTTCAAAATAATTGTCAAATGAAATGTGTTTTTGGTTTTACGTAAAACATAACAAGTAATGTATTAATAGTAAGATAAGCATGTTTGTGACAGTTTCATGGTAGGACTATGGAAGCATGTACACTACGAATAATGTTGTATATGACGTACAAGTTTTTATGGGGAGGTGTAAGTGATGGGCAGAAAGCAAGAGTTAGGCGCGACTGTGGAAAGTGCACAGTGATCCACGAAGAAGCAGGTGTGCTAGTACGTGCAGTGCGAATGTTCCCGCACACAGAATGCGCAGCTTGGGAGCTGCGCAGTGGCTGGTGCAGGCGGTGGAAGAGACGGCAGGGGCGGTCCCCGCACCTGTTGCAGTCACACACACCTGTTGACAACGCCCCCCCCCCCTTGACAAAACCTGTTGCTTCACCCGGCGCACAGCGTGCGATTTCATCGAAATAGGTTGACAAAGATCACATTTTCAACTTCCGCCAATTTCCTGGTCGCTACCCTTGTTCCACAGACACATGGTTGCGCTGTCAGGTGTACGTTCTATTTGACCGGCCAGGCATGTCACCTACGACCCTACAAGAACATTCGCCAGCTGCAGTGGCTATCGTACATTCCCCGTCGAATTCTCCATAATGCGGCTAACACACGTGTTACCAAGCTTTATGTGTAGATATGACATTTGGAGGCTTTCTATTATGCACAATAAAAGCAATTCGACTTTAAATATAATACAAGTTATAATTTAGTGCCAATATTATGGAAGTAAAGTCATGGTAAATTTTTTATTATAATTGCCTGACCTAATTAATTTATCAAACCTCGAAGTTATTTTTATGAAAATGGACCAATATGGTACTGCTACTTATTAGATATGTACATAGTACACGTGTTGGCTACAATTGTACACGTATTTCGTTTGCAACCGCTTGCGCCGTACATACACTGAAGAGCCAAAGAAACTGGTACACCTGCCTATATCGTGTAGGGCCCCCTGAGCACGCAGAAGTGCCGCAATACGACGTGGTATGGAGTCTACTAATGTCTGAAGGTATCTAGGAGGCAATTCACACCATGAATCTTTCAGGGCAATCCACAAATCCAATCTGCGCCAATTTGAGAAAGGGTTGCACGTCTGTCACGTTTAATGATTCTCGTCAGTCGTCGTTTGTCCCGTTCTTTCATGATATTTTGCAGGACAGCCCTACCAAAAATAAATAATGATTTTATCTCGTATTTAGGGAAACTATCAACCCATTCTTACACAATTTGGCGAAGATGTTGTACTGAGGTAGGCAATAGTAATAAATGTATATATTTTTAACAGGGCAAACTTATTTTCAGAATGGTGGCTATAAAATCCTTTTAGTTTTTCGTGTTATATATACAAAATTATGTAATATATTTTAACTAAATTTTGTATATTGGCAGTATACAACCATCGAAAATGCGCCTACATTACTCTTTTGTCCTCCATTTATGATGATCGCCACATGAAAATTATGGATGTTTTATGCCATATCTCTAGGACCAACCAACAGATTCCCACCAAATGTTACACTGGAACATTTTTAATAAATGTGTACCAAATTGTGCAGAAGGCAATGTAAACTTTCATGATTTAAATGAACCAGACAACGATGTTCAAAATGGCAGCTTTATAAATCATTTATGTAAGTTTGAATTATATTTTAAACAATTTAACCAAATTAAACCAAAATTTGTATGTATACAGTAAACATTAGAAGCATCGTATAAGAGCCCCTTTGTCTGGTGATTTTTTTTACAATATCATAAAATAAGAAAATAAAGTTTTTAAGGTCATATCTCAGTGATCAAACAACCGATTTCCATAAAATTCTTCACACAAGTGGCGCTACGGTAGGCCATGTAAAATTACATGTTCTATGCAGCTTAGTCACTTATTTTGGAAAGAAATTCCCTGAAAATATTTTAGGTTAGTAAATCTTATCATTCGAAACATTAGACTGATTAAAACCGAAGTTGATGCTCCGAATTCGACCTCCGTAATGCAGTAGATTGTATGCTAGCTTATAGTACGAGGTTTTCTGGGTTCAAGTCCCGGGTAAGGCATGTGTGTATTTGTAATTGTCTCACTACTGTTGCACAAGTTTCTGGTTTCATTTCTAAAGTTATTTATTTCAAAGAGAAGTCAAGTTCTTCCTATCAACTTGGTTTTTAAGAAATTATTTAAAACTTAATTGCACCCAAGTTGAGGAAAGTAGGCTCATTAGTTATGTAAGTAATTTCTTGTTTATTATTCATAAAAATGTGTGAATACAGAAATTACGGTATGTGCGTCGGGTGCGATGCACATTGCAAAATAAAATTAAAGTCTTTTGCCTAGGAGCCTGCGAGAATACATCAGCATAATTAGTCGAGTGAAAAATATGATACGTATCGTAACGTAAATATATCAGACAATTATGTATACATAAATATAGACACATGAAATTATTTTAAATTTATTTTATACGCAGTTACATATAAATATATAATTATATAAAAAATTTTTTTAATTATTTCATACATAATTATGCATATGTTAATATAGGAATATAAAATTATTTTAAATTTCTATATTTATGTATACATATGCCTACAAGCATATTTATATAACATATTGTTATATAAGTATCTATGCATCTTCTTCTGGGACGAACAAGTTTGAGAGTTTTCTCGAGTACTCCCATATTTTTTTACATATCAATTGTATCGNGTAACGTAAATATATCAGACAATTATGTATACATAAATATAGACACATGAAATTATTTTAAATTTATTTTATACGTAGTTACATATAAATATATAATTATATAAAAATTTTTTTTAATTATTTCATACATAATTATGCATATGTTAATATAGGAATATAAAATTATTTTAAATTTCTATATTTATGTATACATATGCCTACAAGCATATTTATATAACATATTGTTATATAAGTATCTAAGCATCTTCTTCTGGGACGAACAAGTTTGAGAGTTTTCTCGAGTACTCCCATATTTTTTTACATATCAATTGTATCGTGGAAGGCCTTTTGTGAGCACAAACTAGGCTCGTTACTGTTAAAAAAAATCGCATTTATATAGAAAAAAATGACAGTTGACGTTCTGACACTTTGAGGTGAACATCGATTTGGAAGCGCTCTTTCTTCATACCTCGAAGATGTATTGCGAATCTGAAGACCTGCGTTTGACCTCAACGATCATGAAGCCGCGACCTGCATCATCTCTAACTGGTTGTCGCCAGTGTTGATTCTGCGATCGAGTTTTCACCTATGGTCAAAATGCTCGTTGGCATGAGAGAACGCCCTGTACGAAGAGTCCTTTTCTCGCGATGAAGCATTACGACATTGGTCCTATGCAGTTTGTGCAAGGCGATACATTGAAAGAAAATACGGAGATCTTCCAGGATTTCGTATACTGGGAATTAGTAATTGTTGCCAGCAATACCTCTTGCTACATCGATGAGTACCGATTCGACAGGCGATGATGATGAGACGGTTAATGATAAAGGCGGAGTGAGTGCAGTAGAGTCGGTTTGTGTGGAATGTACACTTGCAAGACTTTCGCGTGAAGTAGACGAACTTAAAAATAAACTGTCGTCGGCTCTAAATACTGATGAGCAAACAACTCCTGCTACAAAGGAAAGCAAACTTAATATAGAATACAAAACCGGAGGTGAAGATGGCCATGAAGAGAGCATTGATGAAAATGAACATGAGGATAGCGATAGTGCTGAAGACGATGACGGCGATTTTCGCGATGCACTGACACACCGCACCAACACATTTGCTGCAACAAGTGACATGAAGAAGGCTGAAGACGCCGAGAATACTGGCTACCTATTTCCCGAAGACCCGAATGAACTTGTTGATAGACTCAGATATTTGATTGACCTTCAAAAACGCTGGGATCTCTCGCACATTAACGAGATATCTTCAATCATTAGTAAACTGAAGAATCGGGGGTATATCTCATGATGTGATGAATTGCTTTCTTTTAAAATTGTAATTACAAAATAATAATAAATTATAATAATATAATTGGTTTTTATTCATTTTTGTGTGTGATATCCCTTTTACCTCACAACTTTTAAAGTGGTGCTATGAGCTCTCGACTATTAAAGGAAAGATCTGCATAAAAAATTGCGATAAATACTTTAGTATACAAATACGTAAATAGTGGACTGCATACAAAATATTAATTCTGTCTTCATGTACAAATATTGAGACAGTTGGCAAACAAATGTAATTTCTATACATATGGGTTTAGAAAAGGGGAGGGGGGTGGACAAGCCGAAGGATTGATTGAAGGATCGATCGAAGGATTGGGATTGATCGAAGGATTGCGATTTATCGAAAGATTGGCCTGGGTTGCTGTGGATTGTGGAGGAGGATTGCTAAAGATTGGGATAGTTAGAAAAATTTGGATTGATCGAAGGATTGGCAAGGGTAGCTGGGAATTGTGGAGTAGGATTGGGATGGATTGTCGTGCTGTGGATTGAGGGGGAGGATTGCGAAGGATTGGAGTCGATTGGCTAGGGTTGGTGTGGATTGGTGTGTGGATTGGTGCGTGAATTGGTGCGTGGATTAGTGTGTGGATTGGTGCATCTATT
This sequence comes from Clitarchus hookeri, assembly GCA_002778355.1. Taxonomy (NCBI): domain Eukaryota; kingdom Metazoa; phylum Arthropoda; class Insecta; order Phasmatodea; family Phasmatidae; genus Clitarchus; species Clitarchus hookeri. The sequence goes on from NQII01000216.1 coordinate 170,053, forward strand.
GGTGCGTGGATTGGTGTGTGGATTCATGTGTGGATTGGAGTGAATTTATGTGAATATTGGTGTGAATTGGTGTGGATTAGCATGGATTAATGATTGTGGTGCTGATTGCGGTTCTGATTGATGGAAAGATTGCGAGATTGATCGAAAGATTGATAAAAATAAAGTCTTAAATTTTTTTAATTGGTTAATATTTTTTTGTAATTTTATGATATTATAAAAAAAGGTTATCTAAGGTCATGGACACAGGGTTACGGTCAAAGGTCAAGTTCAAGGTCACTTGGATTTAATATGGTGGTTGGGTGATATAACATGAGAGCTGAAAGACCAGAATGACAGAGCCTGATGCTGGCTTCGGCTTCAGGCCCCATTATGTCCTAACTTTCGAAATTTTAATTTCTTAATTTTCGGTTGAGGTCTTGTGTTAAGGGTATTGGGTCTTGTGTTAAGGGTATTAGGTCTTGGGTTTTGAGTCTTAATTCAAGGGTCTGGAGTCTCAAGTCTTGAATCAAGTGTGAAAGTTTTTTTTGGGAATTTGTTTTAATTTTTTGGAAGATTTTGGCTTCAAGGTCATTTAAGGTCAGAGTTGAAGGTCAAGGTCATCAACATCTAATACGGCTGACGAGATGGACACTGGCTGACCTGGAGAAGGTCGGTTGTGTCGGGAGCTTAGTCGATCCACCTGCCATCGAACCCCGGACCTCCTTCATGTACATATTTAAATAATTTAAAAAATGTGTTTTTTATTTTTTAAATTTTCGATACATTTTTTGGTATTTTATAATTTTTCTGTAATTTTTAAAAAATTTTTTTTATAAATTTGTGCAATTTTTTTTACAATTTTTTGCGTTCAAGGTCATCCAAGGTGATGAACACAGGGCCAAGGTCAAGGTCACAGGTCAAGTTCGAGTTCACCAACATCCAACTTGGCGGCTAAGATGGCTTACAGAACCAAGATGGCTGGTGATTATGTCTTACCCTGGACCCTGTATATCGATTTGGCATACTCTATGACTATAAAACCAATATGGCCGCCACTGCTCCGCCCTCAAGAAGCGAGCCTCCCAAATACCTTCCAATGGATCGATAATTGCCTTTCTATGGGTCGTTTTTGCAAGTGGGAGACTCGGTGATTTTTTGAAGGAAAAATGGGGAATTTCGTGGGAAAGGGGGAAATTTTGAGTAAAATTTAGCCGATTTTGAGGGGAAAATAGCCACCGGGAAGCCGGAATGACAGAGCATTAACAGCTCCGTGCTCCTGTCCCAGGTCCCGATGCGCCCGACTCATCATGATCACTCTACGTATATGAATTCATTGACATAACATTGAAGTGATACTTTGCAGAATTAACCAATTAAGAAACGTTATTTTGGACATACTACGTTGCAGTAGGTCTGGTAGAAAAAACCAGATTAATGCGTACAGCAAACAATGCAGAGTCACAGAATATGAGCCAAGTGGGCTTTCGTCAGTTGGCATACAAGAAAAACCAATACAGAGTATTATCTATAGAGGTACTGTACGTGAAACCACTTATTCAATATCGTGCGACCCCCGGAGCTGCAGCTGGTCTGTGGGGAATATAAAATGACGGTGCTTAACGTGTTGCAATCCGTTGCAGACCTCGACACAATGTTGCCGTTTGTAAGCGCAGGCTTCCCTTATCTGGTGACATGACATGAATCACTAGGCGATGGAAACAGATCGGCTGCGGCTATTCTTTTATCGCGTGTTTTATCGACCGAGGCCAGTTGGCTACGAGAACTGTCGTTGCTTGGCAAAAAACCAACTCACAAGCTTGTACAACACTTTATACTCCATATTCGTGTAAGATTCAGTCAGTCCTTTTACCCTTAACCGTTGTGTACGCAGCTGGCATACTTTAATGACAGGATATTTTTAACAAGTCTAAAATTTACGTGTTCTAAGGAAAACAATTTAAGTCAGCAACGTTAATTTTAATTATAACTAAAATTTCGTGGCTCGTCTCTTTGAAAAAATAGGGGAAGAAGATTAACGGGTTGAGATTCCATGAAATCCACGACTTAGAATCTAGCCAGCGCGTAAATATTTTCGCGAAAATCAAGTAACCATATAAATCAGTATAAATCATTGACAGACCTGTGAAACTGACTGACTAAAGTTATATTCTGTCTTTCACCGGCTTTATAAATGTATAACTTGGTTAAAATTTATGAGCTATCCGTTTACACCAAAATATTTAGTGGCGAGACAGACTTCAGTTACGTTTCACTCTTATGATTTGTAGGCATTTGTTTTTTATGTGCCGTAACTACGTGCACAAAAACCACAAGAGTTACTTGCAATTTCCTGTTATAGACTGTTTACGGTAAACTGAGAACTTTTGAAAACCTATGCACATTCTTGTAATATTCCTTTGGTTATTTGCTTTGTGCCTTCATGGGAAGATATTTGATCACTGGCTCGGCCATCCGGGATTAAGTTACCCCGACACTTAACGTCCGTGATTAGCGGGTAGACATCTAAGAAGAGTGACAATTAAAATCATCCAATGACGAATGTGGATCTATATTAAAGAGTTTTGAAATACAAGTAGTCGTGAAATATTTTAGTGAGAAACAGATATCCATACTGATTTATAGTGAATTATACTGCTCCAAATCTGCGAATACTAAAGAATTTCACTGATTCGCCGATTGGAAGATGCAAAACAACTTAATATATAATTACTCTAATGTGAGTGACAATGTTTATGCACACTTGTAAGTATAGATAAGTGTAGCCCAGAGCGGAGTTAGCACCGAAGTGACAGAATGCATTGGTGGAGGGCATGGGATTGCCCTCAACTACAGGGAGATAACCTATCGGCCATATCGAAAACGCCCACCGCATTCCCCGCACGCGAAAACCCGGATTCTAATTAGTCGAAAATGGTACAAGGGTCGTAGTGGGGTAAGAGAGGTGATGTGCTCATTTAAAGGACTCGTCCAGATTGAAAGCGTATGAACCAGAGACCAGAGAGGCTAGCGTATACAGGAGGCGAAATTCATCACGAACTGGAACGCTGCATTAACCAACTCCCCCAACCCAACACGACTTCCTTCCTGCATTTTCCCAACGACATGTAGGTGTTATTTGGACGGGAAACTTTGTCAAGCGAACTGATCTTTTTCTTGAATTTTACCTGTCAGCTGTATAACTGAATTCCGTACACTGACTATGTTAAACACTAGATAGAAACGTGAAATAGCCTACAAAAAAATTATTTCAAAATACAGATAGAAGGTTATGAGGAATCCTGCCGTCGAATATCGATGAAAACACGACATTTGTATAGGGCCTGCATAGGATAACAATTTTTTTTGCGCAGAATACAAGTCTAGTAAACATGAGAACGTTTAATGTAGAAAAAGGGGGGGGGGATGAGCAGGGGTTTGTTACCGGTATCAACAATAGAAGGCCACAAATTTTAAACAAAAAATTTTTTAGGCAATATTTAGGCTTAAGTTTGAACTGGAATGATGCAAACAAAGATAGTAATAGACGCCATACAGAAACGCGTAGTCAGTCATGATGTTTCAGGAAAAGACGACAGTTTTCCTTAGTATAGAACATTCACGGTTACTTCCAACTTTTCTGAAGGCCCGCTGAAGTTCCACTTCCAGGATAATTATCCGCCTCATGCAAACAAAGCTTATCTAAGACTAGAGAACTACACCAAAGGGACTACACACAGCATTGTGCGCATTCAGTGTAATAATATTTTGCATAATACTTATTTCTTACTAGGCATTGCCAACACGCCTATTTTCTCCCTGGTGTTATTCATATTAATTGTTAATGAAGTATTATAAAGTATAAATGAAATACAAGTAAAAGTTTTATTTAAAAAAAAGGGCATTTTTTTATGTTAACGCAAGTATAAAACGCTTGTGATATATGGCCTATTTAGGAAACACCCAAGCACGTCATACATGGGGTGATTTTTCAAAGGTTAGATTAAAAAAGTGCGAAGAAACCGCGAATAGGCTATAGTAACATTTCCATTGACTCTGTGCGTGGTTTGGCTGTCCTGAGGTACGAACACAGGGCGACGGCACGGTAATGGAAACCAAGGCTCGTTCAAGACGATTATGCAGAGGTTTGTCATTGCCTACAGTAGTGTGGAGGTGAGACGTACCCATAAACCACCTGAAAAATTGCAAGCGGTAGAGACGGCAATCGAACCACGACACCCCGGATGTCAGGCGTCAGTGCCATCCACTACACCATAGAGGCGGCTATTATTACATTAAAAAAATCGGGTATGGCTGTGCCGGGAACACGACCGTGGGTGGGTTGGGTTCTACGTTAATACGTCTGCGTTAGCAGGTGATATTTTCTTTGGGTTATGGGAACGAAATGAAAGTAACTAGATTGATATTTGTCTGTTATGGCTTAAATCAACAGATCTAGACGATATCTTTCGTTTGGCACGAACATCAGTACGTTAGCATATCAGAGTCACAAGATATACTGGCCGAAAATTTTTGACCGCCCCCAAAAGTAGAGAGATATGGGGAATTTGGCACATCGGGAACTGTGACTGGGGCGTCGGAGCTGTTCGTGCTGCCATTCCGGTCGGCCGGTGGCCATATTGGATACATATGACCTTGACCTTGACATTTGGCCTTGAATCCGGTGACCTTTGATCCAAAAAATCCACAAAAATCCAAAAAGTTCCAGAACAATGATAAAAAAGTATATTAAAAAGGTATTAAAATTATTAAAAAAATTATTTAAAACTGTATTACAAAAAATTTAAATTTTTGGAGGTCTCCCACATTTCCTCCCCTCCCACTCATTCTACCATCTTAGTAGGTTCAGTCCAACATCTTGGTAGGCGTCATATCCACCGTCCGCCATTTTGGTCGGTGCAGTCCACAAAATTGGTAGGTGCAGCCATCCGCCATCTTGGTCGGTGCTGTCCGCTATATTGGTTTTTTTCGTTTGTCATTTGTTTTACATTGCTGGTGTTGTACCCAGCACCGCGCCCAGCAAACACTGGCCCCCCTCCACTCCCATCTTCCAATATATTCAATTGACCAATTGCCAATCCCTAATTCCCATTGGCTAATTGCCCAACCCCTTATTCCCATTGGCTAATTGCCCACCCTCTTCCAATTTATTTAATTGCGCCGTCAATGTTTCTAGTTGCATAATTACTCGGGTGTTTTCGGAAACCTTCGTTCGAACAATTACTCGGTTCCCCTCCACCACTGTTTCTCATTGGCTAATCCCCCCTCGCCCCTCAATCAATTTCAACACCAATTATTCACCTTAGTTCGACCAATTAGTCGGCAGGCCTCCACCCCCACCACTGATTCTTACTGGCTAACCACATCACATGACAATTTCTTAGATAGGCTAATTGCTCGTGAGTTTTCGGGAACCTTCGTTACGACCAATCGGCGGCCTACTTAAATCGCTAGTGCGGGCTATTATTTTCCCCTTAAAAACTCTTTCTAAGACGCACCCTAAGACTCATAGGGAAATCAGTAATTTTTCTCGCTCTTAGAAATGTACGCGTGTTGTCCGAGCGACCATAAAATCCTTTCGGCCATTTTGGAATTTGGATGGGTGCGCTTGCTTAGTGCCTTGGACAAACGGGACGAGTTACCGTACCTGCCGAAAGACTTTCTCCTGGTCTACGCACCTTACGAAATTTCGACTGTATTCAAGTATTTGCCGGCCTGCCTGCAGCAGGACGAAGGCACACGGGACCGCCTCCCGGGCAAGGAGTGTTCCGAGCGCTGCACCACCTCGATTCCCGACACGTCGCATCACAGGGATTGGTGCAAGGCCCGCCGAGCAGCCCTCGCGGCGTCTGCACCCGTAGAAGACTACTTCCCCGTTGAAGACACCTTCCCCGTTGAAGACGGCCTCCCCGTAGAAGACGACGTCCACGTGCAAGTTATCTACTCGCAAGCTGTTCCCGTGGAAGATGTTCCCCTTCAAGAAATTTACTGGCAAGCAATACCTGGCGTGGAAACCAAACCAGAACACAGGTGACCGATGTGTATGTACCTCGATAAAGTTTTAAAAGACTTTGAAAAATATTTGTGAAACTCTGTGTGCGCATGGAAAACCGATTTTTTTATATGACAAAAAAACATCTAGTGAAAAAAAAAAAGATTTACAACATCCAAGATTTTCGCTCGTTGGACTCGTACACCATCAAGCAGATTGCCATATCGTACAGTCACGAACACGAGAAAACCAAACTCTTCACTTTTTTTTCGCCATATCCATGGCAGCACCTCGACCGCACCATGCAGCAGATGTACCGCCTACAGACGTACGAAACGCACGGACTAAGGTGGCAAGAGGGGGATATTCCGTATGAGGAAATTCCTGCAATGCTGGACTCTGCCAGAATTCTACATTACCCCGTATATGTGTTTGGAAGACGCCAAGAGTCGGCGATTCGCAATGCGTGCCCCATCGGAACGAACAGACCTTCACAAGCATTGCCGCTGTCCGCCGTTTCAACAGCTCGTCGAGACGTACGCCACAATTCTTAACGAGTGCAAAAGTCAAATATATTGTTGTGCCCCGTGCAACACCGAATCCCTAAGATTGTAGAGTTATGATAACAGGTGGCACATAAAAAAAAAAGACTATGAGGAACCCATTGTACATCAAGAGTCAGAGAAGAAACAAGTATTCCTTGTATTATAGAGAATAATAATATAAAAATGGTAATTTTTGTGCATAAATAAATGTGTTTCAAACAGTAGGTAGATTTTTATTTTATATCGAGTTATGTCCTGTTCACGTAAGTTTTAAGAAACACTGTTGGCAAAGAAAAAATATTTGGTGTATCAGTTTTGTTATAATTGAATGAAAATAAAATATTTGGTATATCAATTTTGTTATAATTTAAAGAAATTTTTTTAAAATGAGACACTAGACACAACTGAAAACGTATATATATATATTACGTGCACGAACGTAATTATTTAAAAAAATAAATTAAGGATTTGGAAAACTCATGTGTCATATACGGGTGCGTTATTCTACTTCCTATAAAGTAATCATGGCTCGAAAAACACAAAAACAGAGTTAAAACCACTTCGCTATCTCGCACGGTATTCGATGCGCACAGTGAAGGATCCCATGCATACCGCCTAGCCCAGGCATAGACGCTCATCATTAAAAACATTTCCTACCAAGTTTAAAATCAGTACATTAAGAAATTTAGGAAGCGGGGAAAAATACCTAAATGGTTACTCCACGTGCGGCGATTTTTCTAGCACCAATTGTCAGCATATAAGACTATATGCATAAATTATGCACATATGGCAAGTTTTGCATGGGAAAATTTATATACCGTGAGGAGACGCTAGCGTAAAGGTACACCCACCACAAGTACAAAATCATAAAAAACAGTTACCATCGGAAAACAAATTTCCGTATTTTCATACATTCGTGTGCGCTCGCTGCATTAAGAGATATATCTGATCCGCGGTAAAATACCCCCACCCTCCCCCTCAGAGATCCGTCTTACTGCTACGTGACTTCAGCCGAATGGAAAGTGACATGCGAACATGTGTATGTATATATGTGCGGCCCCTAATTCAGCAGGTGTCAATAGTATTCCGTCTTCATGAATTACGCGAACTAAAACGTAGTTTTATTCCCGAGATACTAGTCCACCACGCAGATTTATACCCCAATACGAATTCCAGCAAAGATACGAGCCTATAGCTCTTATTCACCACTCTTCAACCTCGTCGAGACATACAAGGAAAGACTTCACAAGTGCGAAAAAATATTAGAGCATATTGCAGCTAGTGCATTACGAAGACGATGAAATTATTTTAGAGTTATATTTTTCCCTTTCGAATGTAGAAAATTACTCCCGTGTATAATTTTTTTGTAAATAATTTTTGGCTTGAACTCCAAATTAGTTTTTTTTTTTGTATAAAAAATTCTAATGTAAATTTTTTTTAATTCTGGTGAAACCAAATATACTTTGTGATGCTGTGAAACTAAGAAATAAGGAGAAAAAAAACGGTAATCTAACTTTCTCATAAGTCAAACACACACACACACAACTACACACACATCCCTACTCACACACACAGAGAGAGCCCGTAATATCCCAATTGCAGGCGAGACTGATAGACGCATTAAAAACTACTAAGACAAAAGACAAAAGCATACTTAAAGAAGTGGCTACGAGTCCCATTACAGAAGTAAATGAGAGGCACGTGCAGTCGTAATCTGAGCTCGCGCACACGGCCAGCCGCGCTGCACCGGGTGTTGAATTGTACTTTGTTCTAGCGCACTGACCGCCGGGGGGAGGCTTGTCGCTCCAGCAGCTTGTTTTATTTCTGACACAAGCCAACTTTAATTCATAGGATAATAAACACAGATATCTGCACGCACAAGTCAACACCAGGGAAGACCCGTGCTCAAGGGGACCCGGGTTCGATACTCGACTCGTTCGGGCGAATTTCTATTTTAAAAATCACTCCAGGTGAATGTCGGGATGGTTTTTTGGTAGAGTCCTTACTTGTACCCGCTTGCCCTAGTAACTAGTTCCGTCTCAAAATAGTATAAAAATTACTATTATTATTATTATTTTAGCTTGCACGCCACCTAGATAATATAAACTCATGCTACTATTTTACGATAATCTAATGGAGTCACGAATAAAAAATATATATATTTGTTCATTATAAGAGGAGGAGGGTTGCGCCATTTTGTTTCACAACAAATCCGCAGCATCGGGCATATTGGTGACGGTATCCGCGGGTTTTATATTATCCCCGGGGCTCTTGCTGGTGCGAATAGAGTATAAGGGTTTTCTCAGCGTGCTCCGACGTTTTTTTAAATATATATAATACATCCGTATTTTCTCTCTGAATTAAACTGGTAAAAATCTTCCCATGGACGACAGCTTCTCCATTCTGAGTGATGAGATGACTGATTCTCGGTTGCCAAATTCCTAGAAACTCGATATCTTCCACTGGAAAACTATTGGGTTGAACTGCGTTTCCGACAGCTGACTCGAAAAAAATGATTATTTTTTCATACGTCGGTTACTCTTTGTCAGTGGTTTGTATTGATTAACATTGGTACTAAGCAATTTTTTTAAAGCGCGAAATTATAGTGGTGGGTGAGTACATTTTTTTCAGGGGACACCGTGTGTTTTGAGTTGAGAGAGCTTAGCAGTTGAAATGGGTGAGGACGTTTAGGTCGGCGAAGAAGATCAAGTGTTCCGAGAAAATCTGCCGGACATCGCCAAGCCAATCACGGGTGATACTGTTGGCAATGGCATCAATCACGTTTCCCACATGCGCGAAAATACAGGTGCAACCCCTGCCGGGAATCTAACCTAGCTCGCCTTGATGGGAGGTGTGCGCTCTGGTAGCTGTGCAACTGCTGTCGAGAGGATGGTGTGAAGTATTGAGCGTGTCCGGTCCTGTGTCGGTGCCAAATAATCATTATAGAAAGGGTGCCTGATCTCCACCGCCACGATTCATGGTTCTATGGGATGGTGATTATCGCAGTGTTCACAGAACAGCTTGTAAATATTTATGGGTTGAGAATAGGGCTTACATTTATTGCTGCCGTCATTTCAATGGAATAAAGAAGTACTTTTTTCTGGTGAAGGACTGGGGTGTGATGTTGAGAACTTTTACTTGTGTAAGCATGGGCTCGTTTTCACCCTAGGGCGCGAGGCATTATTAACAAACATGAGGATGTGCCTGAACGTAATCGTCATGGTTCAAAACCGATTTGATGCATACTTACAATCATATATTCATAATCTGATCGTGATATATGTTATACCAGACAGTTAGGTTTTCATATTAGAATTTTTTTCGCAAATATTCAAAGAGATGTTTTTCCGTCGTGCTTGGTATCGATGGCAGTGGTATTTCAACGATTATTTCCCGAGTCGATACATATCAGTGCTCATGGGAGGCTATTTATTCAGGACATGCTCCCCCGTCAATACCCCTGCTAATCACAATCGAAGCGACGCTGTTCGCTGTGTGTTGTGTTTTATGAGAATATTCCGTACATAAAACAGGTTATAGTGAGTCATATCTGAGTAATTTTTCCTAAGTTTCGTCAGCGTATATGAGATTTCGTTTCGGCTCGAAAAGTTGCGATAAAGAGAATGGCCATGTATACGATAATGAAAACTGTGTTGACGGTGAAAACAGTGGCGATTTTTTTATACCTTCTCACACATCTCCTCGTCGGCTTTCCTGAAAAAAGTGACGTGAATAATGCAGAATACGACAAGAACACTGACTACATTNTATACCTTCTCACACATCTCCTCGTCGGCTTTCCTGAAAAAAGTGACGTGAATAATGCAGAATACGACAAGAACACTGACTACATTTTTCCGTACCCTAATGAACTGGTTGATATACTCAGACATTTGATTTCCTTGCACATCAAGGAGATATATTTAACCAGAGGTGAACTTTAGGAAAGGGGCTACATCGAACGAAACCATTGTGTACTATCAATAATCTGCAAACATCAGAGAAATGCAAAGATTTAATGCATGGAAAAAGTCTTCATNTATTATTATTATTATTTTAGCTTGCACGCCACCTAGATAATATAAACTCATGCTACTATTTTACGATAATCTAATGGAGTCACGAATAAAAAATATATATATTTGTTCATTATAAGAGGAGGAGGGTTGCGCCATTTTGTTTCACAACAAATCCGCAGCATCGGGCATATTGGTGACGGTATCCGCGGGTTTTATATTATCCCCGGGGCTCTTGCTGGTGCGAATAGAGTATAAGGGTTTTCTCAGCGTGCTCCGACGTTTTTTTAAATATATATAATACATCCGTATTTTCTCTCTGAATTAAACTGGTAAAAATCTTCCCATGGACGACAGCTTCTCCATTCTGAGTGATGAGATGACTGATTCTCGGTTGCCAAATTCCTAGAAACTCGATATCTTCCACTGGAAAACTATTGGGTTGAACTGCGTTTCCGACAGCTGACTCGAAAAAAATGATTATTTTTTCATACGTCGGTTACTCTTTGTCAGTGGTTTGTATTGATTAACATTGGTACTAAGCAATTTTTTTAAAGCGCGAAATTATAGTGGTGGGTGAGTACNGTCAGTGGTTTGTATTGATTAACATTGGTACTAAGCAATTTTTTTAAAGCGCGAAATTATAGTGGTGGGTGAGTACATTTTTTTCAGGGGACACCGTGTGTTTTGAGTTGAGAGAGCTTAGCAGTTGAAATGGGTGAGGACGTTTAGGTCGGCGAAGAAGATCAAGTGTTCCGAGAAAATCTGCCGGACATCGCCAAGCCAATCACGGGTAATACTGTTGGCAATGGCATCAATCACGTTTCCCACATGCGCGAAAATACAGGTGCGACTTCTGCCGGGAATCGAACATAGTTTGCCTTGATGGGAGGTGTGCGCTCTGGTAGCTGTGAAACTGCTGTCGAGAGGATGGTGTGAAGTATTGAGCGTGTCCGGTCCTGTGTCGGTGCCAAATAATCATTATAGAAAAGGTGCCTGATCTCCACCGCCACGATTCATGGTTCTATGGGATGGTGATTATCGCAGTGTTCACAGAACAGCTTGTAAATATTTATGGGTTGAGAATAGGGCTTACATTTATTGCTGCCGTCATTTCAATGGAATAAAGGAGTACTTTTTTTCTGGTGAAGGACTGGGGTGTGATGTTGAGAACTTTTACTTGTGTAAGCATGGGCTCGTTTTCACCCTAGGGCGCGAGGCATTATTAACAAACATGAGGATGTGCCTGAACGTAATCGTCATGGTTCAAAACCGATTTGATGCATACTTACAATCATATATTCATAATCTGATCGTGATATCTGTTATACCAGACAGTTAGGTTTTCATATTAAATTTTTTTTCGTAAATATTCAAAGAGATGCTTTTCCGTCGTGCTTGGTATCGATGGCAGTGGTATTTCAACGATTATTTCCCGAGTCGATACATATCAGTGCTCATGGGAGGCTATTTATTCAGGACATGCTCCCCCGTCAATACCCCTGCTAATCACAATCGAAGCGACGCTGTTCGCTGTGTGTTGTGTTTTATGAGAATATTCCGTACATAAAACAGGTTATAGTGAGTCATATCTGAGTAATTTTTCCTAAGTTTCGTCAGCGTATATGAGATTTCGTTCCGGCTCGAAAAGTTGCGATAAAGAGAATGGCCATGTATACGATAATGAAAACTGTGTTGACGGTGAAAACAGTGGCGATTTTTTATACCTTCTCACACATCTCCTCGTCGGCTTTCCTGAAAAAAGTGACGTGAATAATGCATAAGACGACAATAACACTGACTACATATTTCCGGAATACCCCAATGAACTGGTTGATATACTCAGACATTTGATTGCCTTGCACAGTAAGGAGATATATTTAACCAGAGGTGAACTTTAGGAAAGGGGCTACATCGAATGAAACCATTGTGTACTATCAATAATCTGCAAACATCAGAGAAATGCAAAGATTTAATGCATGGAAAAAGTCTTCATNGAAACCATTGTGTACTATCAATAATCTGCAAACATCAGAGAAATGCAAAGATTTAATGCATGGAAAAAGTCTTCATCTTCAGGGCAGCAGCAGGTAAAGGTGGCTATCTTTAATTATTTAGGAGTGGGACTTGTTAATTACGCGCAGACACCACCAAGAGCTTGTTGCAACTTGTTTCTTGTTACAAAGGTTAAAAAATACTCCAAAGTACTGAAACATTTTTTTAGGGGAGCGAGCACCTTTCTACGCAATCTCCCCACTCAGATGGGCGACATCTAAGTGGGTAACTGAAGCAAAGCCGGGTGCAACGAGACGGCGGTCGCGAAGGCCCGTGAACAGTATGAAAGCTACGTATGTACACGATCGTGAGGAAGGCGGACAACTTGCGGAGTAAGTGGGGCGAAGTAGCATTGTCAGCCGTGGAGCTGGCGGACTACGGCGTGATGTCTGGGCTCACGGTGGCCAAATATCGCCCGCCTTGCCGCTAATGGGTGGGCAAACTGCCGCGTGGCTCCTTGCAGAGGGCCATTACCTCCCACCCACCCCTCTCCTACGTCCCATTCCTGTTTACCCCGCCGACCTGTTCCTGCGCCTCACCGCTCACATTCACTCTCTTAACACAAACATGGCGTGTACGTTTATTATTAGCAGCAATCCATAACAAAGCATTCTTATATTTCATATTATGGTTAACGGAGATCTTCAATTCATGGGCAGAGATTAAGCAATGCTGTAATCAGCGTTTGCCACGAACATGGATGCAAATCCTTTCGGAAAATTCACCGCACAGTGCTACGTGTCTTTCTTTACATCTATCTCTTTTATTGGGTATAAACTAACTTAAAAGCATACAAAATGTTCTTTAATTCCTATTTCACACTTCTCAGGACTGTAGAGGTCATATAGATGAAATGTTGATGAGGAACCCATGTCCGACACTACAGGGATGACACACATCATGAATGTATAAAATCTTCTGTCTCACCTAGTTCAACAAGCTCTTATCTACATGTACTACACGAGCTGCTTGATGTGGTGACCATGGCGTTCGTTGCACACATCGTATCTGCGAAGCATGTTCCCATAAACACGCTAAATAATACTGATGTGTGCTGAATCTCCTCTACCGCAGCCACAACATACGAAATCAGATATTCCTTCCTCGTAACAGGGGCCTCGTAAACTAGACTATTCACGTGGCCTCAGACGAAGAAGTCGTGAGATGTTAAATTCGGTGATTGGGGCGGCCAAGCAATCAGCCCACCCCGACCTACTTACATTTCCTCGATTGCTAGGTCGATATGTTTTCATAAGCACATGAAAAGTGTGGTGGTGCGCCATAATGTTGGAACCACATTTGCTCACGAATGTCCAGGGGCACATATTTCAATAACTCCACCAGTACTTCTTGCAGGAATATCACGTGCGTTGTACCTGTTAGGCGGTACGGATTCATGTACGGCCCTATCACACGACCATTAATGATGCCTGCCCACATATGGGTGTCGAACCGTTACTGATATCCATTGAAAAATGTCGCACGAAGGTTTTCTTCATACTAAATGTGGCTGTTTTCGACAGTAGAAATGCGTTTCGTTGGTAAAAAGATTGCGCCGTGGAAACTCGGACAAGTCCACACAACTGTGTAGGAATCGCGTATAAAAGTTAGGGGCCTCGGTGGTGTAGTGGTTAGAATACTCGACCCCCCTCACACACACACACACAGAGGTGAACCGGGCTCGATTCCCGGAGGGGTCACTCACGGATTTTCGCATGTGGGAATCGCACTGGACGATACCACTGGTCGGTGGGTTTTCTCGGGGATCTCCCGTTTTCCCTACCCTTTCATTCCGGCGCTGCTCCATACTCGCCTCGATGTTAAGAGCCGCCCAAATCTCTTCGCTCACTCACCTACAAAATTTGACAAGCGGCGTATAATCTGCCAANGCACAACGCGCCAAACACTGCTGTGAAATACACTCATGGCACATGAAATGGCTCAAGTACTAGTCCTTTTCAGCTGATGACATACCTTCCCTTCGAAGTCGAGGGTACGGTGCCTCCGTGGAGTACCACAGTGGGCCCTGTTACCTTTGAAAGTACCTGTTTCCCACAGCCGTTGTTCTAATATGGAAAAATTTGTATGCGACGCGGTAAACGCTCCTGATACGGGCGTTGAGCAGTTCTATCAATACGTCGAACTTCGCCGTAAATTAACAGCATGCCGGTGTTATCGGGAAACATGTATTCGGCAAGTGGAGTGACGGTCGAAGGAGTACGTAATATAGTAAACAGACGACATATGGCATCAGGTGACGTCAGACGTCGCCTGTTGTCAAGCTGGGTTGCATGCTATACGACAGGAGTTGTGAAATCTTGATTCGTGTCGTCTTTGTTGCGCCGCAGCGGTACGTTTCCCGACATGGGCTCCTCGTTAAATCTTTCGCTACTACACACCCTCTACAATCTCTAGAAGCCTGTGTGAGTATTGAAGTAGGTTATTAAATAAGTAGATATATTACTTTTTATTGCAATGTTTCGTTGCACTCGAACATATATTTATTATCAACAACTAGCAAACCGGTCCGGCTTCGCCCGGGTACAATTGAGTTTTACAGTGATTCACAAATAAATAAATTGGGAAAAGACAATTCATTTATGTGAAAACAGAATTATAATATTATACTATGTTGGCCTAGGTTTTTAACTGATTACGGTAACCCAAAAGGATGCTATAGTCTATTCGTGGTTTCTTCATACTTATTTAATACTAAATTAAATAAAAATAATAAAGCTCTAATTATATAATAACTTTAAATTATTAAAAGTAAATAAATAACTAAATCAGAACTCAAACTTCGCAATTCAATTCTACTCAATGTAAATTAAGTATTTTCTATAAACTAAATCCTTGAAAAGTCACCCTTTGTATTAAGTATTCGGTTGTTTCCTAAATACGCCATGTTTCACAAGCATTTTATACTTGTGTTAACTTTAAAGTATTTAAATTTTTGGTAAAATTGACATTTACTTATAGTTTATTTATAAATTATAATGTTTCATCTATAATTCATATGAATTGAAACAGTGAGGATAAAGGCGTGTAGGTAATGTCTAACAAGAAATAGTTCTCAAGTAAAATATTATTCAAGTGGTTGCGCACGAATCTGGTGCGTTGTCCCTTTGGTGTAATTTCTTAGACTTGGTTAAGCTTTGTTTGCATATGGCGGAGGAATATCGTGGAAGTAGAACATTAGCAGGGCTCCAGAAAAGTTTGAAGTTAACGTGCATGGACTATGTTTTGTTCCAGGCAAATAAAACCAGCTAGGCAGTAGCCAATGAGCCAATGACCGAACAGCTGAGGCTCGAGTACGCAGTCGACTATGGAGTCTGGCTTCTACGAAACTGAACACGCGAAATGTCTTTTTCAGTATTTTTTATAAGTATCAGGGCAGTGTCTAGGCTAAATACTAATCTCTTAATAGTACTTAGAGTGCAGCACTGATTTAAAGACAGTAAAGATAAGTTAGAAGTGAGTCACCTACAGGTTGATTCTAAAATCATGGGGCAAACATTGAGGGGCGGGGGGTAGAGTTCACTAAAACAAACAATTATTGTATAGGAATATATGGGCGGAAGTGACGCGTTGAGGCACAAACACAAAAATAACACATGAAATGCAACACAGTGTTTATTTACAACGTCGCCGCTAAATGCCTTTTTACAGTAATGTTTATAATAATTGCTCAAAATTGCTACCACCGACAGTAATGCAAGCTTGGTAGCTTCAGTGGAGTGATTAGCGAACATATTCAAATACGCCGGGTATTTCACGCACGCGTGCAGCCGCACAGGATAGTCGAGCGACGAGGTCTTCAATGGAATCAACTGGAGTCTCGTAAATGAGGACTTTCAAAGGCCCCAAAGGAAAAAATCGAGGCTCGATAAATCTGGCGATCGTGGTGGCCATCGGATTGGCCCACCACGCCTTCAACGCCTCAACGCGTCACTCCCGCCCATATATTCCTATACAATAATTGTTTGTTTTAGTGAGCTCTACCGCCCCTCAATGTTTGCCCATGATTTTAGAATCATCCTGTATATCCACATCTGCATGACCATCAGCTCTATTCGTATTAGTATTTCCATTTACGACAGCCCTTTTGGTTCACGCAACGCCGGACACGCTTGCTACATCGCACAATGTTCAATGCTGTTGATACCTGCCCAATGCTATGGTTTATAAGTAGGTATTGAATCTGCTCTCTGCGTAAGGCACCAGCACTTGAGGCTATCCCTCAGTGTTAGGGCGTAGGAATACGTCGACACTATTGTCTCTAGTACCAATTTACTAATAAATTCACCTCGTTTTCAGGTTACCAATAAATCAGTTTTATTAACGGTTAACAGGGCCACTTGTACATGTACACACGAGACAACACTCCCCTTCCCTTTTATACGTAGGCTCTGTATTGTTTGGCGCGGCACTTCGCGTCGTGGAGGGGGGGGGGAAGGCAAGATTCTTCACACTCGCTGGATGACTCTACTTATCTGGATGGAGGCGCTGTCTTCTCTCGGCTGGCGACTTGGGACTTCTCCGGCACTTGGTGGGCGTCTCGATGCCTGATCTCAAAGCTCCTCCTCCCGGGTCCACTCAGCACTCGTCGACTGACGACGGCCGGCTGCCGTTGTCGTCTTCTCCCGGATTCGCTCCACCCTCCTAGATTCCCGTCGGCCGACTGCCGCGTTTTCTCGGACTCTTCCTGTCGCACGTCCCGTTTGACGTCCTCCGACTGAGGTCGACGTCGTGATGCATTATCGATCTGGATGCCTCACTTCAGGTCCTCCGACTGACTGACTCGTTGACGTCTCTCACCTGACTGCTCGATCATCGACTGACTGATCGATCATCGCACTGGCTTCGTCCGGCTCCGACCCAGACGCCTCGCTTCAGGTCCCCCGACTGACTGAGTCGTTGACGTCTCTCAACTGACTGCTCGATCCTCGACTGACTGATCGATCATCGCACTGGCTTTGTCCGGCTCAGACCCGGACGCCTCGCTTCAGGTCCCCCGACTGACTGCCTGACTGCTCGATCCTCGACTGACTGATCCGTTCCTCCCTCCTCCTCGTGGTTTTGTAGGCTCGATCGCCATATTCAACTTGCACCGTCCCTGCACGTGGCCGGGGTGCTTGCCGCGTCACCCCTGAGTCGTAAAACACGTGGCCGCTGCTCCTGTGGTCCGCCGTCGGCCTGGCGTCACCCCTTGATCCTGGCTTGGAAGTTTATTGTTCCGTTCTGCACGTGCAGGAACTCTTGGGTGGCCCCTTTGGATCAGTGCACGTGTTGTTTTTATGCCTCCGGATAGCGTGTCGTTATTCTCCCAGCACGCCCTCTAAAAGCTATCAATGTTTATTGCTGAAACTAGACCAGGACAGACTCAGCCACTGGTGTGGGCTCCGCGTCCCTTGGCAGCTGCGAGATACAGCTGCATCCACCTTTCTCCACACGTGGTCATTCCGCCGGGCCGTCCTGGTGCCATTCTCCCATCACATCCGCAAAACCCTTAATCCTTATTGCGGTCGTCCGCCTGCGAGCTTCACCAGAGCGTGTGTTCTGACGAATAAAAGATAGGGGCACAGAATGCGTCACTGTCAATATAATGACAAGTTGAAAGTGTCCTGACCAAATTTACTTTTGTACGTATAATAATATACCATATATCCTGCTCATTCGAGTAATTGACGCTTTGAGTGTTGCTGGAATAATATTACGTTGCAAAGAACCTTATGTAGACTGCTTGCGAAGTAATACTTGTCCACCCGCGTCTTTAAAGAATGCGGACGTCGTAATGTTTACACAAACTACACAAAACCAAGTTGAATTCAAGTGATGTCGGCAGCACTCGGAGTGTTAAACAATCATGAACTCGAAATCACGATGTAGATCCGTTTTCATTTACGCGTATAGTTCGCCATTTCTTGCCGAGCTCTATATTTCCAGGATTCTTCCGTATATTTCCAAAACTTTTGTGAATCGCGTTAAAATTAACTTTTGTTCAATATGTAAATATGTAAAATATTTACCGCTATCAGTTAGTAAAAAGATTTGTTTCGACGAATCAATCTAGAAACATAGGGCCTACACTGAGCCAAACCCGAAGTTTGTAAAAAATAAATAGACGCAAATTGTATTTATAACTTTTTGACATTATATATATTCAAAGTCGTAAAAAATCGGTTTCTCTAAGGCAGAATAGCGTATATTTCAATCAACTGCCTGCATTTTTAATTCGTACGGTTAATTCTCTATTTAATCACGTGGAATAGATAAGAAGAAATAACCGATTACTTGATAAGTATTCCTACGTTTGAACACCGTAACATTTTTCATATATAAGTAGTCTGAGAAAATTAATAAAATATGTCTAACGACCTACCAGTTAAGTTTTCAAATATAAATCTAAACTAAAATTTATACGAAAAATAGTAATAGCGACCATCGTTTCTCGTTAAAACTGATTATCCAACAAAACATACACACACACACACACACACGACAGAATCCGACCTATGCCCTTTATATGCGCTTTAAATAAACGTATCATAAAAAAAATGAAAATGCAAGTAAAAAGTAAAGAGCTTTCAGGAAAGATAAATATCAGCGGTTTCCAAGCATTTCTCGAAAGACGTAAACATAATGCAAGCTATTAATACAAATATTGATGACATTTTTGACTCACACTAAACCGAAAATATTATGACGTTTTAGAGATTCGTTCGAGTATGTGTGCAGAACTGTCAAAATATTTACAATGTTCACGATCGAACGAAAAGTTAAATCATCAAGCCTGTCCATCTGTTTAAGTAACACAGCCGAAGGTCAGACACAACGACCAGCTGTACCTTGACTCGTCAGTGTATATTTGGGGAAAAAAAAAAAAAAAAAAAAAAAAAGGAGCTTTCTACATGGGAAATTAACAGTGACTCCATACTTTATCGAAACGATGAAACAGTTTTATCTCATGTCCTTTCTTTTTGTCACTTGTCTGTATGGTCGTTTGATCTTTATGCAAAAGCGACATTTTGTATTTTAGTTCACTTTCCAGTTCTTCAAATTGTAGAACACATTAAAGGTTGCCAGTAGTAAATGAAGAGTATCAGCAAAATTTTGTAAAGGCCTATATGAAGGCGTCACATAACAACAAAAACAAAAAAAATAACAGTAAGACTTATGCGTGCTGGTTGGAATCTAAATATGAAATATGCTTACCTTACTTGCTACGTGGTTCTCTCTTTGCATGTCCCTGTCAAACACGGAGCCTGAAAGACAAAACCACTTCCTAACATTCCAATCAAAGCTAAGATTCTTCTTGCTAAATAATGTTTACAGGTATCATTTTTCAGCTTTGTGGAAGTTATGTGATACGCGAGATAAGAAATATATTATTCAAAAGTTTCAGTATAATTTGTTAGTATGTACATATTAAAGCAATTATTATAAAACTGCAAACCTAAATAGTAAATATGAAAAGAATATGCACGTAAAACTGAAAATATATGGAATACATTCGCAATTCGATTTGAACGCATTATGCGTAACTATTACCGCAGAACACAGTCGACTCATAATTGCATAATTGCGCAAACGTTGCTTCTACTTTTCTAGTGTCGCACTTTGATTGTTTCCTCTTGTACGGTTCAAACGACAATTTGGTTACAAATGCGTAATTTCAGAGTGCTCAGTGTGTTCATCAACATTTTCTGTCTACTCGTTTATAACTCGATGTGCAGTATACAAATGAGTAAAAAATTTGTAATGATTAATGTTTGTAACGGATATACCTATTTTATGAAAAATAGGATTAACGCTTCAAGACACAGCAGGTAAATTTAATGTGTCGCATAAAATTAATTTCAACTCGTTCGACCGCACATGCATTTATGAGCGTAAGTACTGCAAACAAGAAAAATTTTGGTGCGTTCTGAACTTCACTCGACATAATAACGATTTGTATCTCGGAAACAGTTAGTACATTGGTGGAGACAAAATTCTTGTTAACATGAGGCGACGTTTTATACTTTAAGCGCACTTGGATTTATATTACATTAGTCGCGAGTTTATTTCCCACGCAGTCTGTAGTTGGGTCGGTAGTAAATACTTGGAAAGATCATGTCCCAATACGACCAAACGGGAAAGGGGTTGCCATTGAAGCAGTAAATAGTGAACCCTTGACGCCATCTTGAGTATAAGCAAAACTGTGAAATTTAACTAGTATTCAGGCAACATTGCAAATTAGCAGGCCTCTGCTAACTGCTAAATGTTCTGTTTGACTTTCGTCAGTCGTTCATACGTAGAGCTACAAAAACTTAAATAAATTATATTGATACTACAAAGAAACTGTAATGCGTACAGATTTATTTCTCTGCACAGTTCCGGCCGTAACTATCCTACCTGAGCAATATTTCCACAGTAGTTGGCCTGACGAAGTAATTAATTAATTACACACCTAATCACATCCGAACTGTATCTGCTACAGAGGCTAACCTGTACAGGATAAATTATTATGATCTAATTTGTACATATCAGTAAAGACGCGTTCTGCAAATAAGATCAGAATTGCAAACCACTAAACTACTGCAAGCAAAACGAAACGTGCCGTGCGATGTATATTGTCCCAATATTTAAAGCGATCGTCATTACCATGCGTGTGTGATTCCATTTATAATATTGAATAACTCTAGTGACAAAATTCCTTCTTGGTTAAGGTAAACAGCAAAGTAGAGACAAAAAAATTCGTGAATTAGTCTATATTTTACAGTCATCTGCACTCACCAGCTGTTGTACATTGTTCGCCAGCTGCAAGATTTTTGAGAATAAAATCTCCTCTTTAAAGACGTTACACGCGAGTCAGTTATTATAAATTCAAGCGTACTGTGTTTTCACAGACTTCCGCATGCCATATCAAATAACGTATGATCCTATTACAAATTTAACATGAAAGTACAGGTGTTTGAAGTATAGTTTTCTAGCAATTCAAGACGCAATTCTTTTGTGAGTTATGACCGAGGGCACTCATGTTCTATTAAGATAACGTGGATGAGTGTGTACAGTTTCGCTTTTACTTTAAGTTTCAGTGCATTTTATTTACTGGTCTATATATGTTAATGTGCATAAGTCGAGACCAGGAGTAACTGAATTACGAGTGATCCAGCCTACTTCAGAAAATAGCTCCTCGCACAGCAGTTGACTAAGGGTGAAACTTAAGTAGGTTCTTCAGCTACGAACTTCCCAAGAATTTAATGCCAGGGTCGCCACTTAAGGTGACGTAGTTACAATTGCGCGACGAAAACTTGCACGTCAGTGCTGTGCATTGCGCGTATGGTCGACGAGAGGTTTGACGCGCAGGCCTCTGTCGCCCTTAGAACAACCAAGTCAATATGTCATGTACACGCAAAACAACTGCAGATAGGCGAGCAGCTTACCAAACTTGGCTTGAAGATGCTGATTTCATGAGACGGTCGTGGCAAAGGTTAGAGAATGTGTGCTCGCCCAGCGCCTTGCGGTAGACTGCAATTCTAGATACGTCACGTTTAAGGTTTATTGTACTCAGGTTAGGAACAAAACGTGATTTTTTATAGACTAACTGTGCCCGCGGCTCCGCTCGCGTGGACTACAGAATTATTGTTTAGTTATAGATAGATATATGCTACCATGGAGTTTTTTAAATGTATTTTTATTCTACACAATTCTTTACTACATGATATTGTTCCATCTATAACGGTTTGGACAGCGTGTTGCGAGAGAGCGCGCTGGCAGCACTTGATTCACTATTATCGTCACTGATTATTCCTTGTGTTTCTTTACGTAACCAAATGTATACTAAAACCTGGCCAGAGAACATAGCCATGAATCTAAAATAAAAAAATGCACGTAAATCGGATAGGTGATAAACGCACTAACTCAGAGATGTTGAGTTTTATAATATGTATAGAAGAATTTGTAGAGTTTGGCATAGGGACAATTTCCGCCGCTGGGTGCACAGTGTTCCAAAAGGTAACTTTTAATTAAAATTTTAAGCTACGTGAATAATAAAATAAAACATATTTACTTATTTACGAAGTTATTTTATATTTGATTTATGTTTATTACAATTATCTTTTTTTAAGGTAGAAAATAGAANGCCGCTGGGTGCGCAGTGTTCCAAAAGGTAACTTTTAATTAAAATTTTAAGCTACGTGAATAATAAAATAAAACATGTTTACTTATTTACGAAGTTATTTTATATTTGATTTATGTTTATTACAATTATCTTTTTTTAAGGTAGAAAATAGAAAAAATCTAGTACACATGCACCACTAGCGTCTACCAAAATTTTGGTTGCCAAACTTATAACATTGATTTTCCCAACCTGAGTAGAAATAATCTTATTCCTGATTAAAGCTGGCTGGCCCTTGGAAGGTTGATGTTTACGTATAGCCTACTTAAATGCCAATCATATTAATCAAACAAACATAAAAACCTTAAAACCACATTAAAAATGCAGCTAAATTGCAAATCACTTTTGTGAAAGTACACATATTTTTCATTCTGTGTATTTATAATTGTTTTCTTGCCAGCCGTAAAACACAAAACTCTCTCATGCAAAATCTTTTAAAGTTTTCAGATACGAAATCATAAATAAAAATGAATGAAGAGCGATCAAATTATCTCCTACGAATAAACAGGCGTGTGATATATTTATGTGTATGTACTAAAGAGGTGTGTGTATATATATACATATATATACACACATGTATACAGGATATTTCGTATATCTTGTTACAGACTTTGGAAGGTAGTTAGGCATGGAGAAACATGTAGAAAAGTTGATAGACATTTTGTCCTTACTCGAGTCGTTAAGAAGATACACATTGGAATGTGACGCTCAAATAATGAGAGGAATTCCCAGCAGTTGGGTACGTCGTGTGATTGTTGTATAGTAGATGTTCAGACTCACGGCCACCAATATCCACACAGCACCGACCTCGCCGGAGCACGGACTGTCGCACCCTTTCCAACATCCCTGGTGTATTCCTGACACTGTTGCAGGCTGCGATAATTCACGCCATAAGGTCCGCTTCACATTCCACGGCTGTTTTGTACACACCGTTTTGACGTGACCCCATAAAAATAAGTCTAAAGTATTGAGATCTGGTGAAAGCGCGGGCTATGGAATGGGTCCACTGCGCACATCATGATTAATAGTTTGTGGGTAGTGTGCTGCACGCAGTCTTATTGGTCATCACGCTCTATAGGTTGACTAACTGCTAGGGTATTCACACAATCCATGAGTTATGCACGTTTGAAGTCTCGGGTAAGAACAAAATGTCTTACAAATTTTCTACGTGTTTTTTCAATGCCTAATCACCTCTCAAAGTCTGTAAAATAAATTACGAAATATTCTGTATATACCATCTGATTAAAAGTATCCGGACATTCCTCTGTAAACGTAAACTCGCACCTAGATTTTACTGCAACTGACGCTGCCGCTATGTTGCTACAAAATAAGGCAGAGGGCTTTATGTTGGTCGAGTGCTACGCGATACCGGCAGGATGTGTGGTGCAAGGGAGCTCAGCGACTTCTAACGTGGTGTAGTTATTGGTTTTCACATCGATTGTGAAGTAGAAATGGGAAGACACAACCACAACAAAACCACGGCCGGTAGGCCACGTATGCTGACCGATAGGAGCCATGGAGCATTGAAGAAGGTGGCATGGGAACACCGCGTGTCACCTTGTGATACCATCACCCGTAAATTTTGCAGCGTCACTAATTGTGCCGCCAGCACCATGACTGTGCGCCGGGAGCCACGAGTCCTGAGGGTCGGAGATCAGGCGCCTGCCTGCCCATAAACCGCACATTTCGACTTCAATCCTAACGAACACCTCTGGGATGAACTGGAACCGCGACTGCGCGCCAGACCCCAAGGACCCGCGTCACTTACTACACTTGCTACAGTGCTGCAGGAAGAATGGTCGACCATTCCCCCGTAGACGTTCCGACGTCTGGTGGGCAATTGCCTCCGCAGGGTTAGAGCTGTAATAAAGGCCAAACGTAGGCCCACCTCGTATTTATACTCGCTACTGGGCAGTATATCCGTGGGACACTTACAGGACAGTTTCGCGTGGGTGTACGTATAATTTTGATCACAGGAATAGTAATATAAAAAAATGAAGAGAGCTAAAAAAAAAAAAAATACGAGAAACGACGCGGGGAAATGTAGTTGAATTGCACTTTTGTTGTAATGAAGTCTGATACATCGCATTCCAGGAGACAATCACTCTTCTATCTGCACATTAAACGATGGACTGTGCTGAGCAGGTCAGTTCTCCGGGATAACTACCGAGAACTCGGGCTCCCTGGAGCCCTGCCATAACCAGGACGTGGTGACTCCTCACGACGAAGGCAGGCGACGCTGTTGCCAAATCATCACATTCCAGAGGGAAAACGAATATTGCATTCACTATTTTTACGCGATCATGCCAGCTCGAAGTCGCCTGCACAGGCGATTACGTGTGTGTTCGCCAAGTGAAGTGGAATCTCACTTGTCGCGGGTGGTGAAAGGCTGCAAAGTGTGCTGGTATTTGCTCTTTGACGTGCATAGTAGATTCTTTATTTACACGTCAGTCGTTAATACACTGGAGAGCCAAAAAAACTGGTTAGGCGTGCGTATGCACATAACAGAGGCATGGAACCAATCAGAGTAACGCGATGCGGTCGGCAGCGCCTAAATAAGACAACAAGCGTCTGGCAAAGTTGCTAGATCGGTTACTGCTGCTATAATGGCAGGTTATCCAGATTTAAGTGAGTTTGAACGTGGTGTTATAGTCAGCGCACGAGAGATGGGACATAACATTCCGAGGTAGCGATAACATTTGGATTTTCGCGTACGACCATTTCACAAGTGTACCGCGAATATCGGAAATCCGGTAAAACATCAAATCTTCGACATCGCTGTGGCCGTAAAAAGATCGTGAACGAACGGGACAAATGACGACTGACGAGTATCATTAAACGTGACAGACGTACAACCCTTCCTCAAATTGGCACAGATTTCAATGTTGGGGCATCAACAAGTGCCAGCGTGCGAACTATTCAACAGATCATCATTGATATGGGCTTTCGGAGCCGAAGGCCCACTCGTGTATCGTTGTTGACTGCACGACACAAAGCTTTACGCCTCGCCTGGGGACGCCAACACCACCATTGAACTGTTGATGACTGGAAACACGTTGCCTGGTTTGACGAGTCTCGTTTCCAATTGTATCGGGCGGATGGACGTGTACGGATAGGGAGACATCCTCATGAATCCATGGACCATACATGTCAACAGGGGACAGTTCAATTTGGTGAAGGCTCTGTCATGGTATGGGGCGTGTGCAGTTGGTGTGAAATGGGATCCCTGATACCTCTAGATACGACTCTGACAGGTGAAAGATACGTAAGCATCCTATCCGATCACCTGCACCCATTCATGTCCATTGTGCATTCCGGATGACGTAGACAATTCCAGCAGGACAATGCGTCACCCCACACGTCGATAGTTGCTACCGAGTGGCTCCAGGAACACTTTTCTGACTTTAGACACTTCCATTGGCCACCTAAATCACCAGACATGAACATTATTGAGCATATCTGGGATGCCTTGCAACGTGCTGTTCAGAAGAGATCTCCACCGCCTCGCACTCATATGGATTTGTGGACTGCCCTGCAGGATTCATGTAGTGAATTGCCTCCTGCATACCTTCAGATATTAGTCGAGTCCATGCCACGTCGTCGTGCGGCACTTCTGCGTGCTCGAGGGGGCCTACACGATATTAGGCAGGTGTACCAGTTTTTTTGACTCTTCAGTGTAAGTAGTTTTTAATTTGACGTCAAGCCATGTGTTTGATGGGCACCTGGCAGCTTGCTGGTAAGTGGTGTTACCGCCCAGTTCCCTCCAACTCCACGGTAGTTATTGGTTCCTATTGCGAGCACCGAGGTTGTTAGTAGTGAGCAAGTTCTAACATATAGTCAATTCGTGGTTACTTCCAACTTTTACGAAGCCCTGCTATTCCTCCGCCTCATGCAAACATAGTTTCACTAAGTCTAGAAAATTGCATCAAAGGGACAACGCACCGCATTCGTGCGCACTCAGTTTAATATTTTGCATGATAACTATTTCCTACCAGTCATTACCAACACGCATCTTTTCTCTATGATTTTACTCGTATTATTATAAATTAAAACATATAATTTCTTGACAAAATGTTAGCAAATGTTCAATTTAACCAAACATTAAATACTTCTCTGTTACCAGAAGTATAAAACGTACACGAAAGCATTTTTGCTAATCCTTACTTCCAAAACAGAGCAACTTCTCAATATTATTTTGATTCGATGCCACAGAATATGAAACGACTTAGAAGTTTAACCGGGAATCATAGACAGACGTTGAATACTATAGTATCGGTGACCAAGCTTACTTTCAGGAGAGATCAGAAAAATTAGCGTATTCATATTTTAAAAACGTATGCTAGCTAGAATGTGCAACAAAAATACTAGCTAGCTCGGCTACTGCCGCTACATGTGTACGTGTAAAAGTGGAGATAATTAGACCCGTGTAGCGCCAGATGTAACAACAGATAAGAGTTATGTATGCCTTACGTGTGAGGATCTAGGTAGTTAGTACATTACGGGTAACACAGGTGTAAAGAACCCAAGTGTCACCGAAGAACACTTACAAATAACACAACAAAAAAATTCAAATGCGCAACAACCAAAACTATTGCTAGGAATATATCTACTGCTACTTGAAATGATTACTCAGCAGAGACGTGCACAGAAAAATCAGCAATATGATTAGTTTTCTTTGAAGAAATATGACAGGAATAAAGTAATCAATTTGTAGAATAGATTTCATATGCGGCCTCAGCAACACTAGCCTCTCTCGTGACTGAGGTGTTCCATTTTACTTTAGACTTGGCATTGAAAAAATTCTAACTTAAAGGAAAATAAATTAATTGTTTGACTTCTTAGCTCCGGAGTAGCTCAGTTTTTTAAGAGTTATGCTCTCTTATTTCCAAGTTGCCCGTGGTTAAATTAAATGTGAGTCAGTTTAACTTGATAAAAAAAATAACTTCTCTGCTTTTAATAAAAATAGTTCTCAAACGCAGGAGAATATAATTTTAAAAACAAAGAATTCTTGAAGTTCTATGCGTTCGTGTTGATCTCGTTGTCGGCAGTCACACCCCCCTGGATGAGGCAGGACTTCTCATCGTGTGCTTCCGTATTCAGGCTCTCAGTGCCATTACAGTCCCAGCACAATTTAGCACACGCTGTAGATCTAACTTAATATCCTGTAAATCTATGCGTGCGGCGACCGAAACCGTTCTACTTCTTCCTTAAGCTTGCCTCGTGTCTTCATCTTCTTCGAAACAGCCTGTTTTCAGGTTCGAACTCGGGTTATGGTAATTAAAAACCCTGCGTGCAAAACCCACGCAGGCTAGCGTCCTGCCTTCGAACACCAGGATAGCTAAACATTCCTTTCAAAACTCTTAATTAAATAACGCCGTCTACAACTGACCAATAACGAGAGAGATAGAGGCAGAATTCCTCATCACGTCACTTAGTTACCATGGAAATGGATAAATAACTGTTCATATACTAGGCCCTTCTAAGCACATTACAAAAATAACAGACTGGAAAGACGTGTATATGTGTTTATGATAAAATAAAATACATAAAATTTTTAATGAGCAGTGACATTACATACAAATTAACATAATTAATGTGCCAATGGAAATAATATCTGTGAAATCATATTCCGTGGTACAGATACATAAATAAGTAAATAATGAAATTTGCATATGGCCCAATTTTACGACGTTACAAATGTTTAAAAAAAATTACTTTTACTGTTTAAGTTTTTTGAGACCCGCTCTGAAAGACTGTGAACAAAGAATACACCAGCAAGAAAAGGAAGGCTCAATCATGGCAGCCCAGTTCAGAATATTGCCTAAATGACCAAACTACAATAGCACGAGTTCCTCAGGCTAGCATATGGATCACTGAACTTTCAGAACTGGCAAGTCGTTACTTGTAGAACCAATCTAATAAGGAAACACAATCTCGCAGTAAAATATAATCTGCGAAAGAATTGAAAGTCTATTGTAAGTTACAAATACTCATGTGCTAGAGATGGTGATATCGGAAAAAATAACGATATTATTTATATCAGTTATTTATAAAAGTATCATTTTACAAAAAAATACATCGAAAGGAAAATATTGATTTTCGGTACATCGGAATCTTATATTTTATGTATTAAAGAACTTGACAAATGTTAAATTCCTCAGAATATTACATACTGAGGACACAAGGCATTGCATAAATATGTGGCGCCTGTGTTGGTGTATGTTGCCTAAGAAAACATGGTAATTTTTTATTTCAGTTTTTGTATTCAAAACAGAGCTTATTAAAAGATCATCTTAAAAATATTTATTTCCGATAGTTAGGAAATTATATTTATTTCCATGAAATATCGTTGAAATATATCAACGATTTATATCAATGTATCGTTGATATCATATAGTCATTTCGATATATATATATATATATATATATAATTTTTTCCCTGTTCCCGCCATCAGGAGACATCAGTCCTGGTGGCGGGAGCTAGCTGCCCGTTAATGGGAAAGCCGCCTGATAGTTGCCACCAACTGGTCCGCACTGGTAAGCGGGTTGCCGCAGCCTCAGGGGCAACGCAAAGGCCATTGTTGCAGCAGCCGTACACTTTGATTCATTAGTACTTTTGGCACTGCGCTGACAGCCAGTGAATATCAACACTTAAGAATGAAATCAAAAAATATTTTCCATCAACCATTCGCTAATCACTTTAGGCACCTTCAGTAGTAAAATCACTTCGAATATCTGTGTGAATGTGCAAGGAAGCCTAATGACACGATAAATATGTTTGATTATATCCAATTGCTGTTCATTTTAAGATAAACAATCACAGCATGACCGTCCCATCTTGAATGGCAACTTATAAGACATTTATTGCTGTCTTTCCTAGTTTAAGATATTTTGAAAAGATTCAACTGTATTTAATTAAATACCAATTTATATTGTAACAGTTATGTTACAGCAATGATATTTCCTTTTTCTTTAAATTAATGTATGTTAATATTGTCTAATTTGTTATGGTATGAAAATAATTTTGCACTGCCCCAAAGTAGGTTTGGAAGCTAGGTCAGGACCCACCTCTTAAATAAATACGCTGATTTTTGTATTTTTGTTTAATTTCAGTAATATTTTAATATTGTGTTAATAACTAATGAGGTGGCAAAAGTCATGGGATAGCAATATGCAAATATACAGATGGCAGTAGTATCGCGTACAAATTTATAAATGGGCAGTGCATTGGTTGGGCTTTCATTTGTATTCAAGTGATTAATGTTGAAATGTTTCTGGGGTCATTATGGCCGCACGACGGGAATTAACAGACTTTGAACGCGGAATGGTGGTTGGAACTAGACGCAAGGGACATTCCGTTTCGGAAATGGTTAGGGAATTCAACATTCCGAGATCCACAGTGTCAAGAGTGTGCCGAGAATACCTAATTTCAGGCATAACCACCCATCATGGACAACGCGAGGGCCGACCGCCTACACTTAATGACCGAGACCAACGACGTGTGCGCAGAATGGTCAGTGTTAACAAACAAGCAACACTGCGTGAAATAACCGCAGGAATCAATGTGGGACGTACGACGGACGTGTCCGTTAGGACAGTGCGGCGAACTTTGGCTGTACTGGGCTATGCCAGCAGAAGACCGACTCGAGTGCCTTTACTAACAGCACGACATCGCCTGCAGCGCCTCTCCTGGGCTCGTGACCATATCGGTTGGACCCTAGACGACTGGAAAACCGTGGCTTGGTCACATGAGTCCCGATTTCAGTTGGTAAGACCTGATGGTAGGGTTCGAGTGTGGTGCAGACCCCACGAATCCATGGACCCAAGTTGTCAACAAGGAACTGTGCAAGCTGGTGGTGGCTCCATAATGGTGTGGGCTGTTTTTACATGGAATGGACTGGGATTCTCTGGTCCAACTGAACCAATCATTGGCTGGAAAGTGTTATATTCAGCTACTTGGAGACCACTTACAGCCATTTCATACCTGCCAAATGCTGAATTTTGGAAGTAGGTATTGATTCTGCTCTGCGGCGTGAGGCGCCAGCACTTGATGCTAGCCCTCAGTGATAGGGCGTAGGAATACGTCGACACTGCTGTCTCTAGGTCCAATTTACTAATAAATTACACTTTATTTGTGAGTTCACATAATCGAGTTTTATTGTTGCTTGAACAGGTTAACTGGTACATGAACTCACGAGACAAACTCCCCTCCCCTTTTTCTATACGTAGATTACGTGATACTTGGTTTGACGCCGCGATTGGCGTCGTGGGGGGGGGGGGCAGGATTCTTCACACCTGGTGTAGAACTACTTATCTGACACTGCGGCGCTGTCTTCCCTCGGCTGGCGGCTTGGAACTGCTCCGGTGCTTGGTGGGGCGTCCCGACGCCTGGCCTCGAAGTTCCTCATTCTCGGGTCCACGTAGTACTCTGCGTTTGACGAAGTCTGACTGACTTTTCTCGGATTCTTCCCGCCGCACGTCCCGCTTGACGGCCTCCGACTGAGGTCGACGTCGTGATGCATTCTCGATCCTCGACTGACTCCGACTGACTGACTGACTGCTCGATCCGCGACTGACTGATTGACTGACTCGTTCATCGCACTGGCTTCGTCCGGCTCCGACCCGGACGCCTCGCTTCAGGTCCCCCGACTGACTGATTCGACGTCTCTCAACTGACTGCCCTGTTGCTCCCCCCTTCGTGTGGTTTTGTAGCGTCCATCACCATATTCAACTTCCCCCGTCTCTGCACGTGGTCCGGGGTGCTTGTCGTCCCCCTGGGTCATAAAACACGTGGCCGCTGCTCGTGTGGTCTGCAGCCGGCGTGGCGTCGTCCCTTGATTCTGGCCTGGAAGTTTATTGTCGCATTCTGCGCGCACCCCCCCATAAAAGCTCTCATGGTTTATTGTGGTACAAGCCCGGGACAGGCGCCGCTGGTGGTGGGATCTCGGTGTCCCTTGGGCAGCTGCAAAATGCAGCTGTGTCCGCGCCCTGGTGCCTTCCGTTGTCTCCGGATGTCGTCTGCACGTGCAGGAACAGTTGCACGTGCAGAAACCTTTGGTAGNGTCCGCGCCCTGGTGCCTTCCGTTGTCTCCGGATGTCGTCTGCACGTGCAGGAACAGTTGCACGTGCAGAAACCTTTGGTAGGGTGCCTTTGCAGCTGTGAGGCTCCTGGCGTCACTCTTCCGGCACGTCCACAAAACCCTTAATCCTTATTGCGGTCGTCCGCCTGCGAGCTTTGCCAGAGCGTGTGTTCTGACGAATAAATATAGGGACGCAGAATGCGTCACATTCATGTACTTCATATACCCAAACAACAATGGAATTTTTATGGATGACGATGTGCCATGTCACCGGGCCACAACTGTTTGCGATTGGTTTGAAGAAGATTCTGGACAATTCCAGCGAATGATTTGGCCACCAAGATCGCCCAACATGAATCCCATCGAAAATTTATGGGACATAATCGAGAAGTCAGTTCGCGTACAAACTCCTGCACCGACAACACTTTCGCATTTATGGACGTCTATAGAGGCCGCATGGCTAAATATTTCTGTCAGGGACTTCTAACGACTTGTTGAGTCCATGCCACGTCGAGTTGCTGCACTTCGCCGGGCAAAAGGAGGTCCGACACGATATTAGGAGGTATCCCATGGCTTTGTCGCCTCAGTGTATATAAGAGTTAGACATAAAATTTCTTCTGCTGCAAAAACTTCACAAGAAGAAGAAGGGGTAAACTGCTAAGAAAGAGTAACGCAAATCAGTAAATTTTCATAGAGGATACAATAAAATGTTAAGATTTACTCTTGCAGGGAAATAACTCAGTGGCTCTTGTTCATTATCCCGTTTAATTACCAACGCACCCCATGCTGTAACGTTAACCAATAGCCATGTCGCATTTTCTCGCGAGCTGCTGGAGAGGGGTAACGAGATATTCATGCGAGCCCAATCCGACACTAATTAAAAACGCTCGTAAGATAATTCCCAGGCGGAGGCTCGCATGTCTCCGCGGTACTTTTCCTCTTTCAGCAGGATGAGGGCCGTGTCCTCTTCATCTTTATTGCCGTCCCATCGATCGTCCTTGGCGTTCTAGCGCTCCGCTTCGCATCGCAACATCTGTTGCCGCGTGGCCTTAATGACTCGCTCCACGCACCGCCTTCTTACAGCGCTACGACGACAACTTTGCAGACGCTGGGTAAAAACTCCTTGGAAGCGGAACGTCTTCAACTTAGGACGAGGCGCACCTTTAGTCTTCGTTTTAGTAGAAGAAGCAAACCTTTAGGCGCCCCTCTTAACACATTTATGTTTCTCCTGGAAAGTTCGTTTTGGCGTTACCAAAATATTAATTACGTGATGCGTATAAGATAAAGAAAGGCCTTAACTCACAAGTAAATATATATATAAATATCATATATATATATTATAACAATTAATTACAGGTTGTTTACGAAATATCAACGCATATCTGCAAAAAAAAAAAAACAATTTGAATGCTAATTTCCTCTCATTCTTATACCCTTTACTAAATTTAGGGAGTGACAATGCATACACTGCCTGCCCACTCCCTCCCACAAGTTGTTACGGCACTTATTCACGTAGCCCTCGTCAGTCACGTTATGACGAGTATAACTGGTTCCTGGTTTGTTCAACACTTCCAAAATAAAAATTTGAAAATCATTCCTGCGCGAAACTGTTTTATACGAGGGCGAACCAAATATTATCAGCTTTCCGGCTGTATAATTTATTTTAATCAACATGTAGAAAATATAATTTGTCAACATAATCTCCTTGTTTTTTAGTAAAATTTTTCCGTATGTCAACAAACTTTCGTATTTCTTCGTTATAAAATGATTTAGGTTGAGCTGCGAGCCACGAATGAACCACTGTCCTGCATGATTTCATAGTCAGAGCCACGGCTGATTAGGAAATTATTTGCCGCGTAACCCACTGTCACTCGTCTGTCCAACAAGATGATTTCATTTGCACGCTCAACGTTGTCGTAAGTCGTGGGAGTGAACCAGCTTCAGGCTCCTTCGTCATGTAGGCATACACTCGTGCTACTTTACTTTCTCTACCCAACCAAAACACACTTATTCACTACATAACACTTTGTCCACACTGTGCACATGTTCTTCCATTTACATCACTACCAGGCTCACCCTCCGACCACAACAATTAAACAACTTACAACTGCGCGTTGCTCTTCTTTCGTGCAAATCGCGAGTTGAGCAGTCACTGTTTCTCGCACCGCAGTTACAACTGAGCAGACGTAACACGATCACGTCGCACCGCCGTCACTGAGAACACAGTGACCTTGAACTGAAAGCGCCGTTACGACAGTGCTGTAATAGTATGTGCGAAAGTTGGCGGTACCACAGTCGCCTTATTAATGCCTAATCAAATAACTTTCAAGAGCTGTACCGAATCGCTTCAAAAATTTACAGCATAATTCCACTGTAGATTTTAGTACTAAATAAAATCTTTGAGAAAATCCATTCGAGAATATAGTTTCTACAGCATCCAAAATGTAGTAATTTCGCCTAAAGCTTTCCTTACGAGAAAATAACTCTTCTCTTTCAATAATACTGCAATGTATTAAAATTCAGTATCTAACACAGTACTTTATGAAATTAAGTTTTCACACTTCGTTCAAAAAATGTCGCCTTTTCTCAACAGATANATAAGTTTTCACACTTCGTTCAAAAAATGTCGCCTTTTCTCAACAGATATTATGACCAAAATACCACCGTCTAGGATAGAAGCATAACAAAAACATTCCCGTACATCAGATAAAATAACAAAATGTTGATCAAAATAGTCGTGTATGATATTGTTCCATATAAAGTTAACGAATTTCGTTGCATCATTTGTTCGAAACTAGCGAAACNCGAGAAAATAACTCTTCTCTTTCAATAATACTGCAATGTATTAAAATTCAGTATCTAACACAGTACTTTATGAAATTAAGTTTTCACACTTCGTTCAAAAAATGTCGCCTTTTCTCAACAGATATTATGACCAAAATACCACCGTCTAGGATAGAAGCATAACAAAAACATTCCCGTACATCAGATAAAATAACAAAATGTTGATAAAAATAGTCGTGTATGATATTGTTCCATATAAAGTTAACGAATTTCGTTGCATCATTTGTTCGAAACTAGCGAAACAAGGTGTTTAACCACTTAAATAAAAAAAAACACACGTTTAGGTTAACAGTATTTCAAAACAATACCACAGCTTCTTCAAAATCTTTTAATTTAGTCAAACTGTGTTGCTGACTTAACTTGTATATAGTCACTCGTGGCAGACGAAAATAATTTTACACATTATATGTGCTATAATAGCTCTCTCGGGGCTTGAAAGTAAGTCACAATACAAAAACAAAGAGTTATAAATTGTTTCAATCAACGAGAATTTTTGCATAAATATTAAATTGTTTATGCGAGTGACCGCTTTATTTACAGATTCCTGAGTTGGCAATTGAAATAACACTTCCCGACGTCAACATATGCTGTACAAGCGAGGAAAAAACTTCAAAACAAAAATGAGAATATCCGACGACACTGTAAAATTGTTAGAAACGCGTGTTAACATTACCACAATTTTAATATGATTTTTATAAGAAAATAATAGTTTAATTATCCAATAATCTAGCCATTAAACTTTGGTAGGCTGATGTGAACGCGAGGGACATAAATGAGAGCTAAACACAGTAATTTAAATATACAAGTGTTTGGAATCTAATACAGAAAGATGAAGAAAGGGTGAATGCTAGATATCGGTTTTATATTTGCGAACAAATATTTTGCCAGGGTGCTGCATGTCTGCCGGGCTACGTTTTACGTTGTTTTTCTGAAAACTTTATTGCGTCACAAGAAATTATGTGCTAGGTGGTTCGAGAGAGAAAATTTTGTTTCTCCGTTCTGAGGATATTTTATTGTTTCGTGACATATCAATTATAACATGATAACAATAGCAAATCACTTAAAAAATTACATTTATCATATTTTTACCATAAAATATAATGATTTTAACTAAAAAATTAAATTGCACAAATTTAAAAAAAGTTCTTTTAAACGCAAGTTGGTATTAAACTAAAGTGATCGTTGAAGTTACATAAGTGGCATGCTGCAGTTGGTTTGAAATCCGACATTTGGTTTACCTGCAGCAAGGGTTTTACTTTTAACAATTTTTTATTTCAAATTTTATTTCAAAAGTTATTATTGAATTACTAGTGACCGCATAAAAATTTAAAAAATATTTTTTCATGGCATTTTTATGACATGGAAAATGATTTTGAGCTGTAGTCTAACGTATTCATATTGTTGAATTTTTAGATTTCTACGACAAAGCAAGAATAAAAAATTCCTCTAGTTCCTTTTATTAATTTCTGAAAAACCAATTCTCTGCTTACTTTTGTCAAACTATTATTTTACATCACAACTACAAAAAGATAATATTTTAAAAACATATAAAATGATTTTAGCCTTTTGAACATCCCTAATGCCTTTGCCTTTTATAGGCTGTTCACAGTAAAGTGAGCACTTTTGGGTTCTTAGTTACTTTCTCCTTTTAGCCATTTTTATCTTTTAACCACCTTTCTTAATAAATATTGCCATGAAAGTCATAAACACAGTGTGTTTATTCCACCGCACTCGGAATTTAACGTCTAACGTTAAAATAAAATATATTTATTGACTATTATTCCAAATGAGAGGGCTTTCAAAAGTGCTCACTTTACCATAGTCTGCACCCACTGAGTTTAAATGGGGAATCACTGTTAAAGAAAATTCTTCTCCATGTATCATTTTTAAAGATAACTGCATAAAATAAAAATATATTCAAGGCGACTTCCTCATAAAATATTGCCGCGTTAAAAAAAAAAAAAAATCACGAAAGAAAATGTTTATAATTCTTTTGAGAAATGTAAGGCTCGGCGTAACATATTGTGAAGAAATTGATCGTTTTCGTGTCATTATTTCAGTTTCAGAGGTATTATTGAAATTTTTTAGTTATAGAAGATTTACAACTTACTAGTTGTTTAATACTTTTGTATCTAATTTTCACTGCGTGTTATTTCCTGCTTGCAAAAAAGTAGGAACTTATTGATAAAATATAAATATGTTCCTGACTTTTACAAACCGTAAAACACAATTAAAGTAACGCACAAAAATATTAAATAACTCGTAAAATGTTAATTTTCTATAATCGTACATTGTCAGTAATTACTACGAATTCCAAATAATGACGCGAAAACGAGGATTTCTACAAAAAGGGTGAAGTCAAGTCTTAAAGTAAAATTTTAGAAAAAAAGTATGAAACACAATAAATTGCAATATTTCTTAAAGTGCCAGTATTCATTAAGAAATGTCACGTAAAATATTTTGTTTGAAACGGCCATCTTTGGAATTGATGCACTGAGAAGGAATTTATTTAATATGGATTCCCCATTAAAAGAGTGAGCAATCAAAGAAATGTTCAGACAGAAATACGCCTATGTGCAAAAGCATTACTCAACATGGCGTGCAGATGAAATAACCTTGAAGTATTTCTATTGGGGACAGTAGAAAAGAATGTAATTACTACCTACTAATAATTTTTCTGTGAAATTGTTTTGTACAAAATATTTATGTACTAAATTCGCCTCTTACATTATATCGCAATACGAAATATAATCTCCATAATTCTTTACTTGCAAAACACCTCAAATTATATATAATTTTAAGAAATTATAACATATTTAAATTCTTTTAATAAAATTAAGTTTACAGTTTTGTAAATTTTTAGTGATATAGGTTTAATATTTGAAAATTACTGCGTATTTACTATTCTTAAAAAATGACGTAAATAAAATGCATTAATTATGAAGTAGAATTTCAGTGTGGTTTATTACATTTTAGCACACATCTTAGTCGTTTCTGTGAGACCTGAAATAGTAAAACAATTTTTCCCATTCAAAAATCCTCGCTGGTTCTCTTGCAGATGACATTCGCATTTAAATGTCACGTCAGCTTTACGTGCAGCACACTGGACTGATGTACAGGCTTGCGTCAGCTCAGCGTGCAGCTGCGGTGGGTTGCCAAGCTTTTATCTTTATTAACCCGGCGTTTTATGAACAGATAGTAGAGATAAAGCCGCGCTTCATACTCTTATACGAGTCTGAAATACCACGTAGAGGATTCTTACTTTTGCGACTTTACTTTCCGGTTTGATACACACGTACTACAGTCAGTAAGTTCGGGGTTGCTGTGGTGCGTGGCTGCCTACACTCGGGGCGTCAGACAGCCCACGAACTTATTGACTGCCGTAGTACTAAGAACAGCTTATTATTGTCACGAAAAGTTTTTCAATTGCTGCTTCAACGAGGACGGCTCTCAGAATTATCTACACTCTTATTTAAAATACTCGAATCAGTGAAAATAGCTCCACTTAGTACCAGTGGAATAAACACTGGTCGTTTCAGTAAAACACTTTCTCTGATTGAATAATTGACGGCAAACTATGTACGGCGAATTAAACATTCATTTTATTGAATTTAGTCTAATCACTACGAGAAATAAACACATAAAAAAAAATTGCGGGTGATTAGGATTGAACCCTCGGNACTATGTACGGCGAATTAAACATTCATTTTATTGAATTTAGTCTAATCACTACGAGAAATAAACACATAAAAAAAATTGCGGGTGATTAGGATTGAACCCTCGGCATCCCCACGCTGCTTTTAGACCGTTGCGTTACCAACTTTTTTTTAAAGATGACTTTATTGAGAGATACATTTGCCGTTGGACAGAGCGTGTGTGACGTTGTGACAGTGTGTTGTTGACTTTTGACGAGCTCAAGTTAGAGTTCACAGTACGCATGCGCGCGGGATATGCGCGAAGGAAATCTGCCGCGGAGGTACCGAGGTGCGAACTCCCAACCCTCCGACTACAAGTCGGCCACTCTGCTCTTGAGCTACGAGAGCAGAGCTCTTACAATGCTATCAAGCTAACGTTGACTGGGATGGGCAAAACATATGTTTTATAAATATTTGTCGAAAGTATGTAGCATTGAATTTATGTCCTTTCTTTTCGTTTTTAGTTTAATTGGTAACGCTAGAATTTTTAAAACAAATAGTACACATGAGTGCACTCACTTCACCACATTTAATAAAGTTTAAAGCTTCTAACCGAGTGCTATGATGAGTACGAGAAATCGAAATAAAAGACTTAAAGACGGCATGAAAGACTGGTCATATTACCTTATAAAATGGTATAAAAAACGAAACTCATATTTAGGAAAGTATTTTTATCGGTTTTATTAGTTTATGCCTTCTTATTTCACTCGATACACATTGTTTAATTCATAATTTGTTTTAAAAAAACTGAAAAACAGCTAATAAAATGGTGGATGAATCAGTCAAAATTTTTACTAAAATTTAAGTGCAGCAAAANAAAAAAACTGAAAAACAGCTAATAAAATGGTGGATGAATCAGTCAAAATTTTTACTAAAATTTAAGTGCAGCAAAACTTGAATTTTTTTCACTAATTCATCTATTAAATTCACTGAAGCGACTGTTGAATCAGTCAGGTAAAATTAACTGATTTAAAGAGTGAAATTCTCGCTGATTCAGATTTATAGTGTAAGTTTTCAATCGTCGGCTATGTTGCCGTACTGCATTCAATAACACGATATAAGTCCACGATATGAGTTGTTCTGGGTTCGGATCTGGGGCAAGGAATCGTCGTCCGCAGAGCTGTATAACAAAAGTAACTTAAAGTCTGAGTGCAGGCCCATCCCCCTAGCAAAGTTAAATGAGTGAAAAAAGCTCCTTTCTTCTCCGGCGGCAATAAAAGTAAAAAATAATAATAAATTACCCTTACAGCTTACTAACTTTCGGTTCGCGGCTTAGCCAATGTATACTACACAAAATAGGTAGCATATTGCTTTATTTATAGAAGTTCTCCCATATAATCCTAGAATAAACAATTTTAAAAAATTCTTAAATTAATTTTTAAGTAAGTGCATAGGTAACATTTTGAAACAAAAAAGAACCGCTTTATATACTAAAACACATTTTAATATCTTCTAACCCGTCAAGTGTTGAAATTCTTAGTATCCTGAAATTAATCTGCCCATTAACACTCAAATTAAGAAAAATATTTTAGTAGTGCCTACATTCTAACAGGAATTCGCTCTAAAATTGAGTGTAATCCGAGTTCATCAATTTGGCCTGAGCGTTGACGAGTCAATAAGTGAGTGAATTAGGTTTTCTAATACGCAGAGATTATGCGCTGCTCTGAGTCTTTGTCCTTTTTAGGTGAGTCCACTAAAAATAAGTTTATATATGATTTGAACAATAGATAGCACGAAAACATAGCTAATAAAATTAGTCATTTTCATGACGATAAAACTATTTGGCCATGAAACAATGCTCTAACAATGCTCTCTATGGTGTAAGCAGATATCACTGCGTTAGAGGTCACTGTTCCGACAAAAAAAAATNCAATGCTCTAACAATGCTCTCTATGGTGTAAGCAGATATCACTGCGTTAGAGGTCACTGTTCCGACAAAAAAAAATTAATTCGTTGCAGAACTTAAAGTAATTCATTTATAGTCCATTCTCAGTTACACTTTCATCTTTTATGAAGNAAAAATTAATTCGTTGCAGAACTTAAAGTAATTCATTTATAGTCCATTCTCAGTTACACTTTCATCTTTTATGAAGCCCTGCTTAAGTTATACTTCCAGGATATTCATCCGCCTTATACAAAAAAAAAAGAACTACTAGATATAGAAAATTACACCGAATGTACAACGCATCGCATTCGTGTGCGCTCAGTGTAATTATATTTTGCATAAGAACTATTTCTTAATAGGCATTACCAACATGCCTATTTTCTCCATGTTTTTATTCATATTAATTATAAATGAAATATTATAATTTTCAGATAAAATATAAGTTGAACTGAATCAAATATACACTTTGACGTGTGACGTATTAGGAGTATAAGAGCGGCGCTGTCCCACCACCCCCTCCCCCCCTTCAGCTTCAACCAGTGTAGGGGCTTAGAGAGACACGTGGCAATAGTAATCACCGCAGAGAAAGGTCAAGCAGAGGCAGACACGCGCTTCCAAGCCTTACACGTGTCCTGCTGCGTAGTCCTACCCACCCACCTTCCCCTCCTCCCCTACACTCCTAGCAAGCCAGGTAAAATTTGTAAGCGCCGAGATATCACAAGATAGGAGACACAGTTAGCCTGAAATCAGAAAACATGAACCGCGAAAGAATTAGCTGAGATGGTAAATTCAAGGGGCAAGATCACCACCCCCCCCCCAACCTTCAGGAACCAGGGCACGTTTTTGAAATGCATTGTTCTGTTTCCTACCACCGCCCCCCCTCGCCACAAAGGCGACATGTGCCGACAATTAGGGAGGGAAGCTAGAGAGCATATAGGCCTCTTTGCAAGGAGGGTGGGGCGTAATCAGTAGACCTTCGAGCAGAAGAGTTGCATCTCGCCACGTAGAGAGAGCAGCCACGCCGCATGCGGCCGGGGGACTTCGGATCCCCGGCGACAACAGTACCTCAGTACATGAGTACGTCAGTAGAACAGCAGTCCAGTGAGACGGCACCAAAAGCGGGCCTTTGCTAAGGCCGCCCACATCGCCGGAGCTCACCCACCACAGACCACATACCAGCGCCAACAGCAGAGTTAAGTATCCAGTCGCTGTCCAGAGAAGGGCCCCCCCCCTCCACCTAGGCGTCACCTTCAGTTAATAAGAGTGGCCAAATTAGAGGACCACATCTCGGAAGTGTTTCTGTATGTTTTTTATAACTCGAGATAATATATCCATCCTTCAAAATGAAACACCAAAAGACTACATTATTGAAATACCCTCAACCTTCAGGTACCTTATAGTCTGTGCCTGGAGGAATTAACTCCAACCCTACGAACCACTCTGCATGCCACAGGTGGGGAATAGCGTCAAGTTTAATTGGCCAAAAACAGTAGCGCCATCAAGTTAAATTGGCGCCCTGACGAGTGGCGTAGTATCAACTTTAATG
The DNA here is from genome assembly GCA_002778355.1 of Clitarchus hookeri. Lineage (NCBI taxonomy): Eukaryota > Metazoa > Arthropoda > Insecta > Phasmatodea > Phasmatidae > Clitarchus > Clitarchus hookeri. Next base: position 211,870 of record NQII01000216.1, read on the forward strand.
ATAACATAAGTATAAAACGCTTCTGATATACTTCGTATTTAGGTAACAACCAAGCACGTCATACATAAGGTGATTTTTTTCAAAGGTTCGATTAAAAAAGTGTGAAGAAACCGCGAATAGACTATACCTCTAACTCAAATGGGTTAGTTACGTTCTTGGAAGTTTGTAGGGTGAGGATGGACCGGGGAGGGGAATGAATATTAATGATATAGAAAAACTATGAGAAAAGAATCTGACCCATGCATTTCCGAACTCCAGGCGCAAGCTCCGGCAATATGGCCAAATGTATCAGGAGTTTGTCATGACACAATACGCTCGATTTTTTCACTCCATGTAACGGTAGGTATAGAGAGTTTGACGTGTACGCGGGGAGACTGCAAACAATTGTTCTCTCCACTGCCCTCCAGCCCAAACAAACCATTTGACTTTTGTATGCATACTGTCATTCATATGCTTCATTACGAATTCAAATGATAGGGTCTATGATTTACATAACATTCCTGTTGGGCCGTGACAAGATCTGAATGTTTGTCGCTTATATCATTATTAGAGTGAAGCATAGCTGGTGAGTAAAGGTAAACTGCACTAACCAGTGAGATTCTAGCAAGTATGAAACGAAGCGCTATGAGTTGTGTTTAAACTCCTCTCTCCGGTTGCTCACAACGTTATTGTACTACTGCACAACTGGGACGAAGACAGATAGATTACCGACTCCGATTCCATTTACCATACAAAAACGTTTCAGAAACATAATAATTTTCACACAAAACATTTATACAGATATTAGGGTAGTAACTCCAGCGTCCGGCATATTTGAGAGCCTGGATATAACGAAACTAAGGTCAAGGTTCTGGTGACATCATTAAACTTATATGAACGTGTTTACGGAAAGAACTCGTATCTCACTAAGAACCGTGATAATTCATTGCAATAATTAAGTCGCTGTAATTAGTTGCTCATCGTAGTGCTATATACGATTGTTCGTAACCAAGGAACATTTCTGATAAATACTTTAACTGCACGCCATTATCTGTAACACGAATACATAGCAAAATGTCTTTGCTCTTTCTGAGTTACAGAGTAAGTGATAGAAGGTAGATTTTAACTACCAGTTTTAACTCAAAAATACTTCAAAGCTACCCGTCTCCGAGTGTCAAGAGATATTCAAACCGTGTAAAGGATAGTTTAGCAAGTGTGTCTGTAGTGGCCATGTCTCGCCAGGTATAGACCTGTTCTTATAATTGTTCATAATTTGTCTGTAGTGGCCATGCCTCTCCAGGTATAGTCCTGTTCTTATAATTGTTAATAATTTGTCTGTAGTAGCCATGTCTCTCCAGGTATAGTCCTGTTCCTATAATTGTTAATAATTTGTCTGTAGTGGCCATGTCTCTCCAGGTATAGTCCTGTTCCTATAATTGTTAATAATTTGTCTGTAGTGGCCATGTCTCTCCAGGTATAGTCCTGTTCCTATAATTGTTAATAATTTGTCTGTAGTGGCCATGTCTCTCCAGGTATAGTCCTGTTCCTATAATTGTTAATAATTTGTCTGTAGTGGCCATGTCTCTCCAGGTATAGTCCTGTTCCTATAATTGTTAATAATTTGTCTGTAGTGGCCATGTCTCTCCAGGTATAGTCCTGTTCCTATAATTGTTAATAATTTGTCTGTAGTGGCCATGTCTCTCCAGGTATAGTCCTGTTCCTATAATTGTTAATAATTTGTCTGTAGTGGCCATGTCTCTCCAGGTATAGTCCTGTTCCTATAATTGTTTATAATTTGTCTGTAGTGGCCATGTCTCTCCAGGTAAAGTCCTGTTCTTATAATTGTTAATAATTTGTCTGTAGTGGCCATGTCTCGCCAGGTATAGACCTGTTCCTATAATTGTTAATAATAATAATTCCTGTTATTTTTGCTTCTTTTAACGCAGTAGTGTCATTCCCTGAATTTTTCCTGTATAAACAAAGAGTACATAGCCAAAATGTCGACTTTTTATACAGTTATATGTTACATGGCTGGCAATATTCCTTTTAGAATATTATTAAGTTATTAGTAATAATGTTCGTGTACGGAGAATGCACTCATTTAATAACTACAGAATCATTTTATGACCAGTACTCTGCAGCATATTTTTTGGTGCACTCTAAATATTATAATAGAAAAATCCCAAGATTCAGGCAATAAAAACCAAACATTATAAATTTTAGTTTTTTCTGTACATGTGTTTTTACTCAGTCTCATCCTCCCTCAAAACATATGATACGATGATTGTGTAATGATCGCAAGCTACTGCAGAAGTTCACATTCGGGATCGCCTAGAACTCACGCACTTAGTTAATCTGGAAATGTACTTTAAAACCCATCATTTTAACCTGACTTTCATGTTGAGGAATATAAAAAGTCTGTCCGTACCAAACCAAACGAATAAAAGTGACGATGAATCACCGAAACTTGGCTTTCAACCAAAAACTGCGAGAAAAGTGTGGCCTTTTGGACAGGGCCATTGTCGTGAAAAGACAATTAATTCACAGAGTTCATACAATTTTATCTGAAATGTCTCATTCGTTCAGTTATTCTTTATAAATCTCTAAATTAAGTGATTAACTAACGGTTAGGCCTGGAGGCACAAATTCATGCCGTTTCAGCTCTCAAGAATCTAAAAACCCGATGAGCATTTTCTTTACAATGGATTTTTGTTGGCACACTTTGAGTGAGTGAAGAGATTTGGGCAGCTCTTAACACCGAGGTCTTAATGAGAGCCGATGTTGGCGCACTTTGGTTGGTCTAGGTTGAATAAGTCTCATCCACGCAGCCGGCTTCCTTTTTGTTTGTGGATTGCAAATAATTAATTAAACGTCAAGTTTCATCACCAGTAAACTATTTTTTTTCTTTAATTTTATCTTGGTATGCAGTCTTAGCAAGGTCATGACTAGTATCTCACGCCAAGTAGTCATTACACTAACGAAATGTGCATGCATTATACACGAGGCTTAATAATAAATTTTCACGCCAGCGGTTTATAGAAGGCGGAATTTTCTTCCCAGCAAAAAATAGCCTTGGAACTTTTCAGAAGTACCGTTGAGAATCAGTGTTCTGTCAACTGAAAGCCGAAGTCAACATTGAAATATAGAAATAAACATCGAAAAGCGAACTTACTACGTTTCCTTGAGTTCTTGGTGGTCAACATAAATATTTAAAGCAATGATGCCAATATAAATATTCTATCGCACCTCTGTACATAAACTAAACACAATTTTTGGACTTGGTTTTATAGCAAAATATTGTGTCGTGTCAGTTTTAGCTACAGCTGACACAGTGTAAATAATAAACCATCAATTATGACAATGGACTCTATACACTATGCAGAATTTGTCTTTGTATGCCTGCTCGTTTGAGCTTCACGGGAAATAGGATAACTAGAAGAAGTGAAATCTGACATTTTAGTACCAATTAATGGTTTATATATAAGGAGACGTAGCTTCAGAAGTCAATAATACTAAAGGGAATAGTTACAAAAAAGTTAAAATGTGTCATTTCAACAAAAAAGTATACAAAAAATTAGTACAATTGTTAAAATCATTGAGAAAGTATTAAGATTTATCTTTGAAAATTTCTCCAGAGATGTGAATATTTCGTAAATACAAATTGAAATTTTACAGCGTTAATGAAGCAAGTGTAAAAAAAAAACACAAATTTGAAATTTTTCTACTATTTAAGTGATATATATAGTATGTTAACAACCGCTTTAGGCTAAACTTACGAGCCAATTAACCTGACATCACGTAAACCACTCCTCGTGGTCGCTCTCTACAAATTCCCGGCGAAAACAAACGTGCGCAGTTATGTTTTCTCCCCGACTGCGCTCCCACCAAGAACGTTGTACCTGCGTGTGAGGCAATTGAGTAAGGAGAAGCGACTAAGCTGTTCCACAGTACCGGCGCCGCAGGATATCAACGCTGCTAATTAAACCCCTTCAGTCACCGTGTCCACGACCATGGATATGTTGCATATTAAAGAAAGTTATGGCCGTTGCTGTACACAGCGAGGCATCAGTGACCACACGGTGACAGCTTTCATTATACGTAATCTCATTTGTAGAATTTCCTATTTCTCTTTGATATTACAGGTTAACTCTAATATCATCGAAAAGGCAGCATCGTTGTTAATTGGACGCGAGAAAAATTTTAACCACAAGTACAGCGCATATAAAAAAATTACGTGATTGCAAATGTGTGACCGAATGAGCTACGGTCATTTGCACCGATATTTGAAGTGTACAATGAAAGCTAAAACCTGCAAGTCCTTGTCTTCTATGGCATTAAATGTACAGAATATTCTATCGGCGCATAGTGACACTTTAAAATATTCAACAAAATATTGAACACTACTCTACGGATACTTCAATTGGAATGATTGAGTGCAAGCAAGCAAACAAAACACTAATTGTGTCAGACGATGCACTTACGCAGTTTTCACTTCAAAAAATATTCATCATCACTTGCACACGACAAATAACCGCGTAAATAAAGACGGACCAAGTCACATGAAACACGATCAAGATATGTGTCTGGGCCAACAGCCAATTAAGAAATGTCAGCGAGTATAGCATATTGTTATTATTCAGTAAAGGCGGACAAGCCTAGCGAACAGCAGCGACGTGTTGGTATCCAAGCCAGGCGAAGAATCCCAAACACATCACAGCAATAATAGTTTATAAACCACATCAGCGAAGCGCCAGCGGAGCTCCCCTCCCGGCGGCGCGGTATTTGGGAGAATTACGCCTCCAGAAGCTATATAATACGGCAACACTTTGCACGCGCGGTCTGTCAGCCTGTCTGCCTGAGGACCCACGCCGAGATGAAGCCATCAAGATGCAGCTTGGCGTGCCACTCGTCGCTTTCCGACTCACCACTCAGCCTACGGTGATGGTATTATTCAGGTTAGTTATATCTTTTAATTGATTAGGACCTACCTCGCCAATAGCTTATTATTGCTGTAACTCCTAAAAAGTGTATACAATATCTGTTCTGTCTTCATAATTAACTTCAGTTCTTCCCTCATAATAGTATAAACCTTCCATAGTCCCTAAACACAAGTACAAAATATTAGAAACGTAACAATATCCATGACAGTAAAAACTAGTGTACTGGTTACCAATCCCGCACATATTTTCACTTCGTATTTACGAAATCCCGTGTTCCAACAATTATAGGTTGTTAACAGTAAACTGAGCACTTTTGAAAGCCCTGTTTAATATCTACTAGTGTGCACACTGTATATTCTTTCACCGTGTGTAAAATTAATATTGCCATAGCTTGATCACTTTATTCGTGCGTCGGGCAAAGAAAAACTGTGAAATTAGAAGAACAGTAAATGCTTTACAAATTTGTCCATTCTTACATGCAGTAAAAAAACAGAAAGCAAAATAAATAATTTCAGTTTACACAAATGTTTAACCTTACATTTTTAATTCAACGTCGACACTGGACTACTTTCCCTTCGCCGTTACCAACTTTGCTGGCCGCATGCGTCAGTGAGCCCGTTAAAGTATATACGCAGGTAAAATCAGTGATATTTTTCAAAGGTTGATGTCAAAAGTGCTCACTTTACCGAGAACAGCCTTAAATACACAAACGTTTGTGAGAAACGCAAAAAAAAAAAAAAAAAAAAAAAACACAAGTGATTGAAATTAACTTTATACCACTGATTAGGTACATTACAATACACAATTGATTATGATTACAGAACTGTACATGATCTCTGTCTTTGAGAATTCAGTATGGTGTGAAGCCCCCACATGCGGCAATCAGAGCCCCTAAACGTCGTGGCATGGAATCAAAGAAGACCTGGATATGTTCCTGGGGAATCTCCCGCCACGCAGTTTGTATGCGAGTACACAAAGTATCAACAGTGGTTACTGGAGGAGCGTGGCGAACAAGTTGGCGACCAAACATATCCCAGATATGTTCGATGGGCGACATGTCGNTGTATGCGAGTACACAAAGTATCAACAGTGGTTACTGGAGGAGCGTGGCGAACAAGTCGGCGACCAAACATATCCCAGATATGTTCGATGGGCGACATGTCGGGCGAACTTGCAGGCCAGGGAAGCAGTGGTAGCCTCGTTCATTGAAGAAGGCTTGCACATTCCTCGCCACATGTAGCCGGGCATTGGCCTGCTGAAATATGGCATGTGGAGTCGCCTGAAGGAGGGGCAGTATCTCGGGCTCTAAAACCTCCCTGATGTAGCGGTTGTTGTTCAGATTACCTTAAATACGTAGGTGTCGAGATCGCATGTTGTATCCAATGGCGCCCCACACANGTAGCGGTTGTTGTTCAGATTACCTTAAATACGTAGGTGTCGAGATCGCATGTTGTATCCAATGGCGCCCCACACATCACACTTGGCGTTTGTCCGCTATGCCGCTCCACAATGCAGACTGCCAGATTGCACTCACCACTGTAGCGTTTAACATGTATGCGGCCATCACTGTAGAACAGGTTGAAGCGGGACTCGTCCGAAAACACTACATTCAACACTACAGTGACGGCATTCATGTACTCATTGCAGTCTGAGGCGTTTGTGGTTTCTGGAAAATGGAAGCCGACGCAATGGTATACGACACCAGTCACACCCCCAGCATACGGCAACGAANGGTTTCTGGAAAATGGAAGCCGACGCAATGGTATACGACACCAGTCACACCCCCAGCATACGGCAACGAATCGTCGACGCAGACAGGTCCACACCCGTTGCAGTGCTCCAGTGTTGAGCCAACACTGTGAACGAGGTTGTACAGTCCTTTACGGCCATGCGGACAAGATGGTGATCATCCCGTGCTGGAGTCACATTGCGTGATCCAGTACTCGCTCGTCGCTGCGTACGACCCTCTCCTATCCACTGGTTCCACACATGCGTCACTATCCTAACAGTATGCCCTGTACGAGACAAAATGTCACGGTATGACAAACCCGTTCCCCGGAGACAGATCATTCTGCCCCGTTCGAACTCACTCACATACTGATATGGCGCCCTTTGACGTCGACGATGCTTACTGGCACTTGCTTTCACTTCGTTTGACGACTCTTCACTGACTGAGCTTGGCGTTACACTGACTTTTACGGTCACACACGAGAGGGCGCTGCTTGGCCT
>NQII01000216.1:219213-271117 GCA_002778355.1 Clitarchus hookeri
ATCTTGGTGGATGTTGTACCTGTGACTCAACGCGCAAAAGTCTCCCGCAACCGAGTTGTCTTTGGCAAAAGCCATTCTCAGACTGTGAAGTGGCAACCTCTAGGAAAACATTAACTGACAGGGAACAAATTGGAATGCACTGGTCACTGTCCGTGGCATCGTAGCTAGATGCACTACTAGTGGCCAAAAGTATCTAAACATGTACTGATGACGCTAAAATTGAGCTAAACAGAAACAATATGAAACCTTATGGTAAAAACAAAAATTTAATAAAAATGATACTTTCACTGTCGGTACCACTTTCTGCAGACGTACCACGTGCTGCAGGACACAATGAGCTAAATAAGCAACAGAAGAGAACCGGTATTACATGCCGTGTACCAAATTCTACAGCCTTCTCTTTATTTATTTCCTGGAATGACAGCAAGAAGTAAGTATTTTTCGTGCACGGGTGTTCATTATTTAAACTTGTAGAATCACATAATTTTTTTCAGATTCACTGCGAAAAAAACAACAACGAAAACGGCAAGTATGAATAAAAAAAGAGATAAAATCGGCTAAAGCTGTCAAAGTATATATTTAAATCTGACAAATATCTAACATGAATATTTAATAGCACATGGTAAGAAACTAAATTAAGATATAACAGCTAAGTAGATTTTTCTTTAGAACAGTTAAGATATCTTAATGGCGCAGAAAAGTTATGTCAAACTTAGTTTCACCGAAAACGGCTGTATTTGTTGTACACGTACACGGCCAAAAATTTTGCAAGTTCGATTTTAATTCAAATAATTTATTTGAAATATTACAGAATGTTTGCATAAGAGCTGCGCTGATTGTATGCCAGGAAATGGAAGAGTATCGCCAAGCGTAAATACAATAACAACGCAGGCAACACTGACAAGTTATCGACTGTGCAGGGTACAAGAATGGACTTCCGAGGAAGGTAGCAGGAAACAGTGNGCGTTCTGTTCCTGCCACGTGGCCTAATTGCGGGGCCGCGGTGGGGTAGCGACTAGAGCGCTCTCGCCTCCCACCGAGGCAAACCGCGTTCGATTCCCGGCCGGGTCGCTCCCAGATGCCACTGATCGGCGGGTTTCCTTGGGGATCTCCCATTTCCAACGCCCTTGCATTCCGGCGCTGCTCCATTTCCACCCCTTTTAACCCTCATCGGCTCTCAAGAGCCGCCGAAAATCCCTCTAATCTACGTGGCCAAGTCGTGCTCACCATTATTTTCTACCATCAGCCACTGAAATCTTTTAGTCTGAGTGTTCAAGACTGTGGATATGTTGCAAAATGTCCACACACGTACACAATGACAATCAAATTTTTGGCGGAAACCTCTTTTCGAAGGGTGGGTTTTGGTATTGAATGCACACGACAGCCGAATCATAGCTACTAATCATATCATAGTTATTAATTGTATTTGTCACTGGCTACTTTCCAACGTGAGAAATCATTTCATTGATTTATGAAGACACCAAAAATTCAATAAACCACTACTAATAATTTCATTCCTAAGATTGGCAATCAAACATAAGACTAGAATGAAACTGAAGTGCGTTGAAATACTATATTACACCACAAAAACCTGTAGAAAAATAAACGCCTGTGTTCATTTGTGCCCAGTGTAGCCATGGAATGTATTATAAGGTTTATTTTATTTCATTTGTGAACACTGCGGCATTTCAGTTCAAGAATGTGAGATACCAATAACACCTAATATCAAAAAGACGTAATTATGAACGTACAGCGTAAGCCATAACATCAGGTATTTTACATACCTGCAGTTAAGTCAATAAGGAATTGAATCAGTCTTACTCGAGATAAACTAATAAACCAATGACTGATACGATAAAAGCAATAACAATCGCAAGTTCTCTTGATGCTACTTATTCACTGCTTTTGTAATTAGACGACCGCATCACTCACCACGGTAGTAGTAACAAATGGAAAAATTTAAACGGCTCCAGTGAACTTAATATTATGAACCATAGCTTAAAGATAATTGAGCTTGAAGTTCTCTTCCAAGGTTGTACACATTACATACATTTCGTAAAAAAGTGGGGAAAAAAAACATTCTTAAATTATTATGTCTAATTTAAACGATTTTTTTTTAGTTTAGCATTACAGCTAACTAATTTTATGGATAATATAACACTGATAAATAAAATGACTGTAAGTTTGCAATGAAAACATTCGGAAACTCATAAGAGTTTTGGTGTTAAGTCGTTCCTACCAGTGGCATGACCGCTCGTGAAATACTGAGAATGTTGCTTATCTCTCTCCCGGGGCATGTGAATTTGATTACCGGCGCAGATACTTGGAAGAGCCTGGCTCGTCTTCATACCGTGGAAGATTATGGTAAACCACTGCAGAATCAAACCACCGCGCCTTTGCCTGGGGTTCCTGCAAGCCACAGGGCTGCCAACTGACGGCAAAAACCTTGGAAATTGCAGTTCACCATTTAGTTTAGTTGAAGTATTACGTAACGTATTTAAAACACAATAGCGAGCATATAGGCAACGTTGAACTGAACAAGGATTTGCAACTAGTGCAAAACCCATCGCCTTTTGAAAATTATTTCTTGGGCGTACTTAGGTTTGTCACTATTATTTCGTACGAAATTTTCTGAAGAAGTAAAAACGATCAGTTTTTTTCAACGACGGATATCAACATGTTAGAAATTTTAGCAAAAAAAAACTCGCCTTGTGTTATTTTTCTAAACCACGTCATTTTAGACGAACTCAGGATTGAATTATCTAAGGACGAAGTGGAACAGAGATGGACGAAATGTTGAGGCCCGAGTATACTGAGGACTATAGAACCTAGCCTACAATTCACTGAAATGGCGAATTTCTCAAGTCTACACAAGTACACCGCAACAATTGCCCCTTTTCTGAATACCTGAAATAGCTGAAGAAAACATGACGTGTTCAGTCACCGGTTTATCTGGTGCTAATGCAGAAAATACAATTTTTAATAATTTGCAAAACACTGATAGTATTGAATTTTAATACTTCTCACACGTCGTCATTAGCTCTCGAGCTTATGTATACTTTTGATACATTAATGTGTGTACACAGTTGATATATTTTGGTCATGGATTGCTGAACCGTTAATAGTATTGCATCAGTGGTAACACCTTAGTGACACGGCAGTTTGATTTTAACACAATACTGTACATTATGCTCACACTCCGATTTTGGTAAACTCAATTTCACAAAATTTCAGAATCTTTGAAGGATATCGAGATCACAGTCAGTAGTAGAAAACTGTTCCTTCTGGCCTACCTGGCGTCCTGGTAGGGACAAGGGGACACGCCCGTGGCCATCTTGGATAACGTTACGTGGCTATTTCCCCCTTTTTCCCCTCGGAATTTCCCTTTTCCCCCTCAAAAACGACCAAAATCGCCAGCATTTGCCTCAAAATTCTCCTAATTTCCCTCCTAACCATCACATTTTTTTTTTTCAAAAAAATGTGTTATGCACAATGCGGATGACTTTTGCACAATTTCCGCCGATGACTCCACAATGTGGTTAAGTGACTCCTTTTTGGAGATGAGTTGGGGAGTATTGCGGGGTTACCCTGACATTCACGCTCTATCATTCCATGCCAGCATCATCCATCTTGTCTGAAGAATGTTCGAGTTAATTGCCCCATCATGCAAATTCTCCAATCAAGAGATGAGTCTCATGCTCTGTCATTCCACCTTTGTTTTCTCATATTCCTTCTCGTCTCTTTTCACCTGGTATCCTGGCAGACGATTCTCATGATTTGCCATTTCACCTGTGCGACACGAAGCGAAGCTTGCTCACGCACACTAGCCTAGAGTCACGACATGCGCGTGCCAAGTACATTCTAAGCCCACCTATAAACATAGTTGGCTAAAATTTGCGAACTGTTTGAAATGCAGTCACCAAATTCATAACGTAGTCATCACCCCCGACAACGAAAAGAGCCGCAAGGTCAAGTATGCCCTAAACCTACTTATAAGCATAGTTTCCCACCATTTCTCACCCACCGAAACTATAGGCATCAAATTCATATCATAAACATCTCCTCTAATGAAGAACAGGGTGGTATGGACAAGTAAACCTTAAACCCTCTTGTAAGTATAGTTGCCCGACGTTTTCCACCCTCCGAAGCTGCGACCACTAAATTCACGTCACAGTCATCACTACCGACTGCAAACCAGGAAAGTAGGCCCTAAGCCCTGTTACAAGCATAGTTAGACAGCAATTCCAAACCTTTGAAATAAGGGAACATCTAACAACCATCCATGCATGCAAAGAAAATAAATGTATACACATACGTACAGGCATGTTGCAAAGTTACCATTGCATGTAGGAGTGTAGGGTCTGAAATAGCACACATATAAGCATCGGCCCACACGCACAAGTACACCAAATAGGTGCATACTGATTTCCCTCTTCCCCCACTACAGAGAGAATTACAACATGGATTCGTATTTGACCTGTTGGATTGTGATATAAAATATTTCAACCATATAAAACTGACCAGTTGTTAAACATAACTACTTGGCGTCGGTACTGCATGAAGGCAGCACTGACGGGTTGAAAGTGAGGGGTCAGCATTTAGGTGTCGGCAGTGTGTGATCAGCACACAAGGGGCAAGGGAAACCAAGTGTAAAAGATACGAAACCATCCTGTACATAAAAAATCAGTCATATAAAAAAAACGATTATCATCAATGAAAGTACATCATGAGCATGATGTCATAACGAGTCACAATACATTAAAAATACCCGATGGAATCCATAATAGTGATATCAGTGTTCCTACCATGCCAAGAAGTTTAGTAGAAGCTAAAATGCATGCCGACATGAAAAAGAACTAATGATCACAAGCGCCCTCCTCAAAAATGAATACAATGCTTCAAGTGCGATACACATTATGTGACTTGTAAAGACTGCGTTCCTTTGCTTGCTACAAAACAAAATACATTTTAAACCATTAGTCGTGCAAGAGTGACATTAATGCTACGCGCTGATGCAAACAGATAAAAAAACACTATAAAATCAAATAGTTATAACCCATAAATATTGAGCGATAATCAGGCACAGTACATTACATAAGTCGAAAAAAAAAAAACTATTGTGAAGCCGAGAAGTACAGGTGCGATAAAGGCAACACCGATACACATTGATGCAAATAGATATAAAAACAAAATGTAAAGAAAAATAGTTATAAGCACTTACCAACCAGCACAATTACATATTACGCAAGTGTCGGGCTGCTGTACGCTGTGTGTTAAGCGATGCTATACAATACCAGACCGTCGTGGCAAGTACAACAGAAAGGCAAACGACTTTCTTACGAACCGACTGAAACGAAACCATTGCATTCAGAGTACAACTAACACTCACAACACTAGCAGCCGAACACATCCGACCCGGCCAACGTCCCATGATCAACTAACATCGTGGGAATCGGTAAGGCGGCCCAGGCGCTCGACTGGCAGCTCGGACAATTTGCAGGTCTCGACAAGTCGAACGGATGACACAGAACACTAATCGAGAAAGAAATGCACCAGGCACCAGGGTGGCAGACCAGCCGAGTCACACATGCACTTCCCTTTACAAGAGGAATTCTGTTATATAGTACAATGTAACAATTTATCCCATTTTAAATTATATATATACAGATGTACTTATTTGAATACATAGCATTCATAGTACCAGAACTGTAAGAAACAACACACATTAAAACCATTAGTCGGGCAAGAGATACGACACTGCTACGTGCTGAGGCAAATTAATTAGAAAAAAATTAATTATAAAAGTAAATAAATATATGCATTTACCAACAAATGCATACAGCCCGAGCATCGAGCACTGTACGTTATGTTAGGCGAAAAAAATTTCCATTGTAAAGTGCGGGAACGATAAGGACAACACTGCTACACATTGATGCAAACAGATAGAAAAACAAAATGTTAAGTAAAATAGTTGTAAGCACTTACCAACCACCGGAATAATTATTACACGTGCATGTCCCTTTACAAAAGGAATTTAATTATGCAGTCCAAGGTAACAATTTATTTTGTTTGAATACATCAAGTTTAAATATGAGCATGTCTCTTTAAAACATGGCTTCGAATAAACTGGTGTTGGCAGAGGATATCGCCTATGTCCCCCCTACTCACTATTTGGTCTATAAAAAAGAAGTTCGTACCACCACACATCACTCAGAAATTCTTTCTTTCGTCGAGAGGACACTGTGAAAATGACGGCAGCAGACTGTATTACTCCTTCGCCTATCCATACAGAAAAATCGATNACTCCTTCGCCTATCCATACAGAAAAATCGATTGCTTTGCAGTTTGAAAATTGTAGGGTGGGAAAGATGAACTGGCATGCTCAAAGCCCAGACTTGAGCCCAACAGAACATCTTCAGGATGAGTTGGTGCGCCTTTTGCATGTAAGATCCACTCGACCAACAGAGAAACGTTTACTATGCACCATGCTACAGGAAGAATAGAAACAAATGCCACAAGTTGTGTACCGGAACTTAGTGGAGCGACTTCTCGGAGGACACACGTTGTAGCAACAGCAAAGGGAGACCAAACATTGTATTGTTTAACGGCTGGCGCCTTTGTATGGTCCATGCGGTATAAGAAGGCCACTTTCTGACAGTCAGTGAGTGGCTTTTGACGTATTCGAAACAAACAAAGTGCCATTTACAAAATTCTGTATCAGCTGATGCACGAACGAACAAAAGTTAAAATTACGTTGGCTATTCTGAGTGCACTGCCAATGCACATCAGAAAAGCAGAAAATACGCGGATAAGAAAGAGTTATTAGCTTTATTAATACATTTTATTTTACAAGGTCATAAAACAATGGTTGTTAGTGTTAAAAACTAAACTTTTTTTATAACAAACAGCAAGGAATTTCCGGTGACTTCTGAACATCATAGTGTGTGTATCTATCAACCCATAATTTAAACGATTTATTTTTTTCTTGTCCCACTGACACGCTTCTTAATTCATGTCAAATTTTATGTGAATACTTCAACCAAACAACAAATAATTTAACCATGAGCGGTCATTAGGCTTGCTTGTTTTTATAACCTTTCTCCCGCAGAATTTACTGCAAAATATATGTCTTCTCATGAAGTGCTCTTGATTTCCTCATCCCCTAAATTTATTTTAATTTTCATTAAACTTCCACTACTTTATAATTCACTCACTTTCGCTACTACTTTAGCAATCAAATTCTTAGATTCATCAGCGTATAAATAGTTAAGAGTACGTATTATTTTTATTACTTTTTGGCAGTATCAGTTACAGGCAAATTGTACCTCTTTTATTTCTCTAGTCTTAAGCTTCAAATCTGCGTATATACACCAATCACGCAATAAGTATCTAGTAATGTAACACGGTCCATATTCAGGTTATGGTGCTTAGTCCTAAGCCACATATAAATTAATATATATCTCAACGAAATGGACAAGTACCAGTTTGTGGTACGACTAACCGTCACAAACAAGGAATAAGGAAATTATACCGGAAAACTGCANAAATGGACAAGTACCAGTTTGTGGTACGACTAACCGTCACAAACAAGGAATAAGGAAATTATACCGGAAAACTGCGCAAGTTCATGCGTTGAGAAGACTATAATTAAAAATTTTGTAAGGAAAAGCGATGCTATTGTGAATGCATAGCAACATATTTGATATATCGTAGAGAACTCTGAGTCAAAAATAAACACGCAGACTCAGTTTGAATCTACTGTATGCAAGGCATTCGGATCTCTCGCTGTGAAGGTAGTAGATGAGAAAATGGCATAGGCTCAATAATACAGAGGAATGCCAAGTCCAAAGTACTGGCCACACGGCCCACACATTTGCAGTGTCTTCATATGTGAACAAGCAGCTCTTTTGAGAAATNAAATGGACAAGTACCAGTTTGTGGTACGACTAACCGTCACAAACAAGGAATAAGGAAATTATACCGGAAAACTGCACAAGTTCATGCGTGGAGAAGACTATAATTAAAAATGTTGTAAGGAAAAGCGATGCTGTTGTGAATGCATAGCAACATATCTGATATATCGTAGAGAACTCTGAGTCAAAAATAAACACGCAGACTCAGTTTGAATATACTGTATGCAAAGCATTCGGATCTCTCGCTGTGAAGGTAGTAGATGAGAAAATGGCATAGGCTCAATAATACAGAGGAATGCGAAGTCCAAAGTACTGGCCACACGGCCCACACATTTGCAGTGTCTTCATATGTGAACAAGCAGCTCTTTTGAGAAATNAAGTCCAAAGTACTGGCCACACGGCCCACACATTTGCAGTGTCTTCATATGTGAACAAGCAGCTCTTTTGAGAAATGAATCTTGGGTTGCACTCGAATTTACCTAATGGAATTTGACCATTATTACTTTCTCCGAGTTCACCTAGCTGTTTTTGTAGTTTTTCCGAGAAATTTTCACTTTATCGTGGTATGTTCACATTTAACCAGAAATTTCATTTTCCTTTTCATTCTGAGTGCACGTTGAGATAGGCAGAGTACAAAAAAATCTTTGCGCGGAAGGTGTACGCTTCGGGACAGGTCGTTTCGACAATCCTGAGGATGGCAGCTATCTCCTTTCCTGAATCTCCCAGAGCAAACCGCTCGGCTACGATGACAACTACAAACACGCTAGAAGCTAAAAACACCATACGGTTGCCTTCAGTTTTCTTGCCAAACAATTCCATTTTGGCCGCAGCGATCCATCTTCCATCCCTCGGAGAACCGTCAATTCTTCCACTTCGGAGTACATGGCGGATATTTAGTTTCCGGAGTGCTCCCATGTATTCTGCCTAACACTCCATCTTTGCTGAGGCCACGGTGGTGTAGTGGTCAGACTACCCATCTCCCACCAAGGCGAACCGGGTTCGATTCCCGACGGGGTCACTCCCCGAATTTTTGCAGGTGGGAATAGTGCCAGCGGGTTTTCTCGGGGATATCCTTTTTCCTCCGCCTTTGCATTCCGGCATCGTTTCATACTCACCTCTCTTCACCCTCATCGACTCTCAAGACCCCAATGTTAAGAGCCACCCAAATATCTTCACACACTCCATCTCTGCTACATCGCCGCCATCACTACAGTACAATGTTACATAATTTGTAAATAATATTTTTGCAAATAAACGTAATCCAAGCCTATTCTAAAATCCCAAGGACGCGTAAGACAACGGACTTCAATGAAGATAACAAATTGGAACTTGATAATGAATCTTGCTAAACTAGCATGCGTAGGAAACATTTCATCAGGGTATCAAAATCGGAGATACAAAGCGAAGAAGAAATGCTAGAAGAATTTTTTTAAGCAATTGCTAGAATATAGTAATTTCATACTTTCTATTTTAAATTGGATGGAACTAAAATGTAACGAGGTAAATAATGTAAGTGCCTAAATTAACTTGATAACACAGTTGCTCCATCATAACTTCTGGTGGAGGCGCCATGTATCGAACCCGGAGCCTTTCAAATATGTTATGTTCCCGCATTTTAAGACCAGAAGACTAAGTCAACAGAGCGTTAAGATGTAAATTAAGAATAGGGAGAAATAAATCGTTAAAGATAAGTGCAAGAAGTTATACAACTCAAAATAAATGTATATTTATACCAAAATTCGTGACCTCAGTCTACAAAGATTAAGGGCCAGAGGGAAGTCCGAGAACGAAAATAAGGAAAGGGACTTGCTCAACCTTGAACCCACGTCCGTTCTCTCATCGCCCAGAGAGACAGGAATACTACCAGATCACCGGTTTCCCGGCGACTGCGATGTTCCCACAGTTCGGAGCCCTGTCAATTCTTCTCGCACCACTCCTTCTGCTGCTTTGCCCCTTGAGTGTGATTGGTTGTGACGTGGTTGGCAGATGGAGTTTAGCTTAAGACTTCTGATACCCTTTCGTCACTTTGACTAGTCAGCTGGACCCACATTTTGGTCCTACCTCAGTGGGTTGTCCATTTTGTTTAGACTTTCAAAANACCTCAGTGGGTTGTCCATTTTGTTTAGACTTTCAAAATTTCAGTTCTGTTTTCGAAAATGATTTATAAACAGTGTGCTGCCCTCTTTTCGGACCTGCGTGTTGCATTCACGTGCACAATATTGCGTAACGTAGATAGCAGATTGTAACACTGTGTTACATTAGTTCGGAATTAAGTACACGAGTTTTCAGGTAGATTTTATTTATTTTTAGGAGCACACATGATCAACAACACAGACCAAACAAAGCAATAGAAGCCAAGTACTGAACGTGCTTAGCGCCACATCAATATACAGTGTACCTGTTTCGGACATAAACACGGGCATGTACTCTTGCATGTAGACGATCGTGCACGTGGCGAATATTGCCCTGAGTAATAGTGTTCCAAGCCTCTCGCACCTGTTGACTAAGTTTAGTAGTTGGCCGTACAGACTGGGTCAGACATCGTCCCATCATGTTGTGACGGTGCTGGAACACCGTACATTCAGCATTAATATCAGCGCAGGAAATTGTACGTCCTAACACGGGGATAGATCGACGAGGGTACTGAGGCTTACCTTGTTGGTGACCCGTTCGACGTAACTCATCGCGGACGTTGGTACCGATGCGGCTGCGTAGCTTGGCAGGCGAGCGCAGACTGTCAGCCTGGAGGCTTGAAGTTGTCCCCACCCCTCACCCCGGATAACTAACCCTCCTTCCAATGTGCATGTATGGCGTCTAGCAACCGTCCGACGCTACCTTCGACGTCATCAAGATTTGCATGTTACTCGACTCGAACCAACGAAACTTTCTGGGATGTTCCTCAATACCCTTGTCAACATGTTTCCCGACTATAAAAGAGGGTTTCTTTCGTCTTGGGAGAGGGAATAGATAGGGACCTCGCGATAAGAACATTATAACTTGGCAGAAGTCATATCCTGCCAAGTTTCATAAGGGCATTTTATACGGCATGCATAGGTAAAAATTTTAAGAAAAGTTTTTTTTTATATTCTGTAATTTTGTAATGTTACTATATTTGGACTAAGTATGTATTGCTATGGGAACCCATAATTAAACGTGACTTCGTGTAATTTTCATAATAAACACTATAATTGTAACACGTTTTAAAGCCTGTTTGGCTATTTGTATTATTATAATGCTCATTGTATTTTCGATATTGGCAGTTTATGAGAAAAAAGAAAAAAATTATAATAATCCCGGAGATAAGGTCGAATAAAAGGAAACTAACAGTTTGTTGAATCATTTCTCACAATTTGAGGGTTTATTATCTTGTATTACAATTCTTATCAGGGGATGGTTGAATTGTAGCAATTTACTGCGACTGCGTTATTTGTTTATACTATGCTATTTAATCCCTGCTTCTTGAAGGTTTTTGGTAAGACTCATTTTGCTTAAATTAGTGGAATGGCAGGAAGGGGAGTTGAAGGTCACTGTCATGGAGTGGTGTGGTTTCCTGCGGGTGCTCCCGCTCCATGACAATTTCCCAAACATGTTCAATGGATAGAGGTCTCATGATTCTGCTGGCCAGAGCAGTTGTCGAATACCACGAAGAGTGCGACAAGTAGTAGCAGAAGTATGTGGAGGAGCATTATCCTGCTGAAACTGTGTATCACATTCCTGTTGAAGAAATGACAGCAAAACGGGTCGAACAATGTGCTGGATGTAGCAGGCACTTTTTAACAGGCCCTCCACAGACACCAACTAGAAGAGGAAGTGTAGCTTACGACGCCCCACATCATAATGCCGGGAGTTGGGAGCGTATGTCTGTAATATGACGCTCACCGGGTAGAGGTCGTGCACGTAAACGGCCATCATATGCTTGAAGGCACAACCTGCTCTTGTCACTTACCACAATATAACGCCAGTCTTTTATCCATGTGATCCTTTCATGATACCACGGGAGACGTGCACAACGGTGCTATGGCACAAGAGGAAGCTTCGTCAAAGGCAAATGTGTTCGCAGTCCTGTTGCAAATAGACTGTTCCCGATGGTACATGTGGACACCCCTGGTGCTGCATGCGCTCTGGTCTATGCCGAAGATGCAGTACGGTCTGCCAGTGCTGCCCTAACAATGCGCCAATCTTGATGTGCATCTACACTATGCAGCCGTTCCGAACCTGATGCATAATGGACGCCACAGATGTATCATGACCAGCATGTACAGCAAACCGTCGATATGTCCATCCCGTCCCGAAAAAATCCCACGATGTGGCCCCTCTCAAGCTGCTGTAAGTGCAC
Organism: Clitarchus hookeri; assembly: GCA_002778355.1. Classification (NCBI taxonomy): domain Eukaryota; kingdom Metazoa; phylum Arthropoda; class Insecta; order Phasmatodea; family Phasmatidae; genus Clitarchus; species Clitarchus hookeri. The sequence goes on from NQII01000216.1 coordinate 231,463, forward strand.
AACAGGGGCACGTAACTGTCCTCGGGGCATGGCGATAGCTCGACTGACGATATTGTCTGGTGCGTTGCTGTACACGGCGCAACGAAGAGAATGGTACTCCATCTGTTAGTCGATGTCCTTGAAATAATCATCAGTTTAATTACACTCCTCCAGCATGCGACTATTCTGTAGGTAACGTACCCGCCATGCCGCTATGGGGTGATCACGAAGAGTGGCTTTAACGAACCCGCATAAATTTACAGATATTATTAAATTAATCAGTTCCCATGAAATAAGCGCAAAGATATGATGCGATGTGCGTCCAAAAACAGGAATGGACCCACATTTTTGCTGAAATGTGTCGCGTTGTATGGATTTAAAGAGCGCTTGCTGGTAATAATTTTATTTATTTTCATTCCTAGAAAACACTGATTAATAAAAAAAAAAAAATTTACTACAATCGCTTTTGTATGCATTCTCGTTTTCTTATGGGATAGCGACATTTAGATGACAAGTGTCAACATTCTTTAAAATTACTGCATTTTTATGCTGGAACCTGTTCAAAATACGTAACTTACGTCGCCGATACGTTCCCGTCATGGTGACATTTTTTCTTTGTTACAATAATGATTCTATGAACTTCACTATGCGTGCAGGATCGCAAGAGAATGGTTTGTTAACAAATATCTCGTGGAAGTCTGTAGAGAAGAGACAGGCTCTATTTCGTAGTGGAGCCACGGGTGAATTTGACGACTGTAACGAAGCAAGAGCCATGGCGCTGTAACAGCGAAGCCTAGTGCAAGAAGGGATGATGGAAAGGCAGACGACCGAGCTACATATTTGGTTTCCATGGGCATTACAGTGGAGGACACCAGTCTGGCGCTTGCTATAGAGAGGGAGTGTTGGAAACCACTCTTCGATTGATTAGAAGTTTTCAAATATGTAAACAGTAGCTACCTAACATTCGTTATTCAAATTTTATCTTTATTACGTAACAGTGTAGCATTTTGTAAATGGCCTGAAGTTAATAGACATAGACGAAGGTACATTATAGATTATTTTTAACGATATCTACAGATATGATAACAGAGACTAAAGATTAACTGTCTCAGAAAATATACGAAAGTACCCCACACTGAACATGATGTACAGAAGGGTTCGAAAACTCAGTGCCCAAACTCCAGACATGGTTTCTTTGGACCAGTAGTAACACAAAAGCCATATACACTTATATCCGGAAATGTATTTTCATATCAAATAATTGTGTACAAAGTAGCGGCGTACGACACCTGCAGTACAAAGCGATGCGATAATGCATGTAGGACAAGTTGCATAGGTCGTAGACGCGCGACTCTTAATTTATACATACGCAGTGTCGCGCGCCTGCTTCCTATGCCACTTATAATACACACATCATCACGTACACCATTAACGAAAGGATAAAATAAAGTTGGCTGCGAAAGCTTGACGTTCTTGAAAACGGGTCTCAATAAAAGTTTGGTAAGCAAGCACTGTAAACATAGTTCCATCCCGGTTTCAGCCTTCTCATCACCAGAGTATGACATAGTTTTTACTTGAAGGAAGGCAAGGTCCGGGTTCACTGGTTTGGCGCGCTACCACTGAAATGGAGCGAAAGGTGGTGACCCAGCGAGCATTCGAAGGTCAGAACCCCGCGAATGCGCACTGCCGACTGGCCAAGAATGCGGCACGTGGGTCTTCGGGCTATTGAGAGAGTGAGTGAGTGAAAGAGAGTGAGAGGGGGGGGGGCATCCCTCCCGATTGAGCGTGCGAGGCCTCACGCACGCAAGCACTCGCCCACCGCCTTTGCACTGTAGCACGGAGGCTGGGCCCCGGCTGAATAACGACTCTCGAAGTCTATCTTCGAAACAATTTCCATAAACCAAAAGAAAAAAGTGCTACCATCTCGGGCGAATGAAAAGCCATGACTAATCCTTAACTCGCGGAACGTATTTCTGAACATGTTTTATCGATGTCCTGAGGTGGTATCGGATGTGCCGCGGTTTGTTATTCGCCGCCTCGTGCGAGGCTATAAACAAATGAAAGCGACATAGAAGTGATTATTTATAACAACTTTTGCAAAAATTAATACATGTACGGTTTATTTATTACGTTATCTGTAGTGCTGGTAGTTATTGCAGACTTGAAATAACAGTGCATAGAGTAATAAATACTAATAATTATTATTATTTTCTGATGTGATACATTTATTTCGTTCTTTATTGCGTGACAACTTAAGGAATATGACATGGTATGTTTCGTGTTTGTAATGTGGAAATTATATACGTAAATTTTAAATGACGCACATCATGCATATTTGTATTTTCATACTAATAAATAAATCTACGATATTTTGCAGTCCTGCAAATCAGAGCTGTTTAGTACCCAATTGTATTGTTGAAGCAGGAGTCAGGGGATAAAATAGCACGTCGATCAAGTTTATAACCTCAATGTGAAAATAGTGAACAAAAATACTGTCTTTCATTTGTGCTGTATGCAGCATGTGAATTGAATACATAGCCTTATTTTAGGTAATAACAATTTGTTACCCACCCCTGTGTTTCACGAAAATTTCTGTACTGATATATGTGCAGTATTAAATATTCTCAGAAATACACATTTCAAACAATTTGTGTTGCATACGTCAGTTTTATTGTAGTATTATTTCATGAGTTTTACTGGCTGGAATTTAGCTCTCTGCACATTGGTGAGTCGTGGCAAATGTTCAAATCACAGATACGCCAAGGCAAATTAATTCATTGTGTTTCAAACCAGCAGGGAAACGTTACAGACTTGTGATGTACACGTACATACCTGACCTTTAAAAAATTACTACAGTCGGTCGAAACAGCTGGTCACGGTTAAAAGATGTTAACGCTGTTACTGCAGTTTTCGCTGTCACGTATGAAACCAATGGCTACTCCATGGGTCAACGCCATTTCGTACGCACGAACATCACTTTTGCAATCGACACGAACCACGCTGAACTAAGCCTCCACTGAAACGTCGAAACATTGGAAACACAAACTTTGTAACTCATGCAAATAGTTAAGAACACAACATATACAATATTTATAAGGTAATTTTGAGTTTCACAAGGGGTAGAAGGTACTCCTAACAGCCAGCGTCAACAATCAACAAGCCATATCGTCAGTCGTGCCAACGTAACATCCTAACTCGTCTCGCCACTGAGGATATGGTTTTACCGTTGTAGCAGGCGGGCTTACAAAAAATTTGCACACATGCTGTACTATTTTCTTTTGCATTGTAAGGTCTTCAAATAAAAAGAGAGAAACGCAAAATGCCTTTCGAACGTGACAAGTGGGTTTTGTTGAATAAATTCTGAGAGATGTAATTATTACCAAAAAGTACCCCAAAATTTCCGGAACAGTTGCAGATCATGATATGCTGTTTTCGCTAAATGAAATTACGTACGGGGGTAAGTAATTTGCAGCAAAAGGACTATTCGTAACACGTGTATATACAGAAGTAAGTATACCACATATGATTTTCCCCCAGGAAACATACATTCGTTTTAACGGCATCTGAAAGTACTTGCAAAGAGGAATTCAGTGATATAGCATATGCAATGGACAGTAACACAGAAACGACAAGAAATAATGTTCAAATACGTTTAAGTTAGGTGGGCCAGTAGAATGGGGCAGTGGACCTGTACTCACAGCTGTAAGCTAGCAACACGCGCCATGACTCGTCCTGGCGGGACCGCTTCCTTATAGCAGTGTAGCACCAGTCCCCGTAATCTGTAATGGTAAGTGGTATTGCAGTGTGTGGCTGTACGTAACAATGAAGTTCACGAATTGGACGCCCTACTTATTTACGGTGAGTGTGGCATAAATGCCGAGCAAGCCGTCGAAATGTATGGTGAAAGGTATGCTAATGGGACGCCCATCTCACGGCAAACGATACAAAGAATTTGCACACGTCTCTTGTCACGAGGTGATTGGAATTCCACAACACGACTGTGACGAAAGACTGCTACGGGCGAGACGTATCAACACGATGTGTTGGCACGTGTCGATGCAAACCCTCACATGGGTACGCGATAACTTTCCAGATTCGTGGGAACAAGAAAAACAAGTGTGTTACGGATACTGCGCCAACAGGAATTCCATCCATGCCACGTGGCTCTTCATCAGGCATCAAATGAAGGTGATTTTCAGGAGCGTTTTCAGTTTTGTAGGTTTGTTCTGATGTCTGTATGGGAGGACAGCGATTCTCTGAAGAACATACTATTTACCGATGAAGCGACCTTCACAAACCATGGGCGAGTAAATTTACGAAATATGCACTACTGGGCGACGGAGTATCCGCGTTGGGTCCCGCATGTGGAGCACCAGCGACAGTGGAAAGTGAACGTGTGGTGTGGAATCGTTGGAGACTACGCCATAGGATCATACTTCATTCAAGGGACAATGACTGGCTGTACGTACGCCCATTATCTCAGAGAGACCTTACCAGCACAATTAATATAAACATTTTAATTTTAACCCATTTTGTCACACATTTTTTCTGAGTGTTGCAATCACGTAATTTTTTGATGCGCTGTACTTGTGGTAAACATTTCTCTCGCATCCAATGTATAACGATGCTGCTTTCTCTATGATATTGGAATCAACCTGTCATGTCAAAGAGGAATAGGAAATTCTACAAATGAGATGACGTATAATGAAAGCTGTCACCGTGTGGTCACTGATGCCTCGCTGTGCACAGCAACGGCCATAACTTTAATTAATTTGCAACATATTCATGATCGTGGACACGGTGACTGAATGGGTTAAACTTTAATTCTTGAAAGAAAAAAAACCTTGAAGTTGGTTTTCAGCTTAAGATTGTCTTTAAGTTATTGGGATTGGCAAATTATCTATTGAATTCCGAAATTTAGTTCAACTGAGGTGACGGTTTTACTTGTGGCTATTTTAACTTGAACACTTTGAGAGTGGCACAGATTTACAGACAATTGAGACAAGTTAGAAGTCAGACACCTGCTTTGCTTTCACGAACACGCGACCATGAAGTTCTGTTGGTCGCTGTATTCCCATTTACAATCGTCCTTTTGGTTCACAAAACACCGGACACGCTTACTGAACATCCTTCATTAACGGCCGGCTCGCTACCAATATAAAGCCCAATTGACCGTGTTACACTAAAATGTTCTTTCCTACGTACAATAATATACCATCCATCGTATTCACTGGAGTAATTTGGGTTCGCTTTGAATGTTGCTGGCGTAATATTACGTTGCAGCGAACCTTATGAAAACTTCTGGGGAAGTAATATTTGTTCGCCGGTGTCTTTCTTCAAAGAATGCAGATGTCGTAATGTTTCGGCAAACTCCATACAAATCAGTGGAATTCAAGCTATGTAATCTTACACTGGCAGCACTCAAATTTATAACACTTATCTTAAAAATTTGTAATTGAAATACGGGTGAACTACACGACAGATTTCCAGAATGTTTAATGATATATTAACGTATTTTCTGTTCAATTTTAAGATTTGTATGAAAAAAGATATGCACGAAATAAAAAAATACCATAGTTAATTTAATTAGTTTCCCGAAAGTAATATTCCGCCATTTTCATACATTTTTAGTTGAGTTGAGTTGCGAAGTTTGGGCGGTTCTTAACAACGTGGTCTTGTGAGCCAATGAGGGTGAAATGAGACGAGGATGGAACGGCGCCGGAATGCAAGAACAAGAAAAAAGAGAGATCCCGGGAAAACCCGCCGACCAGCGGCATCGTCTGGCACGATCCCCGCTTGCCTTTTTCGTGCTATTTTTTTTAATATCACGGCGAAAAAAAAAACGTAATATGCTGAAAATATAGAAAATTATTTTACATTATTTTGAACATCCTTAACCGGTGCTGACGTAGTTGCGGTCAGGGTGACGGAACGAGGCAGATGTGCGCGGGAAACCACTGCAGTCGCAGCAGTGTGGGCCGGCTAGGAAGCTTCAAACCGGACGTCCATCAGGGTGACGCAGCTGGACAAGTCTGCTCCAGCGCCTCGTTTAACATTCCGAAAGAGAGAGCGCGCCGGATGTAGTGTACGATGAGTGCCCTCTCCCTCAAAGCCCCTCCTTCATCGCCCCTCTCTCTCTCCTACATTCCCATTCAGCACTTGCCACTCCTCTTTTGGCAACAGTTCTTCAAGGTCACTATTTCACGTCATAAGCAAAGACGGGATGCTAACCGGTGCTACCAACGTAGAAGATTTTTTTTTTCTCCGCACGTTCGGTGATGCCGCAGAGTACGCGAGAACAGAGGTGAAACAACCGCTTATACCGCGAACTCCAACCGCGCACGTCAACAAAGTTGGCGTCACAGGCCTGCACAATGTTGGACCGCCGATCACCAATCAGCGCTTGGTAACATCCTCGCCAGCCGGCAGTCCAGTCAATAGAAAACCTTTCGCAATACGCAGTAGCCATCAGACACAAGGCCAGTTCTCAGATCCTCGTGCAACCAATCAGAGAATGAGTACGCCCATATCAAAGTAACCGTCACGCCGTTTCGTCTCTGTGTGAGTGAAGAGATTTAGGCAGCTCTTAGCATCGAGGTCTTGTGAGCCGATGAGGGTGAAACGACGTGGGTATGGAGCGGCGCAGGAATGCAAGGGTGGGGGAATGGGAGATCCCCGAGAAAACCCGCCGACCAGCGGTATCGCCCGACACGATTCCCACATGCGAAAATCCGGAGGTGACCCCTTCGAGAATCGAACCCGATTCGCTTTGGTGGGAGGTTAGTAGCCTAACCACTACACCACTCGTAACCTCCTTTCAATTTGTGAATGAACTCATTATCATCCGGTTTACCTTCACCAGATTCAGTTTCACTGGACTGATCAAGTAAAACGTCATCAATAGCCTGTGGTGGCTCAGGGACAGTAAGTCCCGGACCATGACCGACTGGCCGAATAGCTGAAGGAAGATTAGGGTAGACAATTACTTTCTTATTTTTGGAGTTATATCAAGTAACGTCAATGTTGCAAAAATAACAATCGTCTGAATTATTGTTTGGTTCTCTCCATATCATGGGTACTGCAAATCTAAAAGCTGTCTTCTTTTTTTGACCATTTTCTAAGATCTTCAACACAAACATAGCATACCTTGTGTGGAGCCCAAGGTTTTTCTTGATAACCGAGTTTTATTCCGAAATATACCAAGTACACTTTTTTTAACAAACTCAGTAATGTTTCTTTGATGTTTTATTTAATTACAAACTCACTACATATATAACAAAAACTGTTAGGAAAGTTTTTACAACCACGGTTAGCACATGGGCAAAAAGCTGAAAAGTGAGGTTGTGCTGACTGAAAGAAAACAAACAGTCGTACCACCACTGCCAACCTAATTTAATTTGGATTTACTGTATGTTTTAGTATATTAATAATGTACATAAAGTATATAAAAATGTATATAAACGTATATAAAAATATAATTAAAGTGAATAAAAATGCACAGACATTAGATAAAAAATGAAATTATCACATTTCGTATATTTAAATGTGAAAAAATAANTTCGGTGACTCATCGTAACGTTACCGAGCGTTACACTTTTTCATAAGTGACTCCCAGCCGCAACCTAATTTAAGACGTTGTCACGTCAAAAATGATGGGTTTTATGACATTTTTATTATTATTTTTGGACTCAGCACACTAAAAAAACACAAGAATCCGGCAAAATCATAAAAAAAAGTTTTTTTATCGTTGGCATGTGTAATTTACAAATGCGATATGGCACCAGATGTGCCAACATAAGAGCGAAACTCAATAATTTAATCACAGCTACAGATTCCTAATGAGGTTTCTGGAGCGGGTGACTCCGGAGAGGGCCTAGTGCTGCACCGGACAAACCTTCACGCGGGTGGTGTACGGCGGGCGGGGGCCGGGCGTGGCCCCCTCATTGCGATCGCAGTCGGCGGACGCCACTTCCTACGGCGTGCACAAGCACCGCCTTTCCTCATTTGTGTCGCCCTGACCTCGGCAAGGCATTCCGCCTCCCGGACCTCGCCTAGCGGCCCATCCACTGATACTCGCTCACGGTCTTCTTATCACGAAACACGTCTCGTATAGTCTATTCGCCGTTCCTTCGCACTGTTTGAATCAAACGTTTGAAAAAATCACCCCATGAGTAGACGTGCTTCATCGTTTCTTAGATATGCTACGTATCACAAGTGTTAACACTTATGATAACACAAAAGTCCTTATTTTTTGTTAAACTGAACTTTTACTTATGTATTATGTATAAACTATAACATTTTATTTGTAATTAATATTAGTAAAACAGGGAGAAAATGGATATGTTTTGNTGAACTTTTACTTATGTATTATGTATAAACTATAACATTTTATTTGTAATTAATATTAGTAAAACAGGGAGAAAATTGATTAGGTTTGGGTAATACCTACTAGTAAGAAAAAGTTCTTACAAAAAATTGTGTTACACTGAGTGCGCGCAAATACAGTGCACTGTCCCTTTGGTGTAAATTTATTGACTTGGTTAATCTTTGTTTGCATAAGGCGTAGGAACATTCTGGAAGTAGAAATTTAGCACTCCAGAAAAGTGTGAAGAAGAAGTAGCCATGAATGACCTATAGTCACTAACTTACAATTGTCTAACCACTGTCTATCCTTTCTCCTCGTGCAAAAATTAACATAGCCGCGGGCCCAACGACTAGAATACGTGTGTCCACAAAGTGACATTGTAAACCTTGGTGGTACAANTAGCCGCGGGCCCAACGACTAGAATACGTTTTGACGAAAATTTCTTTCTTCAACCACAGGCAGACGTTTGGCAGGAACAGGCGTTTGACCTGACAAGCGTTTAGCAAAACACGCGTTTCACTCAATAACATTTGGTCGAACAGACGTTTGGCAGAAAATTCTGCTAAATTACTTTTGCTGCCATATAAATGTTAGGTTTTTTTTAATAAGATGCACATTGAGACATGGAAATACTTTTTCCAGTTCCCTGCCGAAACGGCTGTAAGTAATCCGGTTATTATTTACATCACAAACGTTTGCAGTTGTAGGTAGCAGTTTTTTTTATTCCGAAAATGCTTAACTAACGGGAGCAGACACACACATTCAAGGGCACCTCATGTGTTGACCCGAGAGGGGAGCAATGAACCCGCCACCACGAAACTACTTTGAATACGATATAGTTGCGCCCACAATAACGCGATACAGTTAATTCAGTGTTTAGTCATTCCCTACTCCCACAGTTCCCACTAGGTTTACACGTGGATCTTACATCTGGTAAGACGGTCGATTTCATTCGGTGTTGACATTTTTTTTGTCGTGTTGGCCCTAACTCAGACGGATCAACGTGTAACCTAAATATTATTATTCATTGTTATTTAAAGAGCTGCGGTAGTGTAGTATTCCGACTACTCGTCTCCCACCAAGGCGAACCGGGTTGGATTCCAGGCGGGATCACCCGGTTTTTCGCATGTGGGAAGTTTGGCGGACGTTAACGTTGGCCAGCGAATTTTCTCGGGGTTTTGCTTACGCACCCGTTATTGCTCCATATTCAGCTCACTTCGCCTTCACCAGTGCTCTAGACCTCGATGTTAAGCGCTGAACATAACCTCTCAGCTCAACTGTTGTCTAACACCTTCTACCACAATACCGGAGACGTGGCCTATTTACCACGACAAAGATTGGGAACTATTTTCATTTTAGTCTATTCGCGGTTTCTTCACACTTTTTGAATCAAACCTTTGAAAAATCACAGCACGTATAACGCCCTTGGTTGTTTCCTAGATAGGTCGTGTATCACCCGCGTTTTATACTCGTGACAACATGAAAGTATCTTATTTTTGATTAAGTTAAACTTATATTTATACTAGCTGACCCGGCAAACGTTGTTTTGCTGTGTCACTGGGAGACACCTGGTGGGAATAAATTGTAACCTAGATCGATAAATGATCGATGATAATTGATCAGTTATCGACCTAGGGTAAAATTTATTAAATTACTAATATCGCTATAAAAAAATAAGGGTTGGTGGTAGAAGGGTGAAAATTTAGGAGGGTATGTATTTTTTGATGCCACATCATAAAAAAATAAAAAATAAAAATGTTGTTCAAACAATTAAAAAAAATTGTTTGGGGGTGGCCACCCTTATTACTTAGGGGTGTAAAAAATAGATATAAATCTATTCTCAGACCTACCGAGTATACATAAAAAATTTCATAAAAATCGGTCTAGCCGTTTCGGAGGAGTTCAGTGACTAACACTGTGACGGGAGAATTTTATATATTAGATTTAATTATAAATGATTATATTTCATTTATAATTAATCTGAATAAAACAGGGGGGAGATAGGCATGTTGGTAATACCTAGTAAGAAATAGTTCTTATGCCAAATATCATTACACTAAGCGCGCACGAATGCGGTGCGTTGCCCCTTTAGAGTAATTTCCTAGAACCAGTTATGCTTTTCTGCATGAAGCGGATGAATATCCTGGAAGTAGAGCTTTAACAGGGCTTTAGAAAATTCGGAAATAACCGTGAATGGGCTATAACAGTCCTTCGTAAAATTTGTTTAAGTGGCATGGCGGAAATTCACATTTATTACACATTCGAAAGGTATATTCGCCTGATTATCGGCAGTTTAGTGGTGCAAGCTTCAACTCGGCATGACCAGTCAGTGCCGAATTACTAGATGTTGTCGTTCTGCAATGCAAGTAAACGTCTACAATACAAACACTATCAATGACTCTTGCAAGAAGCACTAATAAAAGTGTTTTCCATTGAGTATGTCGAGTTTTTTGTATAAGATGGAAAGTATTCGCTGTTATGGAGCAACCACAAGTCGTTGGAAGCAAATATTCTACACTCCTCAGTTAACCCAAAGCAAACTATATCAATGTTTTCTTTTTGAATGATGCCACTTGTTAAATTAGAATATATTTTGTTTTCTAATGTAATTGTTGCGTTGGTGTTGTCAAATATGTTGTAAAATTCTTCACGTAAATCTGCCATTCTTGCAACGAATAATTTTTTTCGGTGAAACTGGCAAAAAAGACTTCGCCATCCTGGAGATAATTCGCATTCCTCGCTAAATGCGCAGATCATTCATTTAAATCATAATCATGCAGCAATCTATGATTATAATTACTCGAGAAGTCACAATCAGCAAATGAATAACGTGCCTGCGCGGTAGGCGCATTTCAAAACACACAGCTAGCAGACATCATCGCAACAACGCTCGTGTCCATTCAAATGTCCACGGTAGCAGAGTACGCTAAGATGTGCCAGGATAAGGTTCATTCTATTCAGGTTAGGAACAAAATGAGTTTTTCTTATGGGAGAGTTTGGCATAGGTGCGCAGTGGACCAAAAGGTAACTTTTAATTAAAATATTAAGCTACGTGAATTATAAAAGATAAATATTTCACTTAATTACGAAGTTATTTTATATTTAATTATTAATTATTGTAATTTTCCTTTTTTTTTTAACGTAGAAAATAAATAGAAAATATGGTACACATGCGACACTAGCGCTTACCTAGTGGCGAAATTTTTCCCCTTGCCAGAATGTTAACATTGATCTTCCTAACCTGTAGTGTATAAGTAAACCTAACCGGGGTGATTCCTTTCCCGTTCCTGCTAGCCTGTGCTACTTGCTCCGTCTCTATTGAAGTCACCGTCGACGAGACGTTAAGATCTACCTACTTAAAAGGGCGTATGTATTTGATAACTCAAGCTCTGGAATCCACATTTGAGCAGATGTCTCATATCATGTGGGAACCTCCCGTAAGCAGTACCGCTTAAAGAGGGCCAACTTGTTGGCATCTCCGGCACTTTGCCTCTTCTTGTCCAGGACCGCCCGTTATTAGCTAGCCCTGGGGTGTCTGATCATTGTGCAACAGTAGCGTAAGTGTACACACCAGTTTAAACATCTACCAGCACAACAGCTTCCTGCAAGGAGCTGCTACAAAAGAAGTAGATGCCGGCCCAGGAAAATGCTCCTCAATACCGGGAGCTTCAGCATGGACTTCAGCAATAGTGATAATTGTAGAGTTGTGTCGACTGCGCAATGTGTATCATCACTGACTTATCGTTTTGTTTTGCAAGGGTATGGAAACTAAATATGATATAGGTATTACTGCAGTGTTTTTTTTTAAAGACTTACAGGTTCTGCAGTGCCAAATTTTCTCTTATATTCGATAGGTTTATATGAGCGACATTATACATTCAGAGGATTTTGCCTTATCTAAGACTGTTTATTTAATTCCCGCTGTGATTGATTTCCTTGAAATTTTTCATGTTTTTTTTTGTGTAAGGAAATTAAGTTTGAGTGAGGTGGTGAACTAGGATTTTTCGTAAATTGACCTCTAAGACAGACGATTACATCTGTGTTGTGATAGACAAATCGTTAATAAAGCTTAAATGCCACGTTCCCTGGCCCATAGCGTAGCACGCCGCACTCGGTATTACGGTCGAAGCGCGCGATGCAGTTTCAGTGCATAAGCGAGCCACCCCAGTGCTTCCCTTATTCCTCTGTGCGCTGCTTTCCGGTTGCTAAACCAGATGTCGCTGCTTTGTCTGTCTTTTGTGCGTCGCAGCGTCTGCACTCGGTGCAGGACGTCGCACAGTGGTTCAGATCGCGTACTCCTGGCCGAAGCCTTTCAAATCGAAGGACTTTAAACTATGTTGAAATTAATTTATATATATACAGGGTGATTCTAAAATCATGGGACAAACATTGAGGGGTGGTAGAGCTCACTAAAACAAACAATTATTGTATAGGAATATATGGGCCGGGAGTGACGCGTTGAGGCACAAACACAAAAACTACACATGAAATGCAATACGTTGTTTATTTACAACGTCGCAGCTAAATGCCTTTTTACAGCAATGTTCATAATAATTGCTCACAATTGCTACCACCGACAGTAATGCAAGCTTGGTAACGTCGGCGGAGTGATTGGCGAACAGATTCAAATACGCTGGGTATTTCACGCACGCCACCATTCTCAGCCAATCACGCCATATGTAGAGGTCGCCAAGCATGCGTGACTGTTGGTGGATTCATTTCCAGCAACTGTTTTAACATTTGCTGTAAGGAATCACTCGTTAAGTATGCTGCTAATGAACATTTTATGTTTCCGTTAATGATTTATGTTTTGGTGTTTGTGCCTCAACGCGTCACTTCCGCCCATATATTCCTACACAATAATTGTTTATTTTAGTGAGCTCTATTACCCCTCAATGTTTGTCCCATGATTTTAGAATCATCCTGTATATAGTTCAGCACCTTTACAAACATTATCTCAGTCGGAGGGACCCTTAAAATGAAGTATCGTCGGATCGCTTAGTATGAAGGCGTTTCTGCCTAAAGAACGTTTAAACAAATAAAGGGTGCATAACATTCAGTTTTCAGGTTTAGGACCACGATATTAATAAGGACTGTAAGCTATTAGTGCGCAAATTTGGGGTTTATATTTCAGTATTTTCCAAGGACGTCTTTATTGGTTACTAGGCCATTATTTCTAACTCCGTTTCGTTATTTGTACGCTTTACGACATGTACGTAAATCTTTTGACTCAAACGCATTCGAATTACGATTTTTGTTCATTATAGGGTACCTATCTGGCAAACGCAAAGTGGAACTAAAAGTTGCTAGAATTTGTTCGCTTTTAAGAAAACACGCTATACTCTTATTTCTTTTGTTCACTGTAACAGTGTTCGCTGCCGAATAAAACCTCGGTTTGTAGAAAAATATAAAAAGTGCCAGACAACATGCATGGTATCCTATGACTGCAAAAGTACATTGCTTTTTTATTCGTGGGGCAGATATAATTTCGAGTTTCCTTCTTTCTACCGGCCAACTAAGTGAGAAACATTGATCGTAAATCGTAAAGAAGGAATTTTCCCAGGAAGACTTTTCGTACTCGCAGTAACAAGGATATTTTCAACAATTTACTCGTTTCATTTCATTTTTTCTGCTCGAGTTTTACCAAAGAGAAAACAGCAACGTTTCCCGGAGGATGTTACAGACATGTTGGAAACCCCTGCTTTAGGAAATGACGTCAACTGTGAACAGCATTACACCGATGAAGATTGCTATGACTCATATTTGGACCTTTCTTTAATAAGAGAGAAGGTTTACATTTCACATTATAAATAAATATTCGATTTCATATAAGTTTAATTATTTTGTTTCATTAATAAGTTTATTTTATTGTGCGCTAGGAAGATATATTTTGTTTAGGAGTGCCTATCTCTAGGTTCCATTTTCTCAAAACACAAAAATAAGTGTTCATTTCTTTACTATTATTGTGATATTAATATCTAGAGTTAAATTACTAGTATTTCTAATAAATTCATCATTTTCCATTTTTAAGTGATAAGATTAACTCATTAGAGGCCAACACGTTACTCTAAGAGGTTTTGGCCAGCAATGCAGGTCATTTTCCTTACTGCACGTTGTGCAGGTATGACCTAGTGACGTTCAGTTTATTAATATAAACTTCCCAGTTCTCTGTCCATTAGACTGTTTAAGACTCTCATTAGTCTCGGCGTATAACAAAGAATTAAATATAATTTTAAAAACTGGAAGACTGAAGTTCGATATATAAAACGTGAATTGTGCCTCTCGATGTGGGTACAACTCTCTGTAGATGATCCGTGCTTTCAGAATGCTTCTCACTAAGTTAAAAAGCTGGTATAGGCGGTCCACCCTTTACAGATCAATTTTGAAAGCCCCGCTTTATTTATATTTTTAGCCCACTGTGTAGCCATCCGCTATGCGTAAAATTTAACATTGTCGTTTTATCTACTGACTAATATTCATGCCCCAATCGATAGATAGTTTGTCATCTTTACAAGCATAAATATTTTACCGTTAGTATTTTTTTTTTCTAATGAGTATACACGTAAGTTAATATATTTAAGTTGCGTGCATTAACGACTTTACGCATTAAATAGGGCATTAAAACATGGCATTATTTGTTAAATTCGCTGCCAACATTACTGAAATTATGCCAGTGTTTACGTCAAAATGTATGTAGTTAACAAGGCAGGGATATTTATTTTTTCAAATTTTGAATTCGAAGGATATCAATTAAGCGTGAACCATCTGTATTGACTGGTTTATAAGTGGAATGTAGTGATTAATAGTTCTTTCACTGTATTCAATGTAAATCAGGAAAAATAAAACGGTCAGTGAAATAATCAGTTGAATAATAAATTATATAATGCAGGTACGATATGTTAAGCGCGTACACCACGATACATTTCCCGTGCAGGCTCGGGTGGAAGCTCCTACGAGTCCTGCTACCTGAGCCTGTATGCAAGCAACTATGGAGGATTCATTGGAATAACCTATCCAACGATACTTGTTGTCGCGCAAGTAAATAGAAGTGCATCTTTTATGATTTGCTTCTGCAACTGTGGTTCAGGAACAATCTTCACTCACGACTTCAGCATTACGCGTTTATGCACAGATACAAACCGCGTTTTTGATATAACTGGAATATTTGTGTTCAAAAAACACGAATGTTATCATAATTTTCACACAATACTGCTTTATAATAAGTTAAAATTTTCGGGTATTTTTATTGATTATTTATTTATATGCTTCTTTCTCAAAACAATATAAATAAAATGACTATACCACCATCTCTCTGAGATGGTGGTAGGAAACCATCCATCGAAAATTGCACACGACAAATTACGAAAACGTCCGTGGAAACGGCCAGCAGTCGGTCAAATCTCCCTTAGAACATCCATACAAGCGGTCATGCAGGCTTGCATGGAATATTCTAAGGAATCATCCATCGCGCCATACACGCTTTACCTTAAGTGGCCTGCGAAATTCACGTTATTACTCGGCGGCAGATCAGAATTCAAGCAGGAGCACCTTTCAATTACTTTCGTCGCTGGACAATGGTTTATTCAACGCCGCCGGATGAGTCAGGGCCAGTAATAAACTCTTCACAAAGGCGCGACCGAGTCNCCCGTTCCTGCTAGCCTGTGCTACTTGCTCCGTCTCTATTGAAGTCACCGTCGACGAGACGCTAAGATCTACCTACTTAAAAGGGCGTATGTATTTGATAACTCAAGCTCTGGAATCCACATTTGAGCAGATGTCTCATATCATGTGGGAACCTCCCGTAAGCAGTACCGCTTAAAGAGGGCCAACTTGTTGGCATCTCCGGCACTTTGCCTCTTCTTGTCCAGGACCGCCCGTTATTAGCTAGCCCTGGGGTGTCTGATCATTGTGCAACAGTAGCGTAAGTGTACACACCAGTTTAAACATCTACCAGCACAACAGCTTCCTGCAAGGAGCTGCTACAAAAGAAGTAGATGCCGGCCCAGGAAAATGCTCCTCAATACCGGGAGCTTCAGCATGGACTTCAGCAATAGTGATAATTGTAGAGTTGTGTCGACTGCGCAATGTGTATCATCACTGACTTATCGTTTTGTTTTGCAAGGGTATGGAAACTAAATATGATATAGGTATTACTGCAGTGTTTTTTTTTAAAGACTTACAGGTTCTGCAGTGCCAAATTTTCTCTTATATTCGATAGGTTTATNTATTACTGCAGTGTTTTTTTTTAAAGACTTACAGGTTCTGCAGTGCCAAATTTTCTCTTATATTCGATAGGTTTATGTGAGCGACATTATACATTCCGAGGATTTTTCGTTATCTAAGACTGTCAATTTTATTCCTGCTGTGATTGATTTTCTTGAAATATTTCATGGTTTTTTGTATAAGGAAATGAAGTTTGAGTAAGGTGGTGAACTAGGATTTTTCGTAAATTGACCTCTAAGACAGACGATTACATCTGTGTTGTGATAGACAAATCGTTAATAAAGCTTAAATGCCACGTTCCCTGGCCCATAGCGTAGCACGCCGCATTCTGTATTACAGTCGAAGCGCGCGATGCAGTTTGAGTGCATAAGCGAGCCACCCCAGTGCTTCCCTTATTCCTCTGTGCGCTACTTTCCGGTTGCTAAACCAGATGTCGCCGCTTTGTCTGTCTTTTGTGCGTCGCAGCGTCCGCACTCGGTGCAGGACGTCGCACAGTGGCTCGCATTGCGTATTCCTGGCCGAAGCCTTTCAAATCAAAGGATTTTAAACTATGTTGAAATTAATTTATATATATATATACAGCGTGATCCTAAAATCATGGGACAAACATTGAGGGGTGGTAGAGCTCACTAAAACAAACAATTATTGTATAGTAATATATGGGCGGAAGTGACGCGTTGAGGCACAAACACAAAAACTACACATGAAATGCAACACGTTGTTTATTTACAACGTCGCCGCTAAATGCCTTTTTACAGCAATGTTCATAATAATTGCTCAAAATTGCTACCACCGACAGTAATGCAAGCTTGGTAACGTCGGCGGAGGGATTGGCGAACAGATTCAAATACGCCGGGTATTTCACGCGCGCCACCATTGTCAGCCAATCACGCCATGTGTAGAGGTCGCCAAGCATGCGTGACTGTTGGTGCATGCATTTCCAGCAAATGTTTTAACATTTTCTGTACGGAATCACTCGTTAAGTATGCTGCTAATGAACATTGTATGTTTCCGTTAATGTGTTATTTTTTTGTGTTTGTGCCTCAACGCGTCACTCCCGCCCATATATTCCTACACAATAATTGTTTATTTTAGTGAGCTCTATTACCCCTCAATGTTTGTCCCATGATTTTAGAATCATCCTATATATATAGTTCAGCACCTTTACAAACATTATCTCAGTCGGAGGGACCCTTAAAATGAAGTATAGTCGAATCGCTTAGTATGAAGGTGTTTCTGCCTAAAGAACGTTTAAACAAATAAGGGGTGCATAACATTCAGTTTTCAGGTTTAGGACCGCGATATTAATAAGGACTGTAAGCTATTAGTGCGCAAATTTGGGGTTTATATTTCAGTATTTTCCAAGGACGTCTTTATTGGTTACTAGGCCATTATTTCTAACTCCGTTTCGTTATTTATAAGCTTTACGACATGTACGTAAATCTTTTGACTCAAACGCATTCGAATTACGATTTTTGTTCATTATAGGGTACCTATCTGGCAAACGCAAAGTGGAACTAAAAGTTGCTAGAATTTGTTCGCGTTTAAGAAAACACGCTATACTCTTATTTCTTTTGTTCACTGTAACAGTGTTAACTGCCGAATAAAACCTCGGTTTGTAGAAAAATATAAAAAGTGTCTCCAGACAACATGCACGATATCCTATAACTGCAAAAGTACATTGATTTTTTATTCGTGGGGCAGATATAATTTCGAGTTTCCTTCTTTCTACCGGCCAACTAAGTGAGAAACATTGATCGTAAATCGTAAAGAAGGAATTTTCCCAGGAAGACTTTTCGTACTCGCAGTAACAAGGATATTTTCAACAATTTACTCGTTTCATTTCATTTTTTCTGCTCGAGTTTTACCAAAGAGAAGACAGCAACGTTTCCCGGAGGATGTTACAGACATGTTGGAAACCCCTGCGTTAGGAAATTACGTCAACTGTGAACAGCATTACACCGATGAAGATTGCCATGACTCATACTTGGACCTTTCTTTGATAAGAGCGAAAGTTTACATTTCACATTATAAATAAATATTCCGTTTCATGTTAGTTTAATTATTTTGTTTCATTAATAAGTTTATTTTATTGTGCGCTAGGAAGATATATTTTGTTTAGGAGTGCCTATCTCTAGGTTCCATTTTCTCAAAACACAAAAGTAAGTGTTCATTTCTTTACTATTATTATGATATTAATATCTAGAATCAAATTATTAGTATTTCTAGTAAATTAATAATTTTACATTTTTCAGTGATAAGGTTAACTCATTAGAGGCCAACACGTTACTCTAAGAGGTTTTGACCAGTAATGCAGGTCATTTTCCCTACTGCGTGACGTGCAGAGATGACCTAGTGACGTTCAGTTTATTAATATAAACTTCCCAGTTCTCCGTCCATTAGACTGTCAAGACTCTCATTAGTCTCGGCGTATAAAAAAGAGTAAAATATAATTTTAAAAACTGGAAAACTGAAGTTAGATATATAAAACGTGAATTGTGCCTCTCGATGTGGGTACAATAGGTGGTCCACCCTTCACAAATCAATTTTGAAAGCCCCGCTTTATTTATATTTTTAGCCCACAGTGCAGCCATCCGCTATGCGTAAAATTTAACATTGCCGTATATCTGCTGACTAGTATTCATGCGCCAATCTATATATAGTTTACCATCGTTACAAGCATAAATATTTTACCGTTAGTATTTTTTATTTTCTAATGAGTATACACGTAAGTTAACGGATTTAAGTTACGTGTATTAACAACTTTACACATTAAATAGGGCATTAAAACATGGCATTATTATTTTAATTTGCTGCCAACATTACTGAAATTATGCCAGTGTTTACGTCAAAATGTGTGTAGTTAACGAGGCAGGGATATTTATTTTTCAAATTTTGAATTCGAAGGATATCAATTAAGCGTGAACCATCTGTATTAACTGGTTTATAAGTGGAATGTAGTGATTAATAGTTATTTCACTGTATTCAATGTAAATCAGGAAAAATAAAACAGTCAGTGAAATAATCACTTGAATAGTAAATTATATAATGCAGGTGCGATATGTTAAGCGCGTACGCCAAGATACATTTACTGTACAGGCTCGGGTGGAAGCTCCCCCGAGTCCTGCTACCTGAGCCTGCATGCAAGCATGTATGGAGGATTCTTTGGAAAAACCTATCTAACGATGCTTGTTGTCGCGCACGTAAATAGAAGTGCACTTTTTTTATTTACGTCTGCAACAGTGGTTCAGGAACAATCTTCACTCACGACTTCAGCATTACGCGTTTATGCACAGATCCAAACCGTGTTTTTGTTATGACTGGAATCTTTGTGTTCAACAAACACGAATGTTATCATAATTTTCACACAATACTGTTTTATAATCAGTTAAAATTTTCGGGTATTTTTATTGATTATTTATTTATATGCTCTTTTTGAAAATTAAATAAATAAAATAGCTACCACCATCTCTCTGAGATGGTGGTAGGAAACCATCCATCGAAAATTCCACATGACCAATTATGAAAAACGTCCATGAAAACGGCCAGTAGTCGGTCAAATCTTCCTTAAAACATCCATACAAGCGGTCATGCAGGCTTGCATGGAATCGTCAAAGGAATCGTCCATCGCGCCGAACACGCTTTGCCTTAAGTGACCTGCGAAATTCACGTTATTACTCGGCGGCAGATCAAAATTCAAGTAGGAGTACCTTTCAATTACTTTCGTCGCTGAACAATGGTTTATTCATCGCGGCTGGATGAGTCAGGGCCAGTAATAAACTCTTCACAAAGGCGTGACCGAGTCATGAGCAGACCAATCAGAAAGGAAATGACTGCTCTCTACGGCAGCAGCTAATGAACACATGACGCCGCATTGAGTACATAGAGGGCCTTGAAGTCTATACATTGTCGCCAGACAATAATGCTATATCTTCACTCGCTGCTTCTCCCCAAGTGCACTGTCCTCCCGCCGAGGCTATCCGGGTTGGATTCTCGAGGGTCGCACCCGGTTGACGCACACGGGAAACGCGGCTGACGTTGCCGTTGTGTGAGCGGGATTTCACGGGGTACCCCCCACTTCCCCCACTCCTGCGTTTCGCCGTTCTTACATTCTCATCTTATTTCGCCCTCGTGGGCACTAAATACCTCGCTGCTGAGAGTCCTACAAATCTATCAAATCAAATCAATTCTACATATCAGTCTGACTATGATTCAGCGCTTCCCGTAGACGAAATGCCCCCCAATTCAGAAAACAACTGTTTCACAGCCGTTGACACTGGGACCTGAGCAGTTCGCAAGTGTTAAATTTTCCTGCTGATCACAGAGGACAAAAACGTAAGTGAAATTTTAGCCATGTTATGCACCGAAGACTAATCAGGGTGACTTAACAATTGAATGAAAAAAAACTTAATGTAACACTCTGTGGATGGGACTGGAACCAACGACCAAATACTAGTAGGTATCACGACTCAAACTGCACTATGGAAGGGAGAAATTTAGAACTAAAACCGGGATTATCTCAACCAATGCAATATATGCATGTTCACAACATATTACGGTCAATTGGCCACTTCTGAAGTCAACCTTTGGAAAAAACTCATTTTCTTCACTGCGTATATTTTAAAATATAGGTCTACACATAGTAGTGTGCTCTGAGAAGACTTGACTGCGATGTACGAAGAGTAATTCCATTGTTTATTGTTTAATAAAAGTGTGATTTTTAAATTGTTGACGCTGAATTTATTTAATTTAGTCACTGTTTCATACACATGAGAATACGAAGTGGCATATTATTGACATACTTATGTTGGCTGTTTACGGTCAAGTGAGCACTTTTGAGGCCCTAGTTACTTTTTCCTTTCAGTCATTTTTTATCCTTTAACATCCTTTTTAATTAAATATTGCCATGTAAGTAACAAACACAGTGTGTATATTCCACCGCACTCGGAAGCTTACGTCTAAGGCTGCAGTAAAACATATTTATTGACAATTATTCCAAATGAAAGGGCTTTCAAAAATGCTCACTTTAGCGTGAATAGCCCACAACAAATTACACCTTGATCGTCGCATCAATATATTGATCGGGTTCATAGCCACGGCAGAAGGATGCGCAATGAGCAGAAAAATATATCATTGGCCGAGCTTTCTTAAGTGTTTGATTAACGGCAAACAGCATATACAGTGTATATAAACTTTGTTTACAATATATATATATATATATATATATATATACACACATATATACATACATGCACACAAATGCTTGCAGGAAGGAATAGCCAGGAGATGGTTTGTTGTGACGTAACTGAAGATAGTTTGACTATCGCCATGTTACAACGCCCAAGGCATTGGCAGAGTTCTTGTTTGTTTATGTATCAGAATTACACGGCAGCTCTTTTAAATCAATAAAGAACTACCACCACTACACTTATAAACCAAATATCTAAATACTCTAACGATAGCAGTTATATCTGAATCTTGACATGCAAGATTTTTTATGTTTTGAGCATCACAACATTGAGATTAATACTACACAGGCGTCATCATCCCCACATATATAACCACAGGTAATGCCCCCTCCTACATATAGGCTACTGTATGTATGGCACGCACAATCTGATGACTGTGCAGACAAGCAGACACACACATGTAGACGTGATACACTTAACAGCGAGTCGCTAAGAGGCGATTAGGTGTGCGAGATAATCAGGTCGCCACGTTGCACATATGTGCATGCGCGACCGATGTGAAGTCGTGCTTTGTTCTATATGTGGCGCTGAGTGAGGGAGCTCGCGGTTCCTACATCGCGGACGTTGCTTAGAGAAACGAATCGGAAAGACGCGAACCTCGGAGGGAGGTCGAGGATTAACGGGACACCGGCTCGACTGTTTGGACGTTTCCCACGGCCGAAGCTGAATTGCAGGTCTGTTGCTGGCGTGGCTCGCAGTCCAATTCATCTGTTCCCGTTTCCCCAGCCCTCCTCCCCAGCACCATAGATCTAGCCAACCCAGACTAGAACGGGAGGTGCCACGCTTCATGCGAGTTAGCATTACCTGGTGAACCTGTTGGTTCTGTGTTACTTTACCTCACAATAGTAACTAAACCATCTGTAATAATGACCTAGCTTCCATTCGTGGGCCAAGATCGTACAGGTGTAGGAAATTTACTTTCCTGGCTCAGTGCGGGTGTAGTGTTATTCCTTCACCCTCGTTCAGTGGAAGGCAGTATGTAGCTAAATCATCCTACCTACTACACCGTGCATGTCAAACTAGACTTAGCGCAACACACGCTTCTTTGTGATTTCGAAGTTAAGTGAAGCATATTCTGAGTTCTATTCAAATTATTTCTTCGCTTATTTTGAATACAATGTAGCCTCTGTGGTTAAAAAAATACATACCTAAAGAATGAATTATATCCAACCAGTAAAACAATGCAAAACAGACAAGAGAAACTATTTTATTATGGTATTAAGATTTATTCTGGACGACTGGGTCACACATATCCAGAACTTTATTACACTAGTACCAAAAATCGAACTTGTTGCTATGTTAATCAAAGTGTCATCCCCTAAGTAATCAGAATTTTTGACTTCAGTTATTTGATGCCGTGAATTCGCTGACGTGTACTACAAAACAGGAACTAAGCGAGATAATTTTACGTTAAAGCAAAATGTCACAGTTCTCCAAAAACTACATCCGCTGTCTTTCGTTTATTGGCTGCCGCCTTTATGATTAACTTCATTTTGTGATGAATAGGTTGTACTTTATACACTCGTATTCCAGACACTTATTTTTGGTTCAAAGTTTTCGAGGGCGAGTCAAAAATTTACTGGCCCAATTCACACAATTTCAAAGTCTATTAAATCTCTGAATAAAACCGCGAATCTTCCGGGTCTCTATAATGATTTCCGCCAAATTTGTACTCAGCCATTAATTACAACACAACTGCAACAAGTTTTCCCGAGCGAAATATTATTGGCACAGAAACTCATAACTTAAAGTGCAAACATTAGAGGAAGTTCTGGTATTGTAGATCCTTCTGTTAAAGAGGATCCTTCGGTTAAAGTGGACCCACGCTGTAAAATTTAGTATAGGTGCTGCAACCTGCTAACAGTCACATTACGTACTCGGTTGCAATACATTAGTCGCCTGGACGGCCGGGGGAGTGCGCGTGAATCGATGTCTGCAAGTAATAATAAGGTGACGGAAAAACCAGAATTAAAATATTTTGCAGTTATGTATGATTGTTAAACGTATCTAAATTATTAAAGATAATAAATATAAAAATAATAAAGCTCTGCGTACAGAGTTCTCACTCAGTGAGATTCAGCGATAAAAAGGCCCCGGAAAAAAATTTGTGAATTCAATGAGCTACGGGCTAGATCCAACAGCCCTTTGTTTACTAAAGACTCAGCTGCTTGTCTATTGAGTGCTGCAACTATTAGTAGTCAGATTTACCCTCGACGAGATACACGGAATTCGAGCATTTATTCTTGGACGTTTGCTATTGGCTGTATGGGAACGCGGCAGAAAGTACAGGCTTGACGGCATAGTAACTCTTCATAAGATATTTAACAGATATTTGCCAAGATATTTAACAGATCATGCCAGTTTTCTTGCTTCCACGTTACATTTTAACTCGGCTTCGATGATGGCAGGCCGATAACAATTGTTCACAGTTACAGCCTGCTTTTCCGTTGGATCATATAAGAAAAAAAAATCGTTACGCAGAGTACAGATAATAAAGAGAGATGACGCAGAATACCGAATATCACTTTTGATCTTTAATATATTAATAATATTTTATACTATGGGCTTACACAAAACCAAATGAGGATTGGTGGTACTTATTAAAAAAAATGCACTAGTATTAACCTGAAATTCTTACGAAAATCACTTGGCAAAAACCATTCCCAGCGCAGTACGCCGCGGTCGAATTCAAATGCGAGTTTTCGAAACNCTTACGAAAATCACTTGGCAAAAACCATTCCCAGCGCAGCACGCCACGGTCGAATTCAAATGCGAGTTTTCGAAACAGAACACTCTATACATTGTGTATAATTCTTGGTTCAGTAATGTTGATAAGAATAAACATTACTTTGGATATACGCCATTGCAGAGCTGTATCGGNTGTATAATTCTTGGTTCAGTAATGTTGATAAGAATAAACATTACTTTGGATATACGCCATTGCAGAGCTGTATCGGCAAATAAAACACAAAACAAACATTTAAAAAACACACGAGAATAAATGCAAGACTGGCTGTTATCAACAAATATTTAAAAAATAAATTTAAAAAATAATTCCCGAGGCATTTAGTTAAGAGTTCTGCCAAACTAAACAAAACAGTAAGGCACGACTAATAAACTAAAGAGCAACAAAGACAAGCAAATATAACTTATACAAATACATGCACAAAACTCTAGGCGATTCGAAGAAGGCAACATACAGGAACACTGAGGCGAAGATAATATGTACGCTCAAAACGTGACGACACAACGAAGACAGCAGCACAGAAGAACACACACAATTTTCTTGGCGAACCGTCGACCTCCCGTAGCGCAGTAGGTTGGTGCGCCGCCGGTCTGGGGTGCGGGAGGTCCTGGGTTCAAATGTCAGGTAGGATATGGGTGTTAATTTAATATAGGTCATAAGTTAGTTTGTAAGCCATCCTCCGATAAACCTTCAGGCATAACACCGGCGGACGTTAATAAGGTAAATCCAATCTAATTCTTGGCGAACCAGGACAGCTACGTTTCGGGAACTAGCGTCTGTTCCCAGCTTCACCCCGTTACAAGTATGATTCGTACTCTAGTATGATTCATACTCTACTATTTCGCGCATATCAGAATATCAATTAGACTTCGTAGTTACAAACTTAATTGAGCATCAGTCATAAAGTTAATCGGACGTATGCTCTGCTAGGAGCCTTTCCCGTCCTTGGCGTGGCCTCACGGCAGCTTCTCACCCCGAGTAGTAAATATTTACCATTGATNTGCTAGGAGCCTTTCCCGTCCTTGGCGTGGCCTCACGGCAGCTTCTCACCCCGAGTAGTAAATATTTACCATTGATGCAGAGTCCTTCAGGACGTGCCAAGTTACCGATGCTCAAGCCAACACGTTAAACAATAGTGCGTTGTTTTGAGTCTAGGGCGTTACCAAAACAGAAGAGAAGTCATCAAGGTGCATCAAAATTCAGCACCTTCGTTCAGCAAACATGATTGGACAATTGCATTGTTTTCTACGCCAAGCGAGGTGACTTAGTGGTTAACCTTCGGACACGGATTCAGGGGAACTTGGGTTCGATTCCCAGTCCGGCCATCCTGATTTCGGTCTTCCCGTGGTTTTCCGAAATCACTCCAGGTGAATGCTGGGATGGTTCCTTACAGGAAATGGCTGACTCTCAGCCCGTTACTGCTTCACTGAGCAACTTGCCCATCTCTGATGAACTCGCGGTAGACGAGATGTTAAGCCGTACCTGCCTAAACTTTTCTTTCACGTAGTAGCTGCGTGCAGAAGTAACTGTTCACCGAGTTGTCGTGTCTCATCACCACAGCAACCGATAACACCAGGAATATTGAAATTTTCTACAACGAACGGTGAGAAACCACTCTGCACTGAGATTATCGTTCTTCAGACAATCACATGCTATAATCAGACGACGGTGATTTAAACACACAGAGACGGAATGTCGTGGTGGTTCCTTTAATGTGGGCGTTACCCATTATCTGATTGGCTGAGCGAGGCTCTGGGAACGGGCATTGAGTTGAATGGCTACTGTATGCTACGAAAGACTCGCTATTTGCTGGGCTGCCGGCTGGCGAGAAGGTTGCCAGGCGCTGATTGGCGAACGGCGTTCCAACATGTCGCTGGCGTGTGTGGTTCGCGGTGCAAGCCGTTGTTTCACTTCCGTATCAGTACAGCGTGGAGATAGGAACGGGATAATTAACGCGTGGAGGGAGCGCGTGAATGAAGCGAGGTGATTGGGGAGGTGCGAGTGCTAGTTTACATGTAGAGATATGCAGCGGCTTGCGGTCGGCGTGGGNTCCTGCAGCGGCGCGGCAGGCGGTTCTCGGAAGCGCGAGGTCGACGGGGCGGCGCCCTTCCTACAGCGCCTGTCTCGCTTCGTCCCGCTCCCCCGGCCCACCTCTCAGGGTGATGTCACATGCTGCGAGTAGCACACCACAGTACATTCTATTCGCTGTTTCTTCTCATCTTTAAATCAAACCTTAAAAAAAACACCCAATCTATGACGTGTTTGCTTGTTTTCTAAACAAGTCTTGTATCACAAGCGTATTTTACTTGTGTTAACATAAGAGTACCTTATTTTTGGTTAAATTTAACTTCCACCTATATTTTATCTATAAATTGTAGAACTTCATTTATAACTAATACGAATAAAAACAGAGAAAAAATATGCGTGTCGGTAACGCATAATAAGAAATAGTTTTTATGCATAACATCATTACACTGATTGCGCACGAATGTGGTGCGTTGGGCATCTATGGTCCATTCAAGGTTACTTCACACTTTTCTGAAGCCCTGCTAAATTTATGCTTTTGGTTATCAATTACGTATCTTTCCGCTGCACGTAAACATAAACACTGCCATGTGACTTCTAAGTTTTAACTGTCAAATGCTTTGTTTACTGTTTACAGGTGTTCAAAGAATTCTGTCACATTTCAAAAACCATTACGTATGAATGTTCACAATTTAGGCCTATAACCATATTAATGTAGGCTTTTATGATTTTTTTAACAATGCCTTTATTCAAGATAGTTCTTACGGTTATTACTTTACATTAACATATTGGTTATACGAGATATAACACATTACATAATAATCGTTAGGATTTTGCCACGACTGTGTGGGGAAAGAGCTATAGTATTTAACCTCTTGTTATTGATGTGTGTTGGGGTATTTAGTTAAAAGAACGGCCTCCGTTGGAACAAATATTAAAACGAAGGAGCAACCAGTCCAACGAAAAAAAATAAAACAGTAAATTCAAACACGAAACTCGTGTCGCTTATTATATATTGATGAACATGCACACAAATAGTCATACCGTAACTTTCATTAGGCTCATATTTATTTGCATTACTACTTAGTTTTACTAGGTTTATTTCATTATATATTTAAAATTTTCTAACTGGGCTTAGTAATTTGTTAGGATTGTGACAAACAGAAACATAAGCACGTTACGCTACTGTGTTTCAAACACATAGGTCAATTTTACTAGGTTGTAATGAATTAACAGATGTTACTTTAAATAATTAACTTCTTCATAAAAACAGTTAACTTTTAAAACGTATAAACTACGCACGTCCAATATCTGCAATCACACACACCGGGTCAGCGCAACGACCATGATGCAGCGGTCACGAAACACGTTACATATTGCATATTACTGCCGTGGAAACTCTGATTAATCACAACATCGTAACTTGCCTAGGCAGGTTTAAAAAAACACAACTTGTACGAACTTGATGTGGTGATTTGAAGTATTTTTCGGAGCAAGAAAAATTAACGCCTCGTTTAACAACCAGCAACCATAGAGAAAGGAGACAGCAACACGCCATGTCATACTCACGTCGCCAGTCGCCACTTCTGCCAACTTCGGATTTTTAACCCTCCCGCCATCACATCCAAATATTTCATAACTAGCTGTGCCCGCTGCTCCGCTCGCGTGGACTACAGAATTATTGTTTAGGTTTTTTTGTAAATAAAGTTGAATTTTACCTAGTGTTAATATTCTATACTCCATACATATTATAAAACTCAATGTCTCGGTGAATTAGATGGTAAAAACACTTAATAGTATTTCTCTGTTATAGATTAGATATATGCTACCTCGAAATTTTTTTTAGGTCGTTTTATTCTACACAATTCTTTACTACATGATATTGTTCTATTTTTAACGGTTTAGACATATTGCAAGAGAGAGCGCTGACGGCAAACTTTTTTTCAGACTTGACTCACTATTATTGTTTGTAAATTTTTTGAGATATTTTCTCGCGGTAAAAAGTAGCCAATATCATCTTTAAGCCCTCCAACTATTTCTGTGCAAGAAAATACCTCGATCTTTTGCTCGGTTGCGACGTTGCATTGTTATTCCGTTTGTGTATTTTTTTCATTTTCCAATAAGAATTTCTACGAGGGAATTAGATATTTTCTCGTGATAAAAAGTAGCATATGTCACTTCTTGGCCCTCCAACTATCTCTGTACAAAAAAAATCACGTCGATCCGTTGCTCCGTTGTGACGTGAAGGAAGGATAAACAAGTAAACAAACAAACCCACTTTCGCATTTATAATGTTAGTTAGGATAAGTATGCAAACAATAAAATATTTTTCAGTTGTAAATTAAAAAATTTAAAAACCTTTTTTCTGCTGTAATAAGTATGATATATGCTATAATTGACAACATGTATAATTTTCCTGCCACTACTAGCAGTGTGAAACTTCCCGAGACAGAGACAGAGAGTGTGAGAGAGAGAGAGAGAGAGAGAGGGAGAAAAAAAGGGGGAGGGGGGGTGATAAGCTCCGCTCCGCCGACAGCCTATTTGAAGTTTCTTCCTTGGTCGAAAAAAAACACCATGTCACTAGGGCCTACGCACCGTATTTTGCGCTGGTATTTTTACCTATAACAATGAAATATGTTTCCATCAGGGCTAGATAAAAATTAAAATATATCAATAGGCAAAGTTTAATTTACAAATAGCATACCAAAAACTTGGTTAAAACAATATTTTAACTGTGAACTATTTCATACTAGCCGTTGCCAACACATTACTGCTCTCACTGTAATTAATTCGTATTGAATACGAAATAAATATTACAAGTTATGGAAGATACTAAGTTAAAGTTTCATTTACTCGAAATGCAATACTTTTAAAGTTAATCAGCATTATATACTTGTGGCATACAAGTTAATCAACAAAACAGGTTAACATATTACTCCTAGGGTTATTTTTCAAAGGTTAGTTTCAAAACCTCCGAAGAAACAGTGAATGAACTATGGTGTAATTTTCTAAGCTTTGTTTTACATGAGACGGGGGCATATTCTGGAAGTAGAACTTTAGCAGGTGTTCGGGAAAGTTGGAAGTAACCGCGAATGGAGTATATACTACAATACAGAAGCGGAACAACTGACGTTGTGCACCAAGCTTCCACCACACGAGCCACGTAAGAATGGCTTCACGTTGGACGCAGAAAGCCCGAATCCCGTGTCACCTGGTCGCAGGTAAAAATGGCTGCCCACTGAAACAACAGCCAAGGAACAAATAGCCGTGACTCGAAAATACATACAACAGTGGGGCATAGCGTGTAAACCGTCGAAATCGCGAAATTCTCCTGTCGCTATCTGTAACACTCCCAGTTGTGCTTACAATCACGGCAAAGAGCATGGCGGATGGTTTATTCTTTAGAGTTCAGCCACTCAACCTCGGAAACCAGTTGGTACACAATATATAAACAAAAACGTGCGTGATTTTTAGTTAAGCCGTTAACTGAAAATTTTAGCATCTGATCTACGCCTTTTAGCGCACGTCGTAAGATGGCTGGGATTAAATTAGTTTGTTCAATAGAAATATCTTGGAATTACATCTGGTACCGCCATTTTTTTTTGTTGCTGCACGAAATAACTAAATATGACGAATGGACTGCAGTTAACAGCACAAAAGAAGCATTCAAGGCATATAGTACATTTTTTTTTCAACTGGAGGGCATAAAATACACCTACATGAGTTAGTGGAACTTCTATTTCCGAAGGGGTGCCGGTGGCTTAGCGGTTAGACTGCTCGATTCCCATCAAGGAGAACCGGGTGCAATCCCCGGCCGGGTCACCCCCGATTTCCACAAGTGGGGATCATGCCGGACGATGCCGCTGGTCTGCGGTTTTTCTCGGGGATCGCCCGTTTCCCCCGCCCTTACATTCCAGTGCTGCTCTATTCTCACCTCATTTCACCCTCATCGGCTCTCAAGACCTCGTTGCTAAGAGCCGCCCAAATCTCTCAACTCATCATTCTATTTCCAATAACTTGGCAACCAGTTTGTGTTTAAAATCGCGAATAACATCCTTCTTGTTTGATGAAGCACCAACCAACCATTATTTTCAAGAATCCCTCTCACAGGGATGGAAATGTAATATCTACACAGTTGATGTCCATGTGGTGGGAGATTGGAATATGAATGTATCCACCGCTAAGACTATATATGTACTAAAAATATTTCTGTGAAACGCGTATTCACGTATCTCGGTAAATAAATTTTCTGAGAATACGAATTATTGCCAGAAATGGTAAAATAAAAAAAAAATTATAATATATATAATTTTTAGAGCCTGACGGCTTAAGTGCGCAGTATCCGCGCACCCAAATGCTAAATGACAGTTGACCCAGAGAAATACAGATAATACATTTTAAACATAATATTTAAATCATTATTTTTACTGTTAAAATACACTTCATGTTTGTCAGGTTTATCAAGACGCTGGTGCGAGCCATCACTTTATTCCACTCCAAAAGTCACAACAGCAGCGCAGAAATTAGTCCAGTCCATGCCACGTCGTCTTGCGGCACTTCTGCGTGCTTGGGGGAGGGGGGGGACTACACAACATTAGGCATGTGTACCAGTTTTTTTGGCTCTTCAGTGTAAGATGGATATTAAAACCACAAATTTAATCAGTTCGCAGAAGCCAACTACTCTAATTAAGAAAAAACAAGCATATAGATGAGTAAAACAATTATTACTTTAGCTGAAATTTTTTATAAGCTTCTGCAAAGATGGTTAATATTGTTTGACAACGCCTGTTTATGCTACTACCTTTTGGATGGACTGATTAATTTTCGCACTCTCTGACTGCTAGCCACGAAATCCTTTGTGCGGACGGCCATTAATTTCCCTTTGTGGAAAGTAGTGGCTAGTAGGTTGTTACTCCTGAAGGAGAAAAGTACCACTCCGGCTAATGGAATGCAAACAAGGCCGAGAACATAACTCATGATTGAGCCCGGTCTTCTACCGCGCCTTCGCGGATGTAAGTTACGAGTCAGCTTCGTCCGCAGTGTGTCCGTAACCGTTGTCTTCTCGAGGTGACGAAGGTCGGTTAAACAGCCCAACTGCTTTACAGTTAACTGAGGGACTTCTTCCTTCTGAACATAGGGTATGCACCCGCCTCATGAAGTACTCGTTATTATTATCGCCTTGCACCTAATGAGTAGCGACCTGCAGAATTCCCGTAATTTGGTGGTACCAGACTGAACTTCAAAACTTAAGAGCCTGCTTCACAGCAGGCCTAACTCAGCTGCCGTATAACACCTGCGTTTGTGTATGCGCGCGCTCACGCCATAAATTGGAGTAAAGAGGGACGGATAATATCAGTTTATCACTCCAGTTTACGATACCAAGCGGTAAGTCGCTTCGAGCATCGGCTTACAAAATTTCTGTGCAACTCCAATATGCTAGAAGTGTGTGCAGTGCGCTCTTTCTCGAACGATTACTCGAAATTTTCAGCGGTGACGATGGAGGACAAAGTGACAAAGTTCCTTGTTAATGGCGGAACGTTGGTCCTATTAGGACAGAATGGACATTTGTGCTCAATGCTTATCTCTAAAGTCATTTCAAAATGGTCGGAAAACATAATTTTTAATGCAGTTTTTATAGAATTATCAATAAATTTTCAAACAATGTAGGACACTAGGACCCTTCATTAACACTTTATATCCATTACTGGTGGATCAGAAATGATCCACGTGTAATAATGCCTGCATAATCCTCCGAGTCCTGACAGACTGCACCACTGATTAGACTGGCATATGATGCACACTCTTGATATGCTTGATTGACTTTTGCCATTGACCGACAACCTGTGTGGCACGTCCCAACGACGCTTGTAGTCAGTAGTTAAAGCTAAACGGTCGAGCAACCAACCTACAAGCGTAGTGATCACAGATGCGATGGAATGACGTCCCAGATTACGTAGACGCGAAATTGTATGGCAGTTCCTTTGTTGCGGGCGTATAACCGTTCGCTGACTGACTGACTGCGCGAGACTGTCAGAACGGGCCCTGCATCTGACTGACTCCTGCGTGCTGCGTAGGGTTCCCCGTTGGCAGGGCTGCTGGCCGGTAAGTACAGCTGCAAGGGGAGGATTGGTGAGCAGAGTTCCGACATAACGCGGGCCGGTGACGACATCCTGTTGGCGTTCGCGGAATAAGCGACTGTTTTCACCTCTGATTCTTGAATACTCGGTGGAGCGACAGAGTCAAGAACAATCACGTTCAATGCAGCGGTGTACGCAAGAGTGGTGGAGGAGGAGGGGAGATCGCCTCCCCCAAGAATCAAGATTTTTGTGTACAGTTACAGCACCTCAGCTATTTTCCAGGTTAGCCGAAAATAATCGTTTCTCTTAAGTTAGGAGTATGGTGGTTTCCAATGAAGCACTGCACCCAACTGTACGAGATGCAGAACTCATTCAAAAGTAGTACACACACTCAACAGCATTTCCGGGAAAGTACTATTAATGTTGCATACGAAAGAAGAATGTATATATTTCTTAATATCAAAAATAATATTTAGCTATAACTTATTTAAATGTTTTTTTAATTGTTAAAAAAGATTTCATATTTAACCAAAATTTAAGCTTGCTTCTATTCTGGATGCTTTAAAATGTACATTTCGCAAAAAAAAAAAAAACTCCCTGCCATTTAGGTTTACAATAATAATTACATCTATACAAAACATGTACCAAGCAGAAAAATAATTTCGGACATTAACGAAAACATTTTCCTTAACCAGTTACTGAAACTCTCTGACCGGGTGCATGTACAAAATGCACTATCCCTACATATTTGCTTCTACGATCCTTGGATCCAGCTGGCTGATACAGCGCTTGCACGGAAATCGTAGTAAGGTTCAAGCCATACTTCCCCCAGGACGGTAAATTGTAACCTTTGCTGTGTCAGGACTGGTTGGGTTAAGCTTGTTTGCAGTCAGGACATGACAGTGGGCAAGATAACACTTATCAAACCAAGTACAGGTATTTGGGACATTCACGTCATGCTGGAAAGAATATCAATATTTGGTGTTACCGGCCTTGACAAGAGTATTGCAAACTCGTATCCTAGAGTTAAATGTATATGTGATGTTGACAGTAGGGAATATCTAACAGTATGTGGGTAGCAGTGTATAGTAACACGTAACATCTTTAGCAGTGTGTGTGTGTGTGTGTGTGTGTGTGTATATATATATATATATATATATATATATATATATATATAGNGCGACAGAGTCAAGAACAATCACGTTCAATGCAGCGGTGTACGCAAGAGTGGTGGAGGAGGAGGGGAGATCGCCTCCCCCAAGAATCAAGATTTTTGTGTACAGTTACAGCACCTCAGCTATTTTCCAGGTTAGCCGAAAATAATCGTTTCTCTTAAGTTAGGAGTATGGTGGTTTCCAATGAAGCACTGCACCCAACTGTACGAGATGCAGAACTCATTCAAAAGTAGTACACACACTCAACAGCATTTCCGGGAAAGTACTATTAATGTTGCATACGAAAGAAGAATGTATATATTTCTTAATATCAAAAATAATATTTAGCTATAACTTATTTAAATGTTTTTTTAATTGTTAAAAAAGATTTCATATTTAACCAAAATTTAAGCTTGCTTCTATTCTGGATGCTTTAAAATGTACATTTCGCAAAAAAAAAAAAAACTCCCTGNATCTCGCAAAAAAAAAAAACCTTTAGCCATTTAGGTTTACAATAATAATTACATCTATACAAAACATGTACCAAGCAGAAAAATAATTTCGGACATTAACGAAAACATTTTTTTTAAACCAGTTACTGAAACTCTCTGACCGGGTGCATGTACAAAATGCACTATCCCTACATATTTTCTTCTACGATCCTTGGATCCAGCTGGCTGATACAGCGCTTGCACGGAAAAAGTAGTAGGGTTCAAGCCATCCTTCCCCCAGGAATGTAAATTGTAAAATTTGCTGGGTCAGGACTGGTTGGGTTAAGCTTGTTTGCAGTCAGGACATGACAGTGAGCAAGATAACACTTATCAACCCAAGTACAGGTATTTGGGACATTCGCGTCATACTGAAAAGTATATCAATATTTGGTGTTACCGACCTTGACAAGAGTATTGCAAACTCGTATCCTAGAGTTAAATGTATATGTGAAGTTGACAGTAGGGAATATCTAACAGTATGTGGGTAGCAGTGTANGTGTGTATATATATATATATATATATATATATATATATAGGCTCTTCACGGTAAAGTGAGCACTTTTGAGGCTCTAATTATTTTTTCCTTTCAGACATTTTTTATCCTGTGACCACGTTTTTAAAATAAATATTGCTATAGAAGTAATAAATACAGAGTGTATATTCCACCGCACTCGGAAATTAACGTCTAAGGCGAAAATAAAATATTTTTATTTACTATTATATATCCATGGAAGTAGAAGCAATTTGAGTTTTAAATAATGAAGCTGAATAAAGGAATGTTCATTACCGCGTCTACGGGTAAATTTGCGAGTCAAATATAAAATACAATCCATACACAAGGTAAGTGAGAGAGTCGCTATTTCAATCCCACGATTGCACATCATATTACACGTGGCGGCGAACCGTTTATTCTGGGCCCCTCACGCAAACATATGCACACATTCCCAGACACACACTAAAACACATCCAAACAGAACGAGCTGAACATATTATATATATATCCCACATCCCAACATTTATGTAAAATTTTTTTCGCTAGTTGCTTCTCAGACAATAACTCACATTTTTTCTAGGGATGCCAGGTAAACTCGAACTCGTAGACTAATTTGCTCCACTACCGGAACCGAACATCTGGCTCTCCGAAAAATCTAGGGAAATTTATTTCCAGATAATGGAAATCTCCCCCTCACTTCCTGCTCGCAGTTCATACAAAAGAATTTACAGATGTTTAACGGATAATGTTATCTTATCTATCCTCATGGCCAAGGTCGAACGCTTGTTAGCAACCTCCAAGTTCCTACCACGCCGGACCCAGTACTAGAGGCTGACAGTCCACTATTCCTTGGTATATTATACCATAATGCTGGACTTTGCGTAACTGTAACTATTCGAGAACAGGTCATCTGTTATCTTTGACATTAAACATAAAATGTTTGCCGCTGACTCAAAATCCTACAGTATGCTAAATTAAAGACGGTTTAATTGTACAAGTTAAAAAACCCTAAACCAATTTGAAGATTAGATTGTCAGCAAAACATACCCCAAAATCGTAGGACCTTCAACAAAATCGGACCTGAGTCAAGATATGAGGAATTTTTTTTACATGGGTGGCTGTCATATTTAGTGTGGACTATCATGCTACAACAGCTAGGGGTCGAGAATTAAATGGTTACTTTCATGAGATACTTGAGTACAGTACGTACTTGTAAAAATACTGCCCACGGTGATATAACCATTTTTCAGATTAACCTTGGGAAAAAATTACCACCAGTTATTTGCATATTATGTGCTACTGTACACACTGGCATGCAGACTGCCTGTCAAGTTGGCAGCAAATTTTGTATAGGCTGTCGGCGGTTATTTGAAAACTTTCGAAATCAACATATAAGAAATGTCACGGCCCATACCTGCACATATTTTAACGGGCGCTATTACTGACATGCGCCTTGGAAAGTCGGTATCGACGAAGGGAAAGTATTGTTAGGTATACTTTTGTCACTACTGAAAATAATTATTTTTCTTTGTGTTTTTAAACAAGTTTAAGAATTAGCGAATCTGCAAAATATTTACTTTTCTAACAATTGCACAGTTTGACTTTACCGACGCTTGAACAAAGTTATGATGATCATGGTGATGTTAATGTTACATATGGCGGAACAATACACAATGTGGGTACAAGAAGATCTGCAGCAGAGCTTTAAAAAATGCTCACCTTACCATGAACAGTCTTAAAAACTGGCGCAGAAGTAAAATATCATCAGGTGGCATCATGTCGGCAGCCGGACACATCCCTTCACCCTTTCAACATACGTGATCTACGTTCCAAGGTAGTCGGATGAGTGGGCAGGTCGAAGGTGCATACTGGAGTGACAACTGACTGGCACAGCAAGTTACAGGCTCGCGATGGAGCAAGCGATTGAGTCCCGTTCTCTGAACAGGGAAGCATTTCTTTCCTCCCGAGAAACGTTCGACACACTTTTGGATAGAAGTGAAGAACTGCTCAGAGAATAGGGTTTTCGTGGCGGTCGCGCGAAGTTGCGAAACATCTCGTAAGGATGTCTCGAAATACTTGCACCCCGAAAACAACGTGGAGATAAAAGATGGAACTATAAATAATAATATAATTAGCAACTTCCTATCGGCGGAGTTTTAGACACTGTGCCTAAAAAACTGAGCTAGTGGAGAACCAAATGTGCTGAGCCCAGTTGCAGAGAAATTCTATGGTAGTGATTTTGGTATAAACAGGTGCCGATTGACGGAGTAGATAAATACACAGACACGAATGGCGCAGCGATTTCTTAGGTGTGGCCGTATCTACCCACTCTTTGGCTCAG
The DNA here is from genome assembly GCA_002778355.1 of Clitarchus hookeri. Lineage (NCBI taxonomy): Eukaryota > Metazoa > Arthropoda > Insecta > Phasmatodea > Phasmatidae > Clitarchus > Clitarchus hookeri. Next base: position 268,606 of record NQII01000216.1, read on the forward strand.
GTGAGTGAGTGAAGAGATTTGGGTGGATATTAACATTTAGGCCTTGAGAGCCGATTAGGAGGGAGCAGTGCCGGAATGCAAGGGTTGGGGAAACGGAAGATCCCAGAGAAAACCCACCGGCCAGCGGTATCGCCCGGCACAATTTCTACATGTGAAAATCCGGGGGTGACCCCGCCGGGAATCGATCCTCGTTTGTCCTAGGTGGGAGGCGAGTAGTCTAACCACTACACCACCGCGTTAGGCCCTTGTATCNCTCGTTTGTCCTAGGTGGGAGGCGAGTAGTCTAACCACTACACCACCGCGTTAGGCCCTTGTATCTTATTGGCTATTGCATGCTGCAGGAGGTTCCCTACTGGGTGGTCTGCCATCTGGCGATTAGTTCACCAGGCGCTGGTAGGCGAACGGCGTTCCAACATTTTGCTAGCGAGTGGCGCCATCAGTTTTGCTGGGGTGTAAGGCTGAAGTTCGCGGTGTGAACGACTGTTTCACATCTGTATTCTTAGCACTCTGTGGCCAAAAGTGTTGGGAGGCACGGCAGTTACGAAGTGCGTGCATGCAGGTGTCAGTGGATACAGTCTATTGGCAGTTTCTTCACACTTTTTTGATAGAACCTTTGAAAACTCACCCCATGTGTGACGTGTTTGGTTGCTTCCTAAACATGCTACATGTCACAAACGTTTTATACGTGTGTTAACATAAAAGTGCCTTAATTTTGGTTAAATTGAACTTTTACTTAAATTTATCTATTAACTAGTTGTGCCCGCGGCTCCGCTCGCGTGGACTACAAAATTATTGTTTAGGTTTTTTTTAATAAGTTGCCCCCCCCCCTTTTTTTCCCCTTATCCTATGCTTCCACCTGCCACCACCATTGCTCTGCTCTCCACATCCGCGTACGGTAAACCGACTCGCGAAAGTAAATTTTTTGATATATTTTCTTGCAATAAATAGTAGCCAATATCAACTTTTAGCCGTCCAACTATTTCTGTGCAAGAAATTACATCGATCTGTTGCTCGATTGCAACGTTACATTGTTGACTTTGCATTGTTATTCCGTTTGCGTACTTTTAAATTTTCCAATAAGAATTTTAATAAGAAATTTAAATAAGATATTTTCTCGCGATAAAAAGTAGCCTATGCCACTTCCCGGCCCTCCAACTATCTCTGTGCAAAAAAATCACGTCGATCCGTTGCTGCCTTGCGACGTGAGAGAGGGACAAACAAACATCCAAACACACTTTCGCATTTACATATATTAGTTATATATATATATATATATAAAGAGATTGTAACATTTCATTTCTAATTAATACGAATAAAAGCAGAGAGAAAATACGCGTGTTGGTACTGCCTAGTAAGAAATAGTTCTAATTCAAAACGCTATTACACTGGGTGAGCACGAATGCGGTGCGTTGACTTTTGGTGTAATTTTCTACACTTTGTTAAGCTTTGTTTGCATGAGACTAAGGAGTATTCTGAAAGTAGAAATTTAGCAGGACCTCAGAAAAGTTGGAAGTAACCGTGAATGGACTATATCGGAATACTCGCGGCCGGAGTCCTGGCGGCCTGTGAATTTACAGCAACTTTGGGGAGCAACCGGGTAAACCCAGGCAAAACAATGAGGTCTCTGATCCACTTATGAAACAGTGTAGACGTGTGGTGAGTTTACTCTAAACTCTAAAATAAAGGTGTAAATGATAAAATACCTACTGCGTAATTTTTGCAATTTTCAATAACATAATTGCTGTATTGATTGCTACGAAAAACTTACGGCTGATTTTTTTGTCGTAATTTAATTTAGTTGTATAATATTGTAACGAATAGACAGTTAAAAAGCAAAATATAAAGCATTGTATTTTACCCAGTGTTGTAAATCAGTCTAGAAATTTAGTTTAATTATTTCACTTAAGTAAAATAAAATGTATGTCCATTACAAAACTGGTTATACCCAGAAATTAGTTATGAATATTTATGAATGAAGCAAATCACAGTTCTACTTCATTTTAAGTATGAACTACGTTTAAGAATAACCGACGTTTGCTAGTTTAGATTTAGGTGGTTGCAATGTATAAACAATGTAACATATTCAAATGGATAATAAGTAACGTAATACATTTAAATTAAATATATGTATTACATAACATCAGAGTGTGTAAACTACAAAAAAACAATCCGAGGGTCTGGAGAGAAAAAATATATATACGCAGACTTTTTGTAAATGGTCTTAACGAATCATGTAAAAGTGGTGGTCCCCAGTAAACGATACGAATTTACACGTTGATTCGGCGATATCTCGCTACTAAAATATCGGGGGAAAATATCAGAGAATTTTTTTGCAAGCGATTTGAAAATGCTGAAACAGATGAAATAATCGTATCTGCAAACCACATTTGTCTTCCTTACAATCTTCGCTTGCCTGGTACGTACGAAGTGCAACGCCACTGAAAGTTACATTTCGTAAATATATTGACGCGTGATGTAATTTGGTATTAGACGCCGCGCTGCCCCCCCCCCC
>NQII01000216.1:283770-311510 GCA_002778355.1 Clitarchus hookeri
GAAAGTTTTGATGTTGTGTATTTGTGAATATATACGAGACAATATATTCGTACTTCAAAATACAACAGTCATAGTCTACCTCATTATAATACCCGCAACCTCCAAGCACTTTTTAGTCGGTGCCTGGAGGACATTAACTCTGACCAGATAAGCCACCATGTCCTCGACAGTGGCGGTACCTGCGTCAATACCAAGAAAACCAAAAAATTTCGTATGGAAATAATGATAACAATCATCTTTTTTTGTCCATTGTGTATTGAATATTTGATAATATCTTTCAAAACGTTCAAAATAAAAAGTAATTATTTTTCGATATTTTAAGTTTTACGCAAGAGTAGTTACAATCCTGAACTGATCATCTGACCCTTATCTTTTAATTCTTAGTGCCTTGCGGAAGCTTCACGAAGTATCTCGCAAGTGTATGTATATTTTAATTTCAGCGTTACATGTACTGTGTGTTAATTTTCAGACAATTTTTGCTGTCTTCAGCAAACACAACCTCTGCTTTAATTGTACAGTACTGGCCCACAAAGTTAGTTGTCATGTACAGTTTTGCTGGTTCATTCATTTTATTTAGTTGTATTTTTATTCAACAACAAAACAAGNAAAGTTAGTTGTCATGTACAGTTTTGCTGGTTCATTCATTTTATTTAGTTGTATTTTTATTCAACAACAAAACAAGATATATTCTTTCATTTCACATTAAAATACTTTCGAAACAGGCGGCTGATATTTTTCAATCAGCGAGAAAATTTCAACTCCATATTATTAAGGGCCATTTACTTCCCGTTTACAAAAAAGTTTTTTTCGTACGTTCAAAATTCAAGACACTTTTTTAAATGCTTTAACATAACTATTAAAAAAAAGTCTTCAGGCTTATTTAAAAACTTTGAAAGACTGAAAATATTNTTTTTAAATGCTTTAACATAACTATTAAAAAAAAGTCTTCAGGCTTATTTAAAAACTTTGAAAGACTGAAAATATTACGTCTGATTCAGTACCTTATTTGGTGTTGTCAGATGGCTATGTCGGAAATGTTATTGGTTGGAAACATACATGCAGACATGGTATACGTACGTATAGATGTAAGCATACGTCCATGTGGGTAAATACTGGTATCGCGCACACCTGACACAAATAACAGTACACATAAGAATACACACGCCACATAATATTACCTGTTCAAGAAGAGTGAGGTATGCGAAGAAAATTAGCATGTGATAAAAATACTGCTTCTTCCCGTGCGTTACGTAACTGAAGATCACTTTCAGTTTATACGTTTGTCGTAGCCAATCATTGCCTCTCTCACTTGTAATATCAAGCGTTTTCGAGCACGAATTACTGACCAAAGCCTTCCACAAAGCCTTTCCAAATTCCACTTAAAACTTTTGAAAAATATGGGGGAAAAAAAAAAAAAAAAAAAAACCGTTTTCGCTAGGCAGTGAAAACGTAACTTATTTGATTTATAAGAGTCATCCGATTTTAGTAAATTTTTAAACTTTCTGTCTACAAAAGTTTTGTAAGGCTACTTGTTCTTTAAACCGCTTACGTAAATAACCGCCTGCTTTTCATATAATGTAAAAGTAACTTACTGAAAAAATATGTTAACATACTTGAAAGTAGCAACCTGTTACTTGTTTCTTCGAAATAAAAATTTTATATTAAAGTCTGAATTATTTTTTGAGGTATAACAGCTCCATTTGCACTTCAGCAAATACGTACATTGTTAAATACAACCACTACATTAGTTACTCATTACTATGCCCGGGGAAAATAAATTAATTTTTTTTTTAAATTAGAGGTAAACAAAAATTACGAGGAATGCTATTTATTTATGAGTCTTTGGTTTGGTGGCGAAGTTGAGGCAGCAGCCTTGTCTTACTTACACACTATTAAACCTCAATATAAAATTTCGATTTAAAGTGCACATAGAAAAACAAAGTGTTACTTACACTTAATGCAATACAAAAAGTTCCAGAAGTTTGTAGTGATAAATGTTTCAGAACCTTATTATAAGGCTATTTTACTCTTACATTTACAGATTTAAAATATGGCCGTTTATATTTGTACGTTCAAGTTAAAACAAGTAACATAGGGTTCTAGTTAAATATCCCTAGCAATTTAAAGTGTAACACTTGCAAGTTACATGAATGAATATTTTTTTGTGCACGATTTTGTCGAGTAGGGCGCTATCGTCACTTATACAGCCCATCAAATAAAATCATTCGTTGCTACGAAATGTTATGTGGAAAATTTTATGTAAAATGCATATAAAAATATTACCAAAATTCGTACTAACACAACGTTAGAAGTGCTACTGCATCTGCAGATAATTAGACTAAAAACCCTGGCCGATGTTTTTTAAAAACATTTTCACTACATTTCCAAATACAAAAAATTTTTTTGCTAGCATTATATCATTACGGAACAAGATATTTGGTGCAAACATTATGCACTAGTATCGTGAAAAATAACAGAATTCTTTGTCAATATCCCCGGAAATAAACACTGCCAATATAAGTTTCATTATCGAATGAAAACGCATTCGCATTCGTTCCTGTTTGCTCAACANGGAAATAAACACTGCCAATATAAGTTTCATTATCGAATGAAAACGCATTCGCATTCGTTCCTGTTTGCTCAACAGTGACTTACTTGCCGTTTGACATATTAGAATTTCGGGAAAACACCTCAATCGGTGGATATATACAAATGTACATTTTTATTACCATAGTTTTAAATACAAGTAAAAATAGCGAATCTTAAATGCTCCCAACCTATGTAATCAATATTGAAAGGTTTACAAAAATGTATTATTGGCTTTTCCAATGTGTCTATCTTACATACTGGCATGTGTGTTGTTATGTACATGGGCGGAGTACTGCTAACCCAAGACCACGAAAGGAGAAGGTTAGGCCGCCTCGCCTATTTCGAGTAACAGTATTCCGGACGGTGGCACGTGGCATCACGGCCGCCCATGTGTCATTTATTGCTAGTTTCAGACCGCGGTTTAACTCAACCTGGAGCCCAATCCTTGAAACTATCGGAATTATTCCTCTAGAGGAAAGACGTCATTCCACTATCGGAATGTCCACAGCAAATTTTTGAACACTCGATAGCGGAATTGTATACCGGAATCGATCCACGAAGTGTCGAAATGAATCCGACTGCTAGGCAGCTGCCGGAATCGCCATTCCTCTACAAATTTGTTTATAATACTTTGTATGATACAGGAAACTTAAAAATACACTCGCACGTAGTTAACTATACGTATAATTAACAAAGGAGAGTAAAACTGTTACCAAATAACAAATTATCAAGGCGTTTACGTATCTATGAAAAATCGTGTAAACAAGTAAGTTAAGTTGGTAGGTTAAAACTGTTGCAATTGCTAAGAATATAATGTGAAATATTATAGGAAACTGCTGAAACATAAAATACATAACGAAATCAAATTTGCAAGAAAAGATGAAGTTGTGAAACGTAGTTAGTACTGTGAATCAAAACGTAATAAATTTGTTGTAGACATGCAAACATTAATCAAAAATATTTTATAGTTTACAGCAATATAGCCAGAATTTCGGCAAAAAGTTTTTAATGATGTATTTACACCAGAAAAATATAAATTGTTATAGTGTTGCTTTTTAATTTGAATTTAATCATTTCTTAGTGTATGGTAAAGTGTTTTACTGTTCTTTTGTGACTAAAGTTACGATAAAGTAATAAAAATATGAAAGTTTCTTAATTTAATTATATTCTTAATAATTACTTAACCTATATTTAGCATCAATATGAGTTAACTCTTTAACATGTTCTTTCACGGGCTAAGTTATTTTATTGGGAAATATTAGCTAATTACGTCAATACAAGTTCTTTTAAAGAAAAAATAACTCTGCATAAAAAATAGGATTTCCTGTAGATTACCAATGTCTGACTTCATTATTTATAATATGTCAGTTAATAGTTTCGTCGGCACTGTAGATAGTTTATTTTTTAAAGGCTGTTGCAATTACTTGTACCGGATTATCTGCAAATAAATAAAATAGATATTAATGTATTTTAAAGCAAATTTTTCTACTACAACATATTTAACGTGATTGGTTCAACTTCACTGACGACACACGAAATGCAACAATGCCAAGTTGTAAAATAGATTCTTCAAAAATCCTATACATTTTATATCGACAGAGACTAGTCTTCTCAAAAATTCATATTTTGGTATCGCAACACTCGTTACCGGAATGGAAGTATCGGAACAATCCGCTAAAGAATTTCTTCTGATAGTTAAAAAAGTTGGGCCCCTGTTTCGCTGTAAACACATAATTATACCTAAGCGTTTTTACATGATTTAATATGCTGTTTGTATTTCCAATGCCATATCCGTGTTGCGATTTTGTTGTTGCTGTGAACCACAATCACACATTAAAGCGGATTTATCTTAGTGTCTCGTTGTTGTCGTCGATGTGACTGTATACGCCCACAGATTTGTGTATATATAATTTTAGTATATTTGTTTTATTAGGTCTGACTAATATATTTTCAGTTATCTTCAGCTAATTCCAGGAGGATATTCTGCGGAATAATTCCATGAGCATGAAACGCGATGTTCATCTAACTTTTTCTTGTATAAGCTGATGACGATTTTATTTTTATATAAATCTTTTTCGCGACAACAATATAAATATATCAAAGAAAAATATATATTATTGATATTTATTGCAAAACAGTAGCTGTACCAACGTATTAGATACAAGTTTTACTCTTAGCTGCAGTCTCGACTGGCTAGTCACTGTACCACAGTGACGTCAGCGCGCACCACTCAATGTACCGTTACTCAAACCGGCTCGCTCGGGCCAACCTCCCTTTGTTACAAGTCTTGCTGCTAGCCCTCACACGCATTGTTGTTATTGCAGAGAGTAATCTGCTAGAGGCGACGGATTATTAGAGAGGGGGGCGGATGACCTGGCCAGCTCACTGACACTCCGTGGTTCTGTGAATGGATGACAAGCTGTCTAATAATGCGGGGGGGGGATACGACTGTGGTGTCATCTAGCGGATGGCTTGGAAGTATTTACAAATCAGTTGGGAGTGCGCTCTGGGCGACAGAGAATCACAGTACTTCCCACTTAACTTTTACCTTAAAGCGTGACAGAGATGAGGTTTGAAATGAAATAGTGTTTCTCGGTATTTACTGTTTTTATGGAGATCATTTTCCGAAGGGTGAATGAGCAATACATGCAGTTTACTGATGTCGTGTACTCTGTAAATTCACTCCCTTTGAGATTTCAATCTGCGATAGACTGGTGTACTGGGCGTCTATGACTGGTCGATTAGCCACTTCAGGTGGTCGGAACCACGTTAGCGCTGTGTTACCTAATTTTAGCTATCGGAAAATAAGAATTCCGAATTTCTGACTTTATGTTGAGAAAGTGTGATCCACTTAAATATCTTAGGTTATGTTTGGTTCGTGTACGTTCGGTTGGTTACACTGTATGCTAAAGACGCCTCGTGCTCCGTGTGTCCGCGATGTGCAGGCTAGTGATGCGAACTGACCAAGTACACTGCAGACTGAAATCTCGCATCTGGCTTGAGGGAAGCAAGAATGTAAGGGGGGGATAAAGATGTTGATGATTCACTCAGCACGGACAGCTCCGTATAAACACAAAGCACTGCCAAGGAGGTGGTGTGCGGCAAACATCACTACACACATCCGCCTTAGCCGCTGCTCACGCTGAGAGTGCTCGTATAAACAGCGCGGGGCACTGACGAAACAGTTTGGTCCGGTGGGTCCTGCGGTGACTGAACGATGTATGATTATCCTCTCTCGCCATTGCACCTCCCTACATTAACTACATGTAACCGCAAATAAGTATACGCCATAGGTTTTCACGCAGTAGTAAGCTCGTAAACATAGGCATGCAAACAAATTTAATACGATGAGATTAAGAATGTCCCTGAGTAAGGATAGTGAACTTTCGGACATATGTGAACAAATGTTGCACTTCAGACAAATTTACTTTTCAAATAGTTCTGCACATTGACCACAGGAAGACCGTGCCATGTGATCTAAGGTAGAATTGAAAACCAACTGCTNTACTTTTCAAATAGTTCTGCACATTGACCACAGGAAGACCGTGCCATGTGATCTAAGGTAGAATTGAAAACCAACTGCTGCAGCAGACAATGAACAAAGAACTGATGTTCGACTAGGCAGGTGACTGTGGAATCTTGTCAAAATGTCACTGAACTCGCAAAGTATTCGTATCCGTACACATCAACACGACTTTTGTGTCAGCACGGTAACACAAACTTGTGTAACACGGAATTCGTTTCTTTACCTTCCACAGCACTCACTACGTATAGCGGCTGGAACAAAATTAAGTCGTGTAAGGTTCTAGCGAGATTAAACAGGCACAAAATCGACCTAGGAACCAGAAATTCATGCACCGAAGTTGACAGCAAACGAAACCAATCGTCACGCTCAAATACTGAGACAGTGAATATTGGTCAGTTACGCTTTTAAGATTACTTAGCTATCGCGATTGAAGTTTTGGTAGGTGTTACCTGTTTGGGTGCAAACCGTGGAGGTTCAGTGCCGTATCACAGGCTGTATTTACTCAATTCTGATTGGCTTCGCACAGGCAACAGCCGATGAAAAAAGAAAAAGAAGTTACCAATATGACGACTAATGACCCTACCGTCCTCTACATAGATGCAAGTAATTTTAATGAATTTCTTAAAATTTTAGACGATAGGCAGGACTTAACATCTCACTGGCAGCAATATAATTATAGATGGTATCAGAAACATGTGTAATGAAACACTAGTGAGACAAGTACAATTTCACAAACATCTTACGTGGGACTCGAGCCAAGAAATACTCGTACCGTCCTCCAACATGCAACCTACTATACTAAAGAAGTAGGCTTCGGAACATCAACTTCGGTTGTAATCAGTCTAACGTTTTGGTAGATAGATTATATTAACTTGAAATATGTAAAGGTGTGTCATTTTAAAAATAAGCATCCAAGCCACTTAAATTTTAATAGTTCACAAGGTCTATGACAACTCTATTTGTGTGCAAAATTTTGTGTAAGAGGTTGATTGGTTCCCGAGATATTCTCTATAAAAGCTATACTTACTCATGCGGTGCTGTCGTACAAATAGACTTAAAATACTGGCTGTATATGCACGTATGACACGTCTTATGGATGTTATCAGCAAAAAATGTTTGGCTAAAACTGTTGAAACTGGTTAAATGGTTTAATAAGTAGCATACTACACTAAATAATTTACATTTACACCACTTTCAAAATAAGTGTCCCGCATGTCCAACTGTAGCACTTGCGAAATGTGCTGACAATCGGTTGATTAATACCCGAGATATGATACGAAAACTTTTTTATTAATCTGATGCTATCTTACAAAACGGCGGACAAAAGAGTTTCTGCGTATACACAAATTAGTGGTTGTAATAGATACTGCCAGCATAAAACGTTAAGCTGAAATAGGGTAGATGGATTCGTAGATATCACATTCTACATTAAAATGTTTACATGGACACAATTTTTAAAATATGTCGAAGTGTCTGAAGTATTACTTTACATGGCATGCTGTAGTACTACTTGTTTGCCAAATTTAATACAAATCGGTTAATGGTTTTCTGAAGTATGACACAAAATATTTATTTATCTGGCATTATCATACAAAATGGCGAAAAAAATAGTCTCTGTGTAGACAGATGTGGTACCTGGAATGCCAGGAAACAAAGTTAAGTTAAATGTGGGTACATTTTTTTTTAGAGAAACAGCATAGTAACCTAAAATGTTTATTTGGTCACCATTTTGAAAATAAGTGCCTGACCCATTGCAATCATTCAATTGCACATGGCCTACTGTAGCAATACTGCCGTACAAATTTCGGTGAGGATCGGTTGAATAATTACCGAGATATGACATAAAATAGTATTTATTTATGTGGTGCTATAATAGAAAATGGCAGACAAACGAGGTTTTGTGTAAACACATTTAATGGTTGTAATAGATTCTGTGAGCATACTAAGATGAGTTGAAATTAGGTTTGTGGTTTCGTTAATACAGCACACCAATCTTAAAATATTTATTTGGCAGCCATTTTGAAACTCTTTAACCTGCTTACGGCACATCTGTTGACATAGCCTACTACAGTATCACTTGTTTGAGGAATTTTGTAGGAATCAGTTGATTGTTTCCCCAGTATGACATAAAAACTTATTCCAATTGACACTATATTACAAAATGATGGTTAAAGCAGCCTCTGTGTTGACACATTTAATAGTTGTAATAGATGCTGCCAGCATAATAAGTTAGGTTCAGATTGGGTGTACAGTTTCGTAGATAGAGCATTCATTATAAGCTAAAAAGTTTATATAGCCACTATTTTTAATATAAATGCCTTATCCAATTAAATTATGTTAATTTACTTGGACTACAGTAGCATTACTTGTTTTACTTGTCTGCTAAATTTCTGTAGGAATCAGTTAATTGTTTTCTGAGCCATGAAAAAANATTATAAGCTAAAAAGTTTATATAGCCACTATTTTTAATATAAATGCCTTATCCAATTAAATTATGTTAATTTACTTGGACTACAGTAGCATTACTTGTTTTACTTGTCTGCTAAATTTCTGTAGGAATCAGTTAATTGTTTTCTGAGCCATGAAAAAAACTTTATTTTTCAAGCGGTACTATCTTACAAAATGTAGGATAAAAGAGGCTATGAATGGGAAGAACATTTGATTCTTGTAACATGTGCTTTCGGCATACCAAGTTTTTTTTCGAAATTGGTCAAATTATATGGTAGATATAGTAAATTACTCTAAAGTATTTACATGGCCTACCATAGCATTACTTTATGCCACATTTTGCAGAATCTGGTTGGGTAGTTCCAAAGATATGACATTCAAGCTTTATTTATTCTTGCAGTCCTATCTTCCAAAATTGTGGGGCAACAACAATACCCATTTCTAAATTAAATGCTTACGTTACAAAACGCAAACAAAAAAATTGGTTTGAATCTGTTAAGNAACAACAATACCCATTTCTAAATTAAATGCTTACGTTACAAAACGCAAACAAAAAAATTGGTTTGAATCTGTTAAGTGGTTCCCAAGATACTACATATAATCCTAAATATCAAAATTATCTCCATTTTTAAAATAAGTACCCTGCCTGATTACAAATTTTGAAACTAATTTCTCCTCACAAAGTACTACACATGTACCGACTTTGGTAATATTCGATTCATGGGTTAAAGTGATTTTTAGGGTGGGGTTTACATACACACTCATACACCAAGGCACACACAGTAAAGTGATTCATAAACCTATCTTCCGTTCGATAAGTAGGCTATAAAGCAGTCATTTTCAAAACGAGCAACCAGTATGGTCATAAATTGCGAAAGTAGGATATCCTACTTATTACTAAAACTATGCCGAGATTCAGGACATTCAGTGCGGTTACATATGCTTTGAAGCGTACACACGCAAACTCACACACACACACATAAACACACACATACAGAAAGGTATAACCTCATGCATTTAGTGATTAGTCGAAAAATGTGTTCAATGGCATAAGGAATTATGATATCACTGTTGATAATTTAAAAATTGTATTTTATTGAATAATGACTATTCTTGAGCTAATGATCGTTTAGAAAGATATTTATGAGAGAGAAAACGAGGTTAATTCATACAATGTATTATGTTGGTAACTTAAATTTTATTCCAACTGAATGCATTGATGAAAAGAANAACAACAATACCCATTTCTAAATTAAATGCTTACGTTACAAAACGCAAACAAAAAAATTGGTTTGAATCTGTTAAATGGTTCCCAAGATACTACATATAATCCTAAATATCAAAATTACCTCCATTTTTAAAATAAGTACCCTGCCTGATTACAAATTTTGAAACTAATTTCTCCTCACAAAGTACTACACATGTACCGACTTTGGTAATATTCGATTCATGGGTTAAAGTGATTTTTAGGGTGGGGTTTACATACACACTCATAAANTTAGGGTGGGGTTTACATACACACTCATAAACCAAGGCACACACAGTAAAGTGATTCATAAACCTATCTTCCGTTCGATAAGTAGGCTATAAAGCAGTCATTTTCAAAACGAGCAACCAGTATGGTCATAAATTGCGAAAGTAGGATATCCTACTTATTACTAAAACTATGCCGAGATTCAGGACATTCAGTGCGGTTACATATGCTTTGAAGCGTACACACGCAAACTCACACACACACACATACAGAAAGGTATAACCTCATGCATTTAGTGACTAGTCGAAACATGTGTTCAATGGCATAAGGAATTATGATATCACTGTTGATAATTTAAAAATGGTATTTTATTGAATAATGACTATTCTTGAGCTAATGATCGTTTAGAAAGATATTTATGAGAGAGGAAACGAGGTTAATTCATACAATGTATTATGTTGGTAACTTAAATTTTATTCCAACTGAATGCATTGATGAAAAGAANAAACGAGGTTAATTCATACAATGTATTATGTTGGTAACTTAAATTTTATTCCAACTGAATGCATTGATGAAAAGAAGATATGACAACACCATTAGGCTGGCTTTCTTGCAGAAATTTGCTAAACGTCCATTGTTTGTCTCTAGTGTACGAGTATAACTATATTTGAGCACAACCATGATGGATGATTCTTATATGTTGTAATTAACGTAAGCTGAAAATGTTTTAAATACATGTGTTTATATATCTGAAATATTGTTACTAACAGTGTATGCAGCACAACTGCATAATAACAATCGGTGTAAATCATTATAACTACGTGTTGGTAATTACCACACTTTGCATTACCCCTTGCCGTAAACGACTTTGAGCTTCGTGTATCTGTTGAATGAGTGAAGATATTTGGGCGGCTCTTAACAACGAGGTCTTCAGAGCCGATGAGGGTGATTGAGGTGAGTGTGAAGCAGCGCCGGAATGAAAGGGCGGGGCAAACGGGAGATCCCCGAGTAAACCCGCCGACCACTGTTCTCACATGCGGCACTGTTCTCACATGTGAAAATCCGGGAGTGACCCGGCCGGGGATTGAGCCCGGTTCGCATTGGTGGGAGGCGAGCAGGGTAACCGCTCAGCCACGGCGGCCGCTGTATCTGTTGAAGTCACGCGCGTTTAGATGCGGGTGATCGTAACTACGACGGGGAAAGCTAGGAGAAGCGCGCGCAGCGTGGCAGCTATCTCACGATTGCCGGGCCGTTCTGTTGCCGCTCNGCCGGGGATTGAGCCCGGTTCGCATTGGTGGGAGGCGAGCAGGGTAACCGCTCAGCCACGGCGGCCGCTGTATCTGTTGAAGTCACGCGCGTTTAGATGCGGGTGATCGTAACTACGACGGGGAAAGCTAGGAGAAGCGCGCGCAGCGTGGCAGCTATCTCACGATTGCCGGGCCGTTCTGTTGCCGCTCAGCTATTGGCCAGTTGTGACGGGCTACAGACGCCCGAGCGTGAAGTACCCAGCTCGTGAAACGTCCGTCGGGCACATAGCGGGTGCACACGTCGCGGATTGATACATTTATACTCAAACGTTTGCACTTAGAGATATTTATAACTACAGAAGATGTGCTTTAAAAAAAAAGTTGCGTTGTGATGGTCGTTTTGCGAACTTATTCGTACAATTGTATTACAATCCGTTCAGGAATTAAAAATTTATAAAAGGGGCGACATACATCCAGAAAGACATTCGAACGTATTCATAAGACTACCTTTCCAAAGGAAAGTAGGCTAAAAACTGATCGGATGTATGTATATAGAGTATCAAAGTATACTCTGTTCTCGTTTTTTTTTTTTCGCAAAAAATTGCTGGCCTAACAATACATCAATATAAATTATTGAAGTATTCAATGGAGACAGGTTATGGCGGTCACGACACCTCAATCGACTGTANAAAAAAAAAAAAAAAAAAAAAAAAAAAAGAGCTTCTGTCTAGTCGTATTTCAATACACTTTAACTTATATCCACTTTCGTGACTGGATGGTTTTAACTTCTATGTATCCTAGGTACCTGCCAGAGAGTTACGTACATTCTATACAGGTTCAAATTAATTAGCTTGGTCATGTAAAGTACCAACATACCTTGCCTCTAAGACACGCGCTCAATAACCGAAGGAAAGTTACAAGTGTGCACTTATGGTATTAAAGTCTGGCATGCGTCGAAGCCTTTCGCAAAATTCAGGCGACCCTACAGAATGATATTAGATGTATAATTCTTCTATACATAACTAATTCACAAGTTAAATAGTTGAAAAGTTTGAAGATTTTGTTTCTGTTATCAATTAGTGTATTAAATTTGCGTAATGACCAGTAATTTTTGGCGAGGAGAAAATTGTATATACTGTACGTACATCTATACCTATATATAAGCACTTTTTTCTTTCATTCTCGTTGCTTGTAGTCCGCGTGAAAATACGTTCCTCTTTTGACCTGGCAAATCAGAGTTTAGTGACTTCGGCACTGACACTCCGTCACTCACGCGCGAGCAGTTAACAGTTGCCAACCCATAATTTAACCTACCAAGAAAGATAAACTGCCCTACTGTTCTTTGAAGTAGATATTATCTCGAAATATTTTCGCGAAATATCTCCGACCCCTGCTGATACGTAGTAACGTCAAAAGTATTCGCATTTATTTGTTAACCCCCCTCTCTACAAACTCCCTCCTGTAAAAAGATTCCTGGTTACGCCACTAGTAGAAATCAGAGATACATTGGTGGAATCCCGATCCTGAACAATTGCAAGTCTCGAGTGAACGCTAGAGACCTTAGCTTCACGCACTATAAAGTGACACCATGCTAGATTTACGGCCCTAAACATGAGCAAGAGCAGAGGCCATATGCTCAATAGCTATTCCCCTTGTCAGAAGTTATTCTCATGTTCGACTCGGCCATAGAGTAGTGGAGTGGAGATATTTGGGCGGCTCTTAACATCGAGGTTCTTACGAGCCAATGAGGGCGAAGCGAGATGTGTATGGATCAGCGCCGGAATTCAAGGGCGTGGGAAACGGGAGATCCCCGAGAAAATCCGCCGACTAGCAGTACACAGAGACGAAAATGGCGCAGCGGTTCCTTTGATGTTGCCGTACACCATTCACTGATTGGCTGTGCGAGGTTCTGGGAACGGGCCTTGTGTCTGATTGGCTACTGCGTGCTGCGGAATATTCCCTTGTAGCTGGCCTCCGACTGGCGAGTTGGTTACCAGGCGCTGATTGGCGGACCGCGTTGCAATATTTTTCTGGTCAGTGACGCCATTTTTCTATCGTGTTCATCTGGAGTTCACGGTATAAGCCACTGTTTCACCTGTGTATTGTTAGGTAATCTGTGACCTGCCCACGTGGAATAAAGCTACTTGAGTACCAAATCAGCACTATCGGTCCTGTAGGACGTGTCGAAGAGAGGCGATCCAATGACATAAAAGTTAAATTTTATGACGCTCAGCTTGTTCCTAAATAATAATACGAAATGTATGGGTCTTAAGTGATTGGAGTGGGGATACCCTGGTTTGTAGCCAAACTCCAATAATCCGAGGCGATTTTCACTACTTCTACTATAAAGAGTAATTTCCTGTAATAAATTATTGGACGGTATTTGCGTGTGGCGGGGTTGAAAGGAAGTGCAGGGAAGATTACCGCAGTTAATGTGGTAGCCTGGCTGAAGACCCTGAAAGCGAGGCAAAAGGATGGCGGATGCTAAGAGCGATAGGCTGCAAGCATGCGCATGACATGTCTCATCGCCTCTACGACCAAGCAAGGCGTGCTGTCTTTTAATCGGAGACGTGTCTTATGGGGACGTTCGGCAGCGACTCTGTCCTCCTAGCTAGCAAAAATAACAAGGGCAAACATGTGACGTGCGTTCCTATGCTAATTATAGTTTCTGTGTTGAAGTTTTCATATTCAAACATAATCGGGAAGACATAGACAACTAATTTCCCTCTCGAAAAAAAAAAGCACCTTTAAACAATGCGAAAAAAACTACAGCAGTAAAAGTAAGCGTGGGTTTTCATAAAAAAACTACTCGTAAAACGTTGCTTATCAAAAATATTAAGAGGTTTCTCAATAAAGAGATTATTTACTGAGTATTTGTGCGTAATATAGTTGCCTAGGCGCGCGATGCGGTCACTCAAAGTCTTTGGTTATTCGATTATTTATTCCGCCAAATACTTATTTTATTTGCTCTTATTGATTAGCCATTTCTCTTTAATATTTATAGATACAAGAGCTTATTTTCTTAGTTTGATTAGAAAATTACTATTGCTCTTTATAATTTGAGACAGTTGGGTTTACTTATAATACCAGTGTTGTTGCAGAAAAAAGTGAATAGACCCCATGCTTTAGGGTTTTTAATGTATTTTTGTTCGTTTTCATTTTATTTTTTATAGTAGTCGAATATATAAAACTCTAAAAATCGATCTCTACCGACGCCATCTGCCATCATGTTTCATTATAATGTGCAAAATACCCTAAAACCAATTTTTAAAAAAATTCCATATGTTTTATTTGCACTGAAATCTGTCTTACCAACTCTTTATGCTGGTATTTTTCTTGTTATTAATCCTTTTACTTATGTATATTCGGAAGCCATATCCTTACATAAGGACACGCTACGCCGAGTTAAACCATTTATAGGCTCTTCGCGGTAAACTGAGCATCTTTAAAAACCCTGCTTAATATCCTTCCGCCATAACATTAACATTGCCATGGGCCTGATCGCTTTATTCATGCGCATCGGTAAAATAAAACGGTGAAATTATTATAAAAGTGAATATTTTACAAATTTGCTTATTATTACAGTTTTTATACATATATTAATAATCACAGAAATTAAAACAAATCATTTTAGTATTCACAAATGTTTGCCTAACACTTTCAATTCAACGCCAAAGCCTGTGTGTAACTACTTTTCCTCCATCGTTACCAACTTGACCGGGCGCACGACAGTCAGCGTGCCCGTTAAAATACGCGCAGGGAGGCGCAATGACATTTTTAAAAGGTTGGTATCAATAGTCCTCAATTAATTGTGAACAGTGTATAGGCTACATCTGGTGTCATTAAGAGGTAAATATTACAAGCAATTTTCAAATTAATCCACACAGACCCAATGTGCACAATTGTGTTCATAATGCACAGGAACGTTATTTTCTGCCGGTACTTACACAACGAGGATAAGGCCGTGATTCCTTTACCTTCACGTTACACGCAACACGCATCACACTACACTTTCATGCATGAGTGAAACGTGGTCTTTTTTGGTAGTCTAGTATATTGTGATGCTTCACGTGAGAACGTAACCTTTGTGCATTGATGGAAGATGACGCGGATAAGTTTTGTTGCTATTCAGATTGAAAACTCTTCAAAATTCTTTTTATACAGGCGTATTTGTGTTTTAATATTGTGGCAAGAACAAGTTGGGAAGGTAAGGCGTTCGTGATTTGTACAAACTTTGAAACAACTAGGATATCGTCATAACCTCAAAAAACGAAATGTCTCTGGGAGATGTAGACACGTTTTACGTATTCATGGAATAAATCGTATGTAATAAACTTTGATCTGCAGAGAAAATTATAATTTAGTTTAATGAAATAGGCCTACTAAAAGTTTCAAACTTAACGGTAAATATTCTGTATTTAATATATGCATTTTTAACACCTCTGAGAAACACAATTAATAAACTGCGGCAATGTAAAGCTCCTTACATTTTTACGGGTAAACAAATTAATAATTTTAGACTAACTTTTTCGTCCTTATTTACGGGGGAAATGCATATATGCGGTACACGAATTAAAAACGTGGGCAGACGACATCGCGAAAATAACAGCAAACCCATGAAAAGCAAATATAACACAACAACGCCCCTATTGTGATTGGCCAGCGAGATCACGTGATGTAGTAACGTATTACGTATCACGCAAAAGCTAGACATTAGCAAGCTTTTCCATAATGTGAATTTTACGTGAAATGATCGTAATGTGTCTGCTTGGGAAATATTAGTCAAGGTGAAGCCGGCTTACGTGAACGCGTTGCTCGTTACGTGTTAAGTAAATCGTGACATCATCGTATTCCCGGCCCAAGTCACAGAACAGTTAAGTAAACAGGCGGGAAATGGTGCGGCGGTTACCTTTCGCTGACTGGCTGAGCGGTGCTTTGGAACGGGCCTTGTGTCTGGCAACCGCGTCCTATGAAAGATTCCCTTTTGACTGGGCTGCCGGTTGGTCAGTAAGTCGCCAGGCGCTGATTGGCGAACGTCGTTCCGACATTTTGCTTGCCAGTGACGGCCATTTTGCTGACGTGTACGGCTCGAGCTCGCTGCAGGCCTACAAGATGTGGTCGAGTGTTTAGTGGTGAGTTGAGTTGAGAGATTTTAGAGGTTCTTAACAAGGTCTTGAGAACCGATGAGGGTGAAATGAGACGAGAATGGAGCAGCGCCGGAATGCAAGGGTGGGGGAAACGGGAGATTCCCGAAAAAATCAGCGGCATCGTCCGGAACTATTCCCACGTGCGAAAATCCGGGAGTGATCCAGCCGGGAATTGAACCCGGTTCGCCTTTGTGGAAGGTGATCAGTCTAACCGCTCAGCCATCGCGGCCCCGAGTGTTTAGTGATCTTTCTGGAGGGTTACCAGTTGTTAAATCGAGTTATTGTTCTTGGTTATGAATGGTCCATATTACTGTGGCCGAATGTAGCCATATTACTGTAGCCGATCTTGATTATGGAAAAATGCTGCTTTGGCTCAAGTGCAATACGTACCAAAAGTTTCATGTTTGCAACAATTTAAATCGCACATTTAGTTGGGTCTAAAAGAGCAAAAAAAAAATTATACATAAAAAATTTCTGTTTTAAGATTGATAGATAGATGTGCAGTTAAAAGACAAGAATATAGACAACGTCTACGTAAAAAAAATAAAGAAGTAGGCTGTACCTACGCACGCCTAATTGCAACTACTATACTGTTTATATCCAGTCTTACTTTCGGTGATGCTCGTTTTGCTTGTAGTTCACTTAGTGCCCCGATTGTGTAGGAGCCCCACCGTCCTCCTTATCAAACGGTTGTGTAGTAGGGGACAGTCGCCTAGGCTTGGGCCGGAGATAAGCGATATCGGGCCGGTTGATCCGCGCCGCACACACACGCTCGTCCTGCCATTTCGCGGCCGGCCCCACGAAATGTCGCCGCCGATAAGGCGGCAGATGTCCTGCCTCTGCGCGGATCTGCGGCGTTATCCTACGTACCGTGAGCCACGCCTCATCACTCCACCCTGAAAGCCTCCCTCCTCCGCGCCCCGTCATGACTGACACTCTTCTTCGACTGCAAGGAGCCGTTTGTCGATTTCCTCGAGCATGGCTTCACAGCCAGTGCACAGCGCTGTGAAGACACTTGCAGAAACTGAGGAGTGCCACAAGGTCGACACGTAATGAACTGCTATCGAACTGCATTATTCTTCTTCGTGATAACGGCCCCAACACACTGCCAACTTAAGGGCCACGGTGAGTGGTTAGCCTGCTCACCTCCCACCAAGGCAAACCGGGTTCAATCCCCGGCCCGGTCACTCCCGGATTCTCGCATGTGGTAATCGTGCCGGACGATGCCACTGGTCGACGTGTTTTCTCGGGAATCTCTCATTTACCCCGCCCTTGCATTCCGGCGCTGATCCATACTCACCTCAATCACCCTCATCGGCTCTCAGGCCCTCGCTGTTAAGAGCGGCCAAAATCTCTTCACTTCACTTCGCTCTGCCAACCTGGTAAGGAATACGCTTCAGCAATTTCGTTGGGAACTCCTTCAACATCGTCTCTGCAGTCCAGATCTGTCTCCATGCGATTTCCACATTTTTGGAGATCTGAAGAGAGACATTCGTGGACATCGGCTTGGACCGGACGAGGAAGTGTGTGATTTGGTAAAGATGTGGTTCTGTTGGCAGCCCACAAGCTTCTTCAAAGATGGAATTGATTGTCTTATCTTCCATTAGGATAAATATATTAATAGTTTTGAAGATTACTCTTGACGTAATAAATGCTCAATGACACTTTCTGGGGTCTGACAAGTTTTCATTAAACTGGCCCTTATAAGATTAACAAAACCATGGATCTGATCACTTTATTCATGCGACACTCAATTGTAACCATGAAATTGTTAAGAATGTAAATGCCTTACTAATATGCAATTTCATCCTCTAACTTGTGTAAAAAAGAAACACATATTCAATGCCCGTAAATGTAAACATTGCATTCTCAAAAAGACTAATTTGGGTGGATAATGATCCACACAGAAATATTACCAATAAAGTACATACATTCTTATTAAAAACTTCAGGTGAAGCAGTGGTTCAAATGCGTCCATTACGAGCCGCCAATAGCAGTTATCACTACACAGTGGTTCCCAATTTGCGCAGATTTGTTGGGCAACGCAAAATCATGCAGTCATAGAGATGTTCCCTCGCGCGATTTTTTCGCTTCAAATTAAACACCACTGGTTATTTTAATGTAGATACGTTTACATTTTAAAAAAAATTTCTGTAGTTTAGAAACAATTGCTTGGAAACTAGTGGCTAAAATTTTTGTCTTAACAATAAAGTGAAATATTGCTTCTATATAACAGATTATTTCTTGATATACACAAAATTGTTCATGTATCTCACATGAATATGGAGGCTGTTCACATTAAAGTGGGTACTTTTAAAATCAACCTTTGAAAAATGCCACTGCCCTTGCCTGCATATATTTTAGCAGGCGCAATGAGTGGCATGCGCCTAGGAAAGTTGGCAATGACAGAGAGAAAGAAGTTCAATGACTTAGCTTTGAATTAAAAGTGTTAGGTACAAAGTATGTGAATACTGAAATGATTTATTTTGATTTCCATTGTTTTTTTTTAAATTCATATGTCTAGGAATGAGAAGATTTGCGAAATGTTTACTTTTATAATAATTAAGCATTTTCACTTGACCGGCGCATTAATAAAATGATTAGACCCATTACCATGTTAACTTTACATATGGCGGAAGAATACACAATGTTTATACACGTAGATCTTAAGCATGTCTTTCAAAATTGCTCAATTTACCGTGAACGGTCTATATTAAACTTTAAGTCTACCGGAAATGCATGTTAAAATTCAACATTAGTTTTACACATTTTCAAAATAGTGTGTTGTAAAATTGTCTGTAATTTACCTGTAGACTTAAAAAAAAAATTATCTTGCCTACTAGTTTCCAAATAACTGTTTGTAAATTTTTTTAGAGAGCAGAGAATTGGGAATAATGTGCACATGGTTTACTGCTGCAGACTGGGAAAGTTTGTGTAGGCCTTCCGAAAGAAGTCAGAGGTACTCTGGCGCGTTGCGAATACAGAATAGATAATTACACAGAGACGAAATGGAGTGGCGGTTCTTTTGACGTAGGCGCACCCATTCTCTGATTGGCTGTGTGACGCCCTGGGATCGGGCCCTGCGTCTGATTGGTTACTGCATGCCGCGACAGTTTCCCTATTGGATGGACTGCCGGCTTTAGGAGCAGGTTACGCGGTGCTGATTGGTGAACGGCGTTCCAAAAATTCACTGGCCAGTGTGGCAATTTTGGTGGCGTGTGCGGCTGAAGTTCGTGGTGCTAGCGGCCGTTTCACCTCTGTATTCTTAAGTACCTTGTGCTGCGGTCGTCCTCGGGCAAGTGGCGAGGTGAGGCTCCCACTGCTCACGCAACATGACGTGATCTGCGGAAGTGAGCCTCGGCACCTGGCGCAACGGACATCCCGGAGTAGCGTCTTCCCGTCTTGCGACCTGCCCAGCCGGCGCGACGCCAACTGAAGCTGTTCCGTAATGAATTACTTACTCCTGAAAGACGTGCTTGCTTCCTTCCAGCCGTCCATTGTTGTCTTCTTTCTCCGCGTGTAGTACGGTTATACAGGATGATTCTAAAATCATGGGACAAACATTGAGGGGTGGTAGAGCTCACTAAAACAAACAATTATTGTATAGGAATATATGGGCGGGAGTGACGCGTTGTGGCACCAACACAAAAATAACACATGAAATGCAACACATTGTTTATTTACAACGTCACCACTGAATGCCTTTTTACAGCAATGTTTATAATAATTGCTCAAAATTGCTACCACCGGCAGTAATGCAAGCTTGGTAGCGTCGGTGGAGGGATTGGCTAACAGATTTTTAAATACGCCGGGTATTTCACGCACGCCAGCATTGTCAGCCAATCGCGCCATATGTAGAGGTCGCCAAGCATGCGTGACTGTTGGTGGATGCATTTTGAGCAACTGTTTTAACATTTTCTGTACGGAATCACTCGTTATGTATGCTGCTAATGAACATTTTATGTTTCCGTTAATGTGTTATGTTTTTGTGTTTGTGCCTCAACGCGTCACTCCCGCCCATATATTCCTATACAATAATTGTTTGTTTTAGTGAGCTCTACCACCCCTCAATGTTTGTCCCATGATTTTAGAATAATCCTGTATGCTGTTTACGGTTGAGCACTTTTGACACTTTTGAAAGCACTGCTTAGGGTCAGCTTTTACTTCTCATCTTGTTATACGCAAAATTAACATTACCATGGGTAAAACACTGGAATTGTTAAGAACGTAAATGTGTAACCGGTATACANTGTTATACGCAAAATTAACATTACCATGGGTAAAACACTGGAATTGTTAAGAACGTAAATGTGTAACCGGTATACAGATTTATACTCTAATACGAATGCGTTTTCAGAACAAAATATGAATACAAAATTTACATTAAACGTAGCATGCCATAAACATTATCTCCGGAGTCTTTCAGCATAGCTTTTCCTGTGCTTCTAAAGCACAGGAAAATCCCGGAAAAGATAACAACGGATAAAACACAAAAGTAATTTACATAATAACTCTCATGGCCATGATTAACTTTGACTTTGGTTTTATCGCACTTGTTTGTTAGCAGTGGTGATTGATGGCCCGAGATGACTTCACTGTAAAGTGGCCTTCCCACTGCCTCGTGCTCGGCAAGCACGTCGTCATCCTTGACGTCACGGTTGAGGTGCGTGGCGTGTGCCAAACTGCGAGTTGTGGGAGACCCTTGTTCGGTGTGTGTCGAGCACGTTCGGGGCGATCGCTCTTGAGAAGATTTTCTTTGCTCGTGTGCAAGCAGAGCAAAGATGCCAACGCAGAAACCCTTATTCGGAGTGTGTTTCCAAGAAAGGCTGGGCATCCTCGCAACAGTTCTTCGGACAATGAAACGCTACATCTGCCTATCACTGCTGTAGGCTACCCATGGATGCTTTCTGGCCACCATATTTATCTTTAATATGGCAACATGCAACCAGGAATCTGGTTTACTACAAGTAACGCAATCATTGTCACTCCTTTTGAAAAACCATTTCTTTGAACTGGTTGATACTTACGTGAAAATACTTGAGTGTTGTTAACACACGACAGTTTCGTGCCTGTTTTTTTAGCCCTTTATTGTAGCTGGAGGGTCTTGAAGTGCGGTAACCGGGAGACGTCAGGGCAGCGAGGGACATCGGCGTAGAGGATGGACGACAGCGGAGGGTATGAGACGACGAGTCACAACTCAATGTTACAACTGACGCTTTTACTTTCTTTGGGAATCCAGCAATAGTGCAGCCATCTACAAGCAACCTAACGACTTAAAAACAGCAACTTAAAAAGTAAATGTTAAACATTTAAAGGAAAATTTTTAAATTAAAAGCATAATTTCGAGAAGCTATACTTGGAGTACAAATTTGTTACAACTGTTTGTAATGTTTAATAAAAAGTAAAGGTTACTTTCCTTGCAAAACGTTCCCAGGTTACCCTAACGCGTCTCCTTCTTGTTCTGTCAAAGACGATTTCTTATTGCAATGCTGCCACATAGCAAATGAGTAACTTCCCTGCAGTAAAATGTTTACTTTTAACGTTGGTACTATGCTGGCTGGTCTATTATTCTGATGGTATGATTGCGCTTGTAGAGTTGCAAACCCCTATTTGCGACCATGCACTGGCCTTCTCGAGCAGGTGGGTCGCACTTACACTCTACATCTGAATCAGTGAGAATTTCACTGTTGGAATCAGTTAACAGCGCTTGACGTATTCAACAGTCACTTCAGTTAATTTCACTTATTGATTCAATGACATTTCCCACTGATTTTTCAACCATTTCATTCGCTGTGTTTCATTGGCTTGCTTTTCTGACTGACGGATCAGTTAAACCAAGTGTATCAGTTCTAGAGTTGTTTCTATTTTTTTTTTTTCACAATTAGCATAGTAACAGTGTTTGTTAGTGAGTTTATTTGATAAAAAAAAAAAGAAATGTAAAATGCAAATATATTTATACTATCCTCAGCAAACGCCATTCTTCGAACACTGATAAATCTAGAAATGATATTTCTAAGCCATCAGTTACAGTAGCCGATGAAGCACAGGCACAGTGGGTTCAAAACCCGATCGAGTTAAAATGTTTTTAATAATCGAAATTGTATTCTACGGCCGATCATAACAATAGTTATTTGAACAAACCAAATCTTACACGTTTGTGGCAACCAAATAAAAATAAAAGAAAAAAAAATTGCTTTTAGCAACTGATTGGATGAAGTATCCACTTATTCATACAGTGAATTTTTCCCTCAGAAGCAATCAGTGATTTTTCACTTATTTTAAGTGGAGCCATTTTCACTGATTAATGTACTAGTAGTTGACTGCGAATCAGTGAATTTACACTGATTCCAATTTAGAGTATAGCGTGACCTGTAGGCCAGATCGTGAGAAGATGAACATTGTCCCGGAACACCCAAGAGCACGTGACGTCACCATAATCGCGCGAATTCGTGACAGTGGAAATCCCGCTTAACAACAGCGCCCTTCTCAATTCGACGTGACCTCTGCACGTCCTCCTGCCGGGGCTGCGGTAGTCTAGTGGTCAGAGTACTCGCCTACCACCAATTCTAACCGGGTTCGATTCCCGACGGGGTCACTCTCCAAATTTTTGCACGTGGAATCGTGCCAGACGATGCCGCTGGCCGGCGCGTTTTCTCGAGGATCTCCCGTTTCCTTCGCCCTGGCATTCCGGCGCCGCTCCATACTCACCTCGCTTCACCCTCATTGGCTCCCGANGCGGTAGTCTAGTGGTCAGAGTACTCGCCTACCACCAATTCTAACCGGGTTCGATTCCCGACGGGGTCACTCTCCGGATTTTTGCACGTGGAATCGTGCCAGACGATGCCGCTGGCCGGCGCGTTTTCTCGGGGATCTCCCGTTTCCTTCGCCCTGGCATTCCGGCGCCGCTCCATACTCACCTCGCTTCACCCTCATTGGCTCCCGANGGATCTCCCGTTTCCTTCGCCCTGGCATTCCGGCGCCGCTCCATACTCACCTCGCTTCACCCTCATTGGCTCCCGAGACCTCGATGTTAAGAGCCGCACAAGCCTCTCCACTAATTCATTCACGTCCTCCTGCCGTGGCTTTGTGACGCGTCAGTGCTACGCGAGTTGCAGAGAGAGCGAGAAGCCCATGAAAGACGAAAAGACAGCATATTTAAAATGGTTCGTGGTACATTTTCTTTTTACCTAGCAGCCATGTTGTTTTTTAGGACTGCGCTATATCAGCAGCGTTTGAGACTGGACCACTTCGCAGCAATTCGTCTTTATTTTTTCTAATGCTATATTTTTATTCAACACTAAATTAAAAACTTAATATTTTCGGTACGTTGTAATATGCTAGATTTTCGCTATCTCCATGCAATTAAATACAGAAATTAGTTGTGTAAAATAAACACGAAGTTAAAAAAATTACAATTTCTTGTGCGATATATCCTTTTTGCATCACCGAAAGAGACGAATTTAATTACCAACCACCAAACCCTTCTCTCTCTAACTTTATTACACCGATAATAATTTGGAGATATAAATCAAATAGATTAGCATTTGCAAAAAAATTGTTAACTGTGCATTTAGAAACAAGCATTACGTGCATGTTTCCACAGGTGACGTGCCTCTTATAATTTGGTGTCGACACACCACCCCGTGATGGCAATTTGGAATGCTTTCAGTGTATACTAACTCTAATACAATGTAAATATACTATACATAAAATAGGCAACTTAAACATCTAGGTAACTTGAAAAGTAAATAAACTATAATTACAACACTGATACAGCTATATAAAATGAACACTTATATTGAATTTCCAGCAATTTCATAAGCTATATCACACACCAATAGTTACTAATTTCAGTCGCACATTAAACGTATGGCTTCAGGGCTGCACAGCAGAGCAAATAAGCACGCAGAAACGAAATGACGTGGCGGTGCCTTTAATGCAAGCGTACGTACCCATTCTCTGACAGGCTGCGCAAGGATCTGGGAACGGGGCTTGTGTCCGATTGGCTATGGCATGCTGCGAATGGTTCCCTATTGGCCGCGCTGCTGACTGGCGAGTATGTTATCCGGTGCTGATTGGCGAACGGTGTTGTAAGAATTTGCTGGCCAGTTACGTCTTTACGCTTGCGTGTGCGGCTAAGAGTTCGCGGTGTAACCAGCCGTTGCACCTCTGTTCTCTTAAGTCCTCTGTGGCTGTATCGTTACAAGTCATCCATGANGTTCGCGGTGTAACCAGCCGTTGCACCTCTGTTCTCTTAAGTCCTCTGTGGCTGTATCGTTACAAGTCATCCATGACTGAATCCAAGCAGTAAGGCATGAGAAAAGAATACATCCCGCTTCCATGGGAAAACGATAATCCATAACTGCTGTTAATAAAAGTAATGCCATATTGTAGGTGGGANAATACATCCCGCTTCCATGGGAAAACGATAATCCATAACTGCTGTTAATAAAAGTAATGCCATATTGTAGGTGGGAAATATTATTTGTGCTCCACGAAAATATCGTAGTTAAGATAATTAATTTTGTTTTGCGAAAGTATTGTGCGGCTACGTATGTTTCACAAAACTGCCTATAAACTGTGGGTATTTGACAAATTGCGCAAACTCGAGTACGTTGAATGGCCTCACTTGCCAGTTACATGGCGGGGCGCCAGTTGTTACTCATTGCCTAGAGACCATCTTGCCAAACTCACAGTAAACTTACCCACCACAGCAGGGCGCAGTCAAGCCGGCTACCTGTGCATAACGCAGCCAATCAGCAAATACCTACACCTACATCAAAGGAACCACCAAGCCATTTCCCTCCAAAGCATCTACTCATTCTGTGCTCTAGTAGAAACAGGAATCAAATTGGCCAAATTTAATATTGGTGCAATATCTCACACAGACTGCAGTCAGCAACGTCTGAAAAGATATATGAGATGCATTACCTGTAATTATATTTCTTGTGAAGGATAACAACCTATTAACGAACTCTTGAGTGGGCTGAAAGAGGCAAGAGGTTCTAGTTAAGNTATATTTCTTGTGAAGGATAACAACCTATTAACGAACTCTTGAGTGGGCTGAAAGAGGCAAGAGGTTCTAGTTAAGGAGTAGTGCCCGCTGTCCAGCGTCGAGATGGCACTTAGAAAGGTGTCACATGAACTATCGCATGTTCGAATGTTTTAAAATGCGAAATTTAAAACAGAATCAGTGGAAACCGCTCCTTATCAGCGGCATTTGTCTGGAAATCTGTGGAAATATGAATGTCGTCAAATATATAGTGGAAAACGGGACCAATTGACGCAGTGACCGTCTTCAGTTGGCGTCCGTGTCGACGCATAGAAAGCTAGAAGCGATTGGGGCAACGAGTGCTGTCGTCTGGGCAAGTGGCTGAAGTGAAGAGAGTGTTGGCTTGTGTACCTCCATAACAAAATGTTTACAGCGGTAGAACAGCAATAATGAATCAAATTACAGGTGGCCCGAAGTAAAAATGTTTGGTAATGTCATACAGGCTTATGTGAAACCTATGTGGCAGCAATGTATTGAATTACCTTATCGAACTGTTACACGATGGGTTAAGTGCGTTCCGTGGGGGTCGGAGTGTGCCAAGTGGATTCACCGCTCACAGGTCGGCTGTCCATTCTTAATGACCAGATAGAGTTATTGTGGGGCCTCTTTTTTACAGACCGCTGAAGGACTGTCTGTGAATTATCCCTAAAAGTTGGTCTTAGTCATCAAATAGTGTTGCGCATAATGAAAGAACTTGTTAACCTGAGAAAGGTTCCCCAGCAGTGCAGGCATGGGACCAGTATGCAATACCTGGTGTCCATATGTAAAGATGTGTGATTAGTGAAGATTACGTTGATAGTAGCGTACGACCATGAAGTTATCATTAGTCATGGTGTACTCCGAGGTCAAACCATCAGCAGAAAGTAATATGTCATTGTTTCCTTGAGCACCATGTGCGTCCGGCTGTGCGGTGTAAACTTCCTCATTTCCACGGGAGAATCCACAATGCATCTTGCATGACAACGCGTTGATGTGTGGCAGGAGAAGTAACTACCGTGTTGCGCAGGTGACACTGGAAGGTCTTTGAACATCCTGCATATTCTTTTTTTTCCGGCATGAATCCTTCTGATTCTGACTTGTTTCCATGGTTGAAAAAACGCCTCAGTAGCATTAGATTCCCTTGTATTCCACCCGTGCTCGTAGCAGTAGAGTATTACAAACAACAGAGATCATCATCATGGTGAAGACATCAAACGGCCCCCAAACATTTGGCAAAACCGTGCGAGGTGGTGCACTGGTAAACTATTACACTCACATTCGGGAGGACGTAGGTTTGCTCCCTTGTCCAGCCATTCTGATTTCGGTTTTACATGGTTTCCCGAAATCATTCCTGGTAACTGCTGGGATGGTTCCTTACTACATTGCGCCTCTGCTCTAAGATGTACTGTCATTATAAAGTCAATACAATTTTTTTTGGCATTAAATAATAATAAAATAAAGTTTCAGTTGGGTAACCTTACAGGCTACGGCCGATTTCTTCCCCGTTCTGCTTTTCANTAAATAATAATAAAATAAAGTTTCAGTTGGGTAACCTTACAGGCTACGGCCGATTTCTTCCCCGTTCTGCTTTTCAGAAGCAACTTGCTCCATCTGTAATGACCTCATTGTCGAAGAGACGTTACGCCCTACTTACATTTGGCAAAAGGCCCAGTATTTCACGGGTAATATGTTTAATGAAATATTGAATATTAGTTCAATAAATTAANATTTCACGGGTAATATGTTTAATGAAATATTGAATATTAGTTCAATAAATTCAGTCTACTACTTATGCTGTGAGTTTATTTATTTACAACACCCGTATCACCAAAGATCTTCTTCACACTTCAGACAATCGGTTTTGTAGAATTGCTAGTGATTTTGACTGACTTACGTAAATTATCCTCCGAGAATCTGATTTATAGTGAATCCTGTTGATTTGTAGCTGACTAACCAATTTTGCTGCTATATTCCATTCACGGTTACTCCCAGCTTTTCTGAAACCCTTTTAAAGTTCTACTTCCAAGATATTCCCCCGCCTCATGCAAACACAGCTTAACCAAGTAAGGAAAACTACACCAAAGGGACAATGCACCACATTCGTGCGCACTCAGTGTAATAATATTTTTTATGAGAACTATTTATCACTTGGCATTACCAACACATCTATTTTCTCACTGTTTTATTCACATTAATTATTAATTAAATATAAGTAAAAGTGCAATTTAACCGAAAATAAGCTACTTTTATGTTAACACAAGTATAAGATGGGTTTTAT
>NQII01000216.1:311897-367975 GCA_002778355.1 Clitarchus hookeri
GGGGGGGGGGGGGGGGGGGGCGGAACCCTGCGTCTTCGAAACCAGAACGCAACACTGGCACGAGCTTCAGGTGCCACAACTCTACATGCAGCAATTTCTCGCGAGCAAATTTCGTACCTGAAAACATTTGCAATCAGTGGCTTCGCTTTTCGTTCATGGTTGGATGATGACTGTTTCATGATGCGCCTTGGCTGTTGGCAAATAAATCACGGAATTCAGTATTGACCCTGTCAGACGGGGAATGTCTTCTCGAAGATAAAAGAAACCCAATAATGAACGAAGTCTTTGAGGTGTGCAAACAAGGGCGATGAAACGTATCACACACACGTACACAGTACTGGATCTACTCATCCCCTCTTCGGGCAAGGCACTGAACTGGATGGTCAGCACAGCGTCTCTATGAGATTTCTGACGAAGGCCCTGTTGAACCAGGCTCGAAACGCAGCATCGGTCCGATAGTATCTGGTTTCGTAAAGTTGATATCTTTGCTGCATCGGATGACACTCTTCAGAGTACTGGGATTCCCAATTAGTTCGAATTCTGTGTCGAGGGACAGCGAATTTTCCATGTACCTTCCAATGTCGTCTATTTCACAAGAGCCTATGGGCAATGTTACTTATTGGGAGACATTACCAATTTTTAACGAGGTACATCTTACAGTTTTTTTAATCGATGTTTGGTATCGAATTGTAGGTTTGAAAATCGACCAGACCTATGCAGCATTCCTCCTCCAGGTCGAGTCGCGGGAAGTGCACCGCACGCAACCCAGAGCTACATCCTGTCAAAGTAAGTGCAATCGACATGACTGATGGTTTCCTTTCGATATTAAGCCATTTTACACAATTACTTGTATGGACGAACCAGGAAACGAAAACACAAATGACCAAAGTTCCACGTGTTAGGCATATGCTCCATCTCGTAGTTGTATGTCAGCTTCGTTCCTTTCAGGTACCATCGCATTTCGAGTGGAGTATGTAAATTCCCAAAACTGCCATAACAGTCTGCACAAATTCCACGTTTCACATACGTTATCCACTGCATACCGGGCCCGGAAATTGTGTCCAGATTAATTATGGCACATTTGTTTCTTTTATGTTTATGGGCCAAAGCATCTTTCATAAACACTCCTGTAAAATGATGTATTTTCAATTTGCATGCAAACAGCTTCAAATATATGTTAATGAGCGGTCGTTTTGGTAGATATTTCATAATTGCCCTTCCCTGCTCCATCGCTTTTGCACACTTATATATCCTACTGTGAATGACCTTAGGTAGAGGCCTTGCCCTTTTTTTTTACCAATGTCGATAGTTTCCACATTTGCATTTGTCTTTGGACATCGGACAATTGCTTCCGTTCGTTCGATGCTGTGTTGACGGCTCAGACGATGCCACTCGTCCATTGCTTTTGCCCGAGTGCAGGCAAAAGCAATGGAAATAATCCGCGGTAGATGTTTTCTTGGTATTGCATGCTTTTTTTCCTTTTGTCACTGCTTTTCGTTTCACTTGCGCCTTTCTCTTGCGCTCTGTACCTGTTCCTGTTTTAATCTGTGCCTTTATCTTGCTCTTATCACCCATTCCCATCTTCCCCTTGGCCTTCATCACCTCGGATATGCCCCAAGCGGTTATTTTTTCTCCTAGTCCAGTGTCTGATGATTTTCTTATTTCTTCGGCCTTCTGTGCAATTATCTTGTATGCCTGGTGTCGGGTTTCCAGACACTTGTTTAGGGAGTAAGCGATGTCGTGCTGCTTGTACGCCTCGTCTAGTGCATTGATGCCTGTGTCAACAGGTTAGCCTTTTAGCTTTCTTCGTTCCCTGCCCCGTAGAATTTGTAACCAGGAATGTGCAGCTGGAACGGTAGATTGTTGTTCAGTGTATCGATGACACCATTTCCGAACCTGATCTTACCCCTTTGAGGCATCTCGGTGAACTTTGTGGGAAAAGTATAAATACATTCCTTTTATACTTTTTTGATTCAGTTTCATTCAAGACTTGGAACAGTATGGATGTATAATGCTAATGATGCATCTCCTTTGTCACTTCTGCAGTAAAGCATTTACAACTCGGCACAACATGCATCGACATGAAATGACGACCTGCAGGATGAAAACTTTAAGTATAGCCATTCAATGCAAAATTTGTCAACATCAGTTTACCCAGAGGGATGCTCTAAAGAGAAATTATAAAATTTGGTGCACTGATTATTTAAAACCACAATCAGCACCACATGCACTACAATTAGCACCAAATGCACCACAATCAGCATTACATGTACCACAATTAGCACCACATGCACCACAATCAGCACCACATGCACCACAATCAGCACCACATGCACCACAATCAGCATCACACACCACAATCAGCATCACATGTACCAAAATCAGCACCACCCACAATAAGCAGCACACACACTGCAATCAGCACCACATGCACAACATGCACGACAATCAGCACCACACGCACCACAATCAGCACCACACACACTGCAATCAGCACCACATGCACCACAATCAGCCCCACACTCCACAATCAATACCACATGCACCACAATATAGTAGTGGTAACATACATATTATAAAGCAAGATGTTTCTCTACCATATGCATTACTGCTAAAGATGGAAGTATCTCCCACAAATCACAACATGGATGCCTATTCCCGAATATAGTGTGCTGCATCATAGAAGAACATCAAATTGCTGTAAACATGCGTCTTACTGAGCTTGCTGGAATAAGAGAATGGCCTATGGTTCGAGAATGTGTACCTATATTCAAAATCGCTCCAGAAACCGAAATATCAGCGATTGGTGCGAGTACTGCAAGCTGTGGATGATGTAGGTTATTTCGCTTGCAACGATAAAGATGCAGTCGTGCCACCGAGTGAAGCTCTTCCAAAATCAATATTTGTCTTCAATGACACTGCCTGCGAAAAACAAACTTGTATTCAAGAGTACTTTCATATGGAATGGCATGCGATGGTGGACTGCATGTACCTCGGCCAGACTTATTCGCACATACCCAAACAGGTGTTCCATGACAATGCAAACATGTTGGTGTTGTTTCACATTGACGATATGAATTTGCGGCATGTTTACGAAGATAACGTATTTGATTTTAAGCATTGGTGTGCGTTGTGCTGGAAAAACAAGTACGGATTTTTGGCGATCGTTAAGTGAGTGAAGAGATTTGGGCGGCTCTTAACATCGAGGTCTTCAGAGCCTCTGAGGTGGAAGTAAGGTAAGTATGGAGCAATACCGGAATGAAGAGGCGGTGGAAACTGGAAATCCCCGATAAAACCTGCCGACAAGCGGCATCGTCCGGGAAGATTCACACTTGAGAAAATCCGGAGTGACCCGGCCGGGGATTGAACCCGGTTCGCCTTGGTGGGAGGCGAGCAGTATAACCGCTCAGCCACCATGACCTCACGATCGTTAAGGACTGACCCCTATGTAATGGGAGGTACCGACAGGGATTCGATCAGTTAATCGTCGACCTTAGAGAATGAGTTACAGCATATCGAGAAGAAAGTAGCCTCAAGCTACATCTTGACAACAACGAATATGGAGGTTGTCTCGTACCAAGAAACGATGGCACCTACGATGCTGGTAGAAGAATAATTAGAAATGTTGGCGAACCCAAATGATCCAAGGATGTTGCTACTAAACATTTCGTGCTCGAAATTAGCAATGCCATCATCTCGGAATCGCACAGTATGATGTCCGAACAAAACACATTATTTCGCAACTATCTGTCTGAGATCGGGGCGAAGATGGAACGTGTGAAAACCGAGATCGTCCGCGATATGATGGCCATAGACAAGTACGTGACGAGTGTTCAAAGGCAAATTTCCAACAGATTTAATGTGGCATCGGCACAAAATGAATAGAATCTGAAAGAGCTGAAAGATTCATAGATCACATGTTCGCTACATCGATTTCTCGTCTCACGACGAAAACTGATATTCAGAACCATATCAGGGACATATTGGACGTCTGCAGCGAACGCCTGGGCAAGATCGAAAGTATTTTGGCGGAGACCAATGATTAAACCTATCTATAAAAGAGAGCCACAGTGATAATTTTTTATTCAGTGCAATGTCGGACATTGCCAGCGAACTACATCGGACGATACAGTTCGTTCGCTCGAAGTAATTGCAAGAGAAGAGGGTCAAAATTTCACGTGACCTTATAATTGGAGAAATTTTTAAGCCCATTACTTATCGTCTCGAAGTGCTCAGGGAGAGCGATGGAGCACCCATAGTCGTGAAGGCCGAAATCGATGATACCGCTAAGCCTATGAAGAAGCGAAAACATGGTGATGTACAAACATATAGGGACGATTGATCGGATGCGGAATTGCCATACAAGAAAAAGGTACAGAAGAGATTCTTCAAACCCAATGCTCTGGTTCGTCGCTACCTACGATCTTACACATATCGCAATAATGATACGACATATGGGGTATACAGACATAATTATAAATGGTTCCTCGGTGCTGATGAAATAGAGTTTCTACCAGGTGGGATCATCCAAGTAGGCGATTACAAGACATGTGAAACACCTGGGCTTTATGAACTTCTGTTTCGCAAGGAACCCAAGGAATTTACAGAATCCGACCTGCTGGAATACAAGACTTTGCTCGAACTCAGACATGCACTTTACCAAGATAACAATCCTGAGACAGGTGTTTATAAGGACGAAGATCACGAAAAATTCGACATTCTCGCAGACCTCTTCAGTGGCCTAGCACTGAAAAATAGTGAAGGTCTGAAGAAGATAAACGACGACAAGAACACCGACTACGTATTCTGGGACGACCCGAACGAGCTGGTCGATAGTCTGCAGCTTCTACTCGCTTCGCAAAGGGTTGGAAATTACTCCCACACTATTGAGATAATTTCAATCATCGAAGAACTGAAGGATGGAGGCTACATAGAATGAGTCAATTGGGAATCGCCAATGAACTGCATGCATCTGCGAGATGCAACTACCGCTGCCTCAAGGTCATGATTTGCGGGATGAACTACCTTTTTCAAGCCGATCTAATCGAGATGATACCGTACACCCGGGTCAACAAGGGCAACAAATACATGTTGACAGATATCGATGCATATAGCAAATTCACGTGGGCCTGGTCAGTCATGTCGAAGAACGCATGTGATGTCATCGAGGCCATAGCTGATGTATTGCACGAAGAATGTATTCCGGCTAATCTGCAAACCGACCAGGGCAAGGAATTCTGCAACGCGAAGTTCAAGGCCCTAATAAAGAAATATAAAATAAATTATTATTCCACGTATAGCAATCTCAAAGCTTCTATCGCCTAAATGTTCAACATGACTCTGAAAGTCAAGACGTGTAGGCATTTCGCTGCGAATGGCAACTTCAAGTCTTTGGATATACTCCCAAAACTCGTACGCGAGTGCAATTTTACCATTCACTTTACCACTCGCATGAAGCCCGAAGACGTGGAAGACGACTCCATGCTTCGAACCGTGTATGCTATTCCGAAGAGGAGGGACACACGCAAACCTACAGCCAAGGTTGACAACTTGGAGCACATCTCCAAACAGAAAGGCATCTTCAAGAACGGATTTACATAGAATTGGAGCCCCGAACTCTTTTGTGTGCGACTTATACACAACTATTTTCCGAGGACCTACTTTCTCGATGATCTGAATAATGTTACCATCCATGATGGTGTCTGAGCCGTGGATATCCAGCGTACAAAGTATCCATATGTGTATTTGGTTGAGAAGGTGCTGAAACATCATAATATACAGTTTATGTGAAGTGGTGGGGTTTCCCAGACCGCTACAATTCCTGGGTCGACGATGCGGACATCGAGCGGTGAACACAGAACATTGCAGTTAATAAATTTGTGTATATGTGTTTTTTCAAATTGCACATTTTAAAATAAATTTTGTATAAAAATAGGTTGTGTTTTATTAGTTAAAAAACAATTTTATATATAAAATATTTTTTTTAATAAAAATAATTACGTTAAAAATATATAAAAAGAATTAAATATGACAATTTACATGACCTCGTCGCCATTCGGTACAGGTCGATAGCACTCTTGTCGATAATAAATTATCTCTGGCCGTTATAACATGAGTTACCAGTACCTCAAGTGGGCGATACTAAAAATAAATGGACAGTAGATATGACATAGTCTGGAAGGGGTCGAGCGAATATGAGTAATTAGCCGACAGCACCACCTATACATTAAAAACCTAAACAAATATGGCTGCCACCTGGTGGCTAAATAACTCGCTCGCCTGGTGGCAAAATTGATTATTAATACACTAGTGCCACCTAGGTGTTGAAAATGAAAACAAATTACAAACTAAAACAAACCAAGATGCCTGCATACAATGGAATGAGAAACATTGGTGGCGGGTCATTCGTCTGCTGGACATGATGCTGGAGTGATCACCAAAAATGCAAGTTTTTTAAATAACTTTTTAAATAATAATTTTTAAATAAATTTTTAATAATAATGATTATAAATTTTTAAAATATATTTTTAACATTTTTTGGATTTTTGGGAATTTTTTGGTTTCAAGACCATCCAAGGTTACGGGCACAGGGTCAAGGTCTAGGTTAAAGGTCACCTTGGTCCAACATGGTGGTTGGGTGACGTCACAACATGACGGCCGGCCAGCGCCTGGCTCCTGTGCCGGATGTCATTGTGCCCGACTTCCCATAATCATTCTACTCATGTATGTAGTATTGCATGATGCTAGTCACTGCATCGCCGAAGCCGAAGATTTTGGTTTGCGTTTTACAAGAAAATAGTGTTTCCTGGGAATTTGCAACAAGAGGAACATTTTTGTTAGTTAGTTAATGTTGCTCAATAAACCAGCATTAAACGTTAATAAATCTTGACGCTTAAATAGTTGTCTGCTGTAAGACGATTGCCACCTTTGTTATTTTCACTATGGTGGAAGGCATGAATGATAACCGGATTTCTCTCGGTATTGGGCAATTTTGGCAGTGCGTTGTGGGAGGGTATTTTCAATGAGCGATGTGCCTGTACTTTGCCGACACATGTGACGTGTAACGCCGTCNCCCCCCCCAACCCCTCACGCCAGTAGGTCTGGTAGAAATGCAATTAATTGAGTTTACGAAAGCAACTTACAACAGTTTATTTTTCCTTTTTATATTTGGGGTAAAGAATGTGTTGATTTTTTTTTTTTTCAAAATTGCCCCCTTAATATCAAATACACAGTAACAGACCCACCAAAAAATACAATATAATTATTTTAAAACCATATGCAAATATTTACAAGAAAAATCCCTAATTATCCAGAGAATAAGTCCATAATATAACTTTGAACATAGAAATTACATAAAATGTTATAAAAACCATAGGCAAATTTACTTATCTTCCCTATGTCATATCAAAGCACCCCCCCTCCCCAAGTGGAACAGAGTTCCGTGCTGAATAAGCCTCTCTCTGCTTCTCTCTAGAAATCCAAAAAGGCAACTCTTATATCTCTTCAACGTTGCTCTCTCGAAAATGTTTCCACATTCATGAAGTGTAGACAGCGTCCCATGGCGACGTCACATGCTGCACGCACGCCTCCAGAAGTTCTTAAAGAAAGTCAGGGAGGGAGAGGGGTGCGGCGACCCGTTTAGGAAGCCAGTGAGCCGGTCCGCAGTCAGTATCGCACCAGCTCGCGAGCCGGAAGCAGAAGTACAACGGGGCACACACGCCCAGGTAAGAGTCCACGTCCCCGACGTCAGCAGGCAACCCACGTAGTTTCGTAGAGCAGCATTTCATAGGACGTGTTATTATTAAATCACGTGCTAGTGTAGATGTGAAACCGTCACAGCGGTAATTGATTTTTTTTGTTAGAGTAGAAAATGGAATAATGTTACAAAACATAACTTTTATATTAATTACACAGTTTAATTTAAGCGACGCACGGAGGCTAGTCATTTCATAATTGACATGTGTTGGGAGGATATTCAACGGACAAAAATTGGAAACCGAAACTGACTTAACCCAAAAACCAACCATACTGTTTCTAGTCTTCGGCTGACCAGCCACCGTCCCTTGCTCTCTCTCCAACTTTCTTCCTTTTTTTGCCCTGCAGCAACTATCTTCTTTTCCTACCTCCTCCGTATCTCTTACCACTTATTTCCTCTTTACTTCAACTAAGCCGTATTTCAAGGCGTCTTCTCTCTACGTTTTTTAAATCTGATTCATGTGATGTACTCCTGTTTTTCTTGTACAACCTCATTTCCGATCCTTTCCATCCACGTAACTCCAAGGGTAATCTCCGTGAATTTAATTTATACTGCTCTGATTGAGGAAAAGCTTCAAATAAATGGAAACAACGAGAAAAGTAGTAATAAATATAAATAACTGACAAACTGATGGAAAAATACTTACTTACAGAATTAATGGTACCACCGTAAATTAAGCATCAATAAATTTACAAAGAAAAATGAATT
Source organism: Clitarchus hookeri (assembly GCA_002778355.1). Classification (NCBI taxonomy): domain Eukaryota; kingdom Metazoa; phylum Arthropoda; class Insecta; order Phasmatodea; family Phasmatidae; genus Clitarchus; species Clitarchus hookeri. The sequence goes on from NQII01000216.1 coordinate 320,362, forward strand.
TTTTTTTCTCGTACTAAACGGATGTCAAGTAAATATTTTTAACATTAGAACTATTAACCCAAAATCTCTTTTAAAAAACAATATGCTTCAAAATTAACTTCGCCATTTTAGTGTTTAACGTTTCTATACTCTCTTGGCGCTTACCTTTCTAGCCGATAAAAGACAGTAGTATTATTTCCCAACAAATCACCTACATCTTGTAGTCACAAAGTAAAATGTTCAGTTTCTCATTTTGTTGCTGGTTTTTAAGTTCTACTGACCGTTACAGGCATATTGTGCTAACTTATTTTAGTTTTAACCTGTATGTATAAGTGTCGTGAATGCTGTAGTAGTCAGAGAAAACCCAATTTTGTTATTTAAGCGGCAATGAAAACTTTGCATTGCTTCGACAACATTGTTTGCTAACGATCAACGTCCCGTTTTTTCTATTTACTGAAGCTAGTTCTGTGTTTCGTTATTACGGGCACTGTTTCTCTACATTAATGACACATGCCCGGAAGATTAATCCATTAATTCATGAATATTTTTAACAGCGTATCAGCTTTCATCGACAACTTGGCTTCGTCTAGTCAACGTATATTGGTCGAACACTCAAGCAATTAAGTTCGCAATTCGTCTGAAATGCTGACAATTCGTGCGGCTAATTTGTTCGCAGAGAAAAACAAGATCCACCAGTAGCTTACCATTTTTTTTGGCCCCACTGAATTCGTTCGGCAACTAACAGCAGCACTTCTTTACTTTTAATTGAAATGTTTTTCAAGTCCGTGGGTATAGCGAATCTTTAACTGGCAGTGGGAAGAAGTTGAGAGGAACTCCTCGCAGTAACATTCCATCACCAACAGAAACCGACGACAAAGTTGTAGCGCCCCCAGGGAAACTTTCGCAAACTATACCAAGCAAATTGGGACGCTGAGCACCAATAAGTGTGAGGCTAGCACGGGAATGGTAAACGAGTATATACACTAGCACTGCACCCAGGCGACAGGATACTTACGAATAAAGAGATAAAATCAGCTGCTTATGCTATGAAGTCAAGCCACACACGTCAGAAAAATGGCGTCACTGGCCAACAAAATTTTGGAACTCCTTTTTTTCAATCACTGCCTGGTAATCTATTCCCCCGCTGACAGCTCAGCCAATAGGGAACCTTTCGCAGCACGATGCAACCAACCAAACGCAAGTCCCGTTCCCAGAGCCTCGCGTAGCCAGTCAGAGAATGGGTAATCGCACATCAGAAGAGCCACTTCGCAATTCCGTGTCTGTGCACTTATGTACTCTGCATGCAGGACTTGCCTGGACGTAAACTGTTAACTTCCGGGTCTTACCCGATGTGGTGAGACAGTACAAACAGCGATGATCTTTCTTCGTACGCCATCTGTGAGTTTAATTCTCCGGTCCACAAGCAACTTTCATAAGTAGCTAGCTAGACATATTGCTGGAACGGCAAAAACACTCCAAATTTATAATCTAAGCAAACCATCAATTTGCCAAAGTTAATGGCTAATAATTATCCACTTAAAATTGTTTACATATCGTAAGTGCAAACGCCCAAGTTTTCTTAAGCTAGCCCCTTTGATAAATTGGTGTTATTCTCAAAATATTGGCCCATATTTATTCAATTTTAGTTTTGAAAACACTTCTCTTGTTGCTGCCACTGGGCCGATTTAAAGTAATTTGTAGCATTTTTCGCATTTACCTTTGAATAAATGAANACTTCTCTTGTTGCTGCCACTGGGCCGATTTAAAGTAATTTGTAGCATTTTTCGCATTTACCTTTGAATAAATGAAATTATTTATCAAATTAGGTTGTATAATGTAAAATACACGTATTAAAAATTTTTCTTACATTTTCAAGCAATTGCAAATAGTAGATTTATATAATTTTATTTTTGATTTAAAATTACATTTCTTGCGTTCATTGTTCTAATAAGCCGCAATTTAATAGGCCTACTATAGCATTTCACTAACGTATGACTAGAGACAGTGTGGTGCTATGCAGAGTTGACAATGCTTCTGCAATCCGACGTATTTTGCTTAACCATTTGAATACTTTGTGCGTTCTTTAGGAACACGCTTATTTTCAAATATGTTCTTTTAACATTGTATTTTCTTTCTGGGAATATATATATTTTGTTTTCATGGCAAATCCCTTTGTGTTCTTTTCCAGCGCCTAGCTTTATTTTTCATTTTTACGTTAAAGCAAAGTTAGATAATGTTTTTATCACTGATTCTGTAATTTTGTTTATTTACTTTGCAATATTCCAAGATTTCGTTAATTTTTAATTTTTATATTTATAAGTGACCAATTACTCTGATCTGGTTAAGCTATATTGTCAACCGATTCAAATAACTTTATTTAAAAACCAATTGTGAATTTCGTAATGAAATATCCTGTATTTGGTTTGTGAACTTCATATTTAAATTATTTTCTGTCAATATAATTTTATAAATTATTTATGGCAGTAATATAAAATACTGCATTACGAAACAGGATAGTAGCAATGGTTTTGTGAAGCGACTTGATACCTGTGTTAGTGACTGATTAGCTCCGGCTGTTTTCCTACTAATGTTGTAATCATTTGAGTTTTGCCGCTTTCGGTACGTGTTTCTTTCTCTGTTTGTAATTTGTCGCCTCGATAATGTATAACTATTACCTCCCTCTTTATTTTGTGTGGCAATTTTGTATTTGCAGCGGTCGACCGTTTGGGTTGGAAAAATGCTGTAGTGAGGCCGTTTCTCAACTTTGCTGCCGAGGCGTCGCAGTTTTTCTTCGAAGTCACCTTGCGTCTTCCTCGTGCCTGATGCAGTTTTTTTTAGGGGATGTAACACCTAGCTGGCGTTGGCAAGGGAGATGTCGCGAAGATGGGCCACATCTCAAGAAAGTCCAGCCACCCCCTTTTTTTTCGGCATGTACATAAAACACAGTAATCAGGTCGCACCCGTTCTGAACTCTTTCAATTATGAAAAATAACCCAAATTTTGTTGTATGACTTAAAACATTCTTGTAATTTTCTGTTTTAAAATATTTTTTGTGGGATCCCAATAGTTAACGTTAATTTCTATATATAGTATATAATAATAACAAAATAACTCAATACCAAGATATATTTATTGTTGTTATACTTTTGAAAAGTTTATTCTTTGTTTATAACTTTTATTAAAAGGGGAAAATAATTTAGTCACACGAATTTCAGATCTTTTTTTATTTATGAATCACCTTGCTATTTTTTAAAGTCATATCATTTATTGCTGTATATACTAGTAATAATTATTATTATGTGTGTGTAAGAGTACTGGAGTGGGAATTTCGGCTCTGCCTCTTTGCTTCTACTTCTGACATTGGGGTCACACCTACACAACTAGATCCTCGGAGCTTTCTATTTGTCGCATGCTTGTAGTTATTTCCACTAAATCTCTCCTATGCCACAAATGGTAGCATTTGTGTGGAGGTGGCCCAGCACGCTACAACTTAAATACCTTACGTGAAGAACGATATGTTCTTTGTACGATACATGCACGGAGGTAAGTGATTAAATGAAAATTTACTTTGGACATACGCCATCGCATTGAAGAACGTCATGGCTTTTATGTATTTCACTATGGNACTTCTCTTGTTGCTGCCACTGGGCCGATTTAAAGTAATTTGTAGCATTTTTCGCATTTACCTTTGAATAAATGAGATTATTTATCAAATTAGGTTGTATAATGTAAAATACCCGTATTAAAAATTTTTCTTACATTTTCAAGCAATTGCAAATAGTAGATTTATATAATTTTATTTTTGATTGAAAGTTACATTTCTTGCGTTCATTGTTCTAATAAGCCGCAATTTAATAGGCCTACTATAGCATTTCACTAACGTATGACTAGAGACAGTGTGGTGCTATGTAAAGTTGACAATGCTTCTGCAATCCGACGTATTTTGCTTAACCATTTGAATACTTTGTGCGTTCTTTAGGAACACGCTTATTTTCAAATATGTTCTTTTAACATTGTATTTTCTTTCTGGGAATATATATATTTTGTTTTCATGGCAAATCCCTTTGTGTTCTTTTCCAGCGCCTAGCTTTATTTTTCATTTTTACGTTAAAGCAAAGTTAGATAATGTTTTTATCACTGATTCTGTAATTTTGTTTATTTACTTAGCAATATTCCAAGATTTCGTTAATTTTAAATTTTTATATTTATAAGTGACCAATTACTCAGATCTGGTTAAGCTATATTGTCAACCGATTCAAATAACTTTATTTAAAAACCAATTGTGAATTTCGTAATGAAATATCCTGTATTTGGTTTGTAAAACTTCATATTTAAATTATTTTCTGTCAATATAATTTTATAAATTATTTATGGCAGTAATATAAAATACTGCATTACGAAACAGGATAGTAGCAATGGTTTTGTGAAGCGACTTGATACCTGTGTTAGTGACTGATTAGCTCCGGCTGTTTTCCTACTAATGTTGTAATCGTTTGAGTTTTGCCGCTTTCGGTACGTGTTTCTTTCCCTGTTTGTAATTTGTCGCCTCGATAATGTATAATTATTACCTTTCTCTTTATTTTGTGCGTAAATTTTGTATTTGCAGCGGTCGACCGCTTGGGTCGGAAAAATGCTGTAGTGAGGCCGTTTCTCAACTTTGCTGCCGAGGCGTGGCAGTTTTTCTTCGAAATCACCTTGCGTCTTCCTCATGCCTGATGCAGTTTTTTTTTAGGGGATGTAACGCCTAGCTGGCGTTGGCAAGGGAGATGTCGCGAAGATGGGCCACATCTCAAGAAAGTCCAGCCACCCTCTTTTTTTTCGGCATGTACATAAAACACAGTAATCAGGTCACAGACGTTCTGAACTCTTTCAATTATGAAAAATAACCCAAATTTGGTTGTATGAATTAAAACATTAATATAATTTTCTGTTTTAAAATATATTTTTGTGGGATCCCAACAGTTAACGTAAATTTATTTATATAGCATACAATAATAAAAAAAAACTCAAAACCAAGATTATATTTATTGTTGTTATACTTTTGAAAAGTTTATTCTTTGTTTATAACTATTGTCAAAAGGGGAAAATAATTTAGTCACACGAATTTCAGATCTTTTTTTTATTTATCAATTACCTTGCTAACTTTTTTAAATCATATTATTTATTGCTGTATATACTAGTAATAATAATAATTATTATGTGTGCGTAAGGGTACTGGAGTGGGAATTTCGGCTCGGCCTCTTTGCTTCTACTTCTGACGTTGGGGTCACACCTACACAACTAGATCCTCGGAGCTTTCTATTTGTCGCATGCTTGTGGTTATTTCCACTAAATCTCTCCTATGCCACAAATGGTAGCATTTGTGTGGAGGTGGCCCAGCACGATACAACTTAAATACCTTACGTGAAGAACGACATGTTCTTTGTACGATACGTGCAAAGGAGGTAAGTGATTAAATGAAAATTTACTTTGGACGTACGCCATCGCATTGAAGAACGTCGTGGCTTTTATGTATTTCACTATGGTGCCGAAACTCGCACAGCTGCGGAAGTTTGCCCAGCTTTGGGATCCCCGGCGACCACGCACAGCAAGAACTACATCTATGTAGAGAGAAGTCTTGACCCGTGATGGCTCTTGCCCAACTTTCCTCTTGACTACAGTATTTACCAGGCACGTAGCTAAGAGTGTCGAGGGGGAAGGGGAATTTTTTTGCCCGACCTATTTTTGTAGAGTGTACTCTAATTATGACTACAGTAGTTCTTACCAGAGAATTTTTGATGATTCAAACCTACTTGCACTGTAACTTTTCATGCAAGGCCAGCTAATTGTTACAAGTAGTTAAAGATACCCGCTGAATAACTGTTTGCACGTTGTAATGCAGACATATATATATATATATATATATATACCTTTCCTGGACTATTCCTCTGCCTCAATGTCTCCTTCCGGTGCCCTGCCACCTGCGAATCAACTTTCTCTTCTCTGACCAGTGACATATCTAGAAACCCATTAAGAAGGGGGGTTAGAAGAGAAATTTCGTTCAAACTGTATGCTTACCAGTAAGTACAAACCTTAATACTACATACCCATAGGCTAAACGTCAGTGCACGTAGATATGCAATAAAAATACTTTTTAAAATTTCCCTTTAATATACTACTTGTATGAATCAATACAGCATTATTAACAATGTACTTGTTTGTAAGGATATTCTCATTTTATCCAGAGTAAAATCAATCTCCAAGGGAGGGGCTTTAGCATCCTCTTCTCCTTTCCCGGTTGGATCCACTCCTGGCTCTGAAGGATATTAATCCGCCTGAAATGCTCTCCATTACCCATCAAAGAATGCACATTTAGTTTTCTTGAGATTTGAAAGGAAACGCATAGAAATCATGAACATAACAAATGTGTTACAAAAGCTCAACGCGAGAAAAGTGAGACAGTTACAGCTATTCTTGAAACATATTTAATGTAACTTTCAAGTTCTCTGTATGCAAAATATGTTGGGGCTGGGCCTTATCACATTACACAGTGCATATGTTCCAAATGAAATTAATTTGTATTGCAAAAATGCGCTTCTTTTCAGATCCTTAATATTCTTCCGTTGTTACAAGTTATGTATACACACATNTTTTTGGCCCGATCTATTTTTGTAGAGTGTACTCTAATTATGACTACAGTAGTTCCTACCAGAGAATTTTTGACTATTCAAACATACTTGTACTGTAACGTTTCTTGCAAGGCCAGCTACTTGTTACAAGTTGTTAAAGATACCCGCTGAATCACTGCTTGCACGTTGTAATGCAGACATATATAGACCTTTCCTGGACTATTCCTCTGCCTCAATGTCTCCTTCCGGTGCCCTGCCACCTGTGAATCAACTTCCTCTTCTCTGACCAGTGACATATCTAGAAACCCATTAAGAAGGGGGGTTAGAAGAGTAATTTCGTTCAAATTATATGCTTACCAGTAAGTACGAACCTTAATACTACATACGCATAGGCTAAACGTCAGTGCTCGTAGATATGCAATAGTAATATACTGATTGTATGTGTCAATACAGCATTATTAACAATGTACTTGTTTGTAAGGATATTCTCATTTTATCCAGAGTAAAATCAAGCTCCAAGGGAGAAGCTCAAACCCCCTTCTACTTTCCCGGTTGGATCCACTCCTGGCTCTAGAGGATATTAATCGGCCTGAAATGTTCTCCATGACCCATCAAAGAATGCACATTTAGTTTTCTTGAGATTTGAAAGGAAACGCACGGAAATCATGAACATAAAAAATGTGTCACGAAAGCTCAACGCGAGAAAAGAGAGACGGTTACAGCTATTCTAAAAACTAAGTTAATGCAACTTTCAAGTTCTCTGTATGCAAAATATGTTGGAGCTGGGATTTATAAAATTACACAGTGTATATGTTCCAACTGAAATGAATTTGTATTGCAAAAATGCGCTTCTTTTCAGATCCTTAATATTCTTCCGTTGTTACAAGTTATGTATACACACATNAATTTGTATTGCAAAAATGCGCTTCTTTTCAGATCCTTAATATTCTTCCGTTGTTACAAGTTATGTATACACACATATACACAATATTTTGACGCACCGGCGGACCGGCCTCTTACAGTTAGCCACTCCCCTCCCTCTTATTTAAATGCTTCTATAGCCACTGGCCTGGCATTTACGAACGTCATCTCAGTTACCAAGTAGTTACGTGCTCACTGTAGTCATCGAGTTGCCGCCGTATTCAGCATTTCTTTAAGTATCTATATTACGTAAAACCCAACTTTTAATATTTTAATTTAGTTACCCCACAGTTATACAATTTTACTCCGTATGCTACAACGTGTACCGGGCGTAACCACAGAGTAATTAAGAATACAGATGTGAAACAGCGGTAGAAATATGGCCTCCTCACCGGCTAGCAAAATGTTAAAACGCCGTTCACCAACGAACGCCTGGTAACCTTGTGAGTCATGTTGAAGGGTGGTCTCTAAGCATCAGTGAACTGGCCTCCTCATCACATCCTTCCTCTTCAGAATCCTCGGAGATAAAAGGAGAGTGGGGACGTATACCACGGCAGGGCGTGGGTGACTACGTGGCGTGAAAAGGGGGAGAGGGGCAATTGAAGGCGGGAGCAAACAAGGAGGCGTTGGGGCGCGCTGTCTCGGCGGTAATCAGTTATCCCGGGCGAGGGTAGCAGGAGCGCCAACACCATCTGTCTGCGCCCATCAATCTGCCGCCGTCCGCCGCACGCCGAGGGCAAACAAATCCCGGACACGTTACCCACCGCGCGACGCACCTGCCCCCGCTCTGCACGGCCTGCATCGCGTACTAACGACACTTCAAACAACAGACGTGAGACAGTCGCTTGTACCGCCAACCACAGCCGCACACGCCAGCAAAATGGCGATGCCGGAACGCCTTTCGCTATTCAGCGCCCAGTCACTTGTTTGCCGACCACCAGCTCGGCCAACAGGAATATTCTGCAACATGCAGTATTGCCAACACGACGTAATGTCCGTTACACAGCTTCGCGCGGCCAGTCGGTACGTCCACGTCAAAACCAACTGACACGCCATTTCACTTCTGTACGTAGTCCGTTCTAGTTTACTTCCAACTTTCCTGATGCTCTGCTAGAATTCTATTCCCAGAATTCTCCTCTGCTTCATTCAAGCAAAGATTAGAAAATCACGCCAGAGGAGCAACGCACCGCATTCGTGCGCACTAAGTGTAATAACATTTTGCGTAAGAACTATTTATTATCAGACATTACCAACACACTTATATCCTCTCTGTATTTATACATATTACTTACAAGTGAAATATTAAAAATCTATAAATAAAATATAAGAAAATGCTCAATTAAACAAAAATAAGATACTTCAATATTAACAGAAGTAAAAACGCTTGTGATATGCAACATATTTGGGAAACAGACAAACACGTCTAGCATGGGTTGTTTTTTCAAAGGTTTGATTCAAAAAGTGTGAAGAAACAGCGAACAGACCATTTTTACTTTTTCTGTGGTTACACTGATAAGATTTACCTCATATTTGCGGACATTTTTANAAACAGCGAACAGACCATTTTTACTTTTTCTGTGGTTACACTGATAAGATTTACCTCATATTTGCGGACATTTTTATGGAAACGTACCTTAGTGTTAATATGCGGAAACGCGCTCCATAATGATGAAAAACGGAAACGAGTTCCGCACATACGAAATACAGAACCCCTCAGTATTCCCAACAACTTTGAGTTTCGGAAACGAACGACGTCAAGGCTACACGAAGCGTTCTTCGCTGCGAGAGTCACGCAATTGTAGTTCCTGAGGAATTTAAGGTCTTCTTGCCATTAAAACTTATTTCATTTAGCATCACAAAGCCAATTACAACAATTAGCAACACTGGGAATACTCAAATACTACTAGAAACTGGGGAAAAATACGTATGTTATTTGAATTTACAGGACAAATGTTTCATTCCATACATATCGTACGGGCGTGTCAGGCAAGTGGTAAGAGCACTAGTATTACATTTTGGTACTACAGTAATCAAATCACCGTCCAATACAAGATATTTTAACTTTTAAATTTTTTTTCATACACAGTAAAATACCCGCATTACGGAAATTATTATTATTATTTTTTCGTGGTACCTCTTTTATTAACAGTAAATTTAGAAAACTAACTAGCAAATTCACGGTGAGGTTTCATTAACTGACGGCAAGTTCTATGAAATTTATGGAAAGTCCGTTTTTGAAGAAAACCTAGTGGCAGTAATGTTACAAAGAATTCTGCATAATATTTTACCTGTACTTTTCGGTAAGTTCACTGAAATTTGTCCAACAGTGTACATAAACTAAAGATGAGGTAAACAGATTTTAATCTTCTGACTCGTCCAACACCAGTAAACAAGTCGAAGACACGTGGTCAAGAATGATGGACATGTAAGTTTACATTTAAAATTTCAACAGACTTGCTCTTTTATATAAATAGAATATTTAGACTAACTTAAATATACTAGAGTTGCATTGAAACTAAGCTAACAATATAGTACACACCTCACAAAGCACTTACATAACATAAAAAAGTATTCTAATCTCAAATTCTATCCACTTTGTATGATATTGCTAGGGGGCCCCGGTGGTGTACTGGTCAGACTACTCACCTCCCTCCTAAGCAAACCGGGTTCGAATCCCGGCGGGGTCGCCCCCGGATTTTCGCAAGGGGGAGGGGGGGTCGTGCCGGACGATGCCACAGGTCGAGGGTTTTCTCGGGGATCCCCCATTTCCCCGGCTCTTGCATTGCAGCACTACTCCATACCCACCTCGCTTCACCCTCATCGGCTCTCAAGACCTCCCAAATCTCTCCACTCTATGACAGTGTTATTGGCAGAAACGGAGAGTGGCTAATGCGCAGCTTGCTTGCGCACTGTGTCCCAATTTCTTAACGTGGCAGTATTCTCTGAGAAATTTGCTTTGAATGCCTTTTTTAAATTCAGGTTATATTTAAAACTTAAAAGCATTAAGAAGTAATTTCTTTAACATTTATTCCCAATGTAAACTCCGAGTCTGCAGGCTTGGTAGGCAGCGGCCTTGAACGTGTGTATGTCCACTGTTGGTGATGCCATTGTGAAGTGGGGACGTCTTGGTCGTACAAGCATCGCTCTGGTACGCCCAAGAAACCAGTACCGGCGAACTCTGAAGCATGTTGTGCGTACCAGTCGTCAGACATGTCAACGATTTCAGAGTGGGCCTACCGCTCATATTACAAGCAACTTCTTTATTTCACGGAATGAATCCCCGTACATGGTTATTAAGCATCTACTTTACTATTTGACCCTTAAAGCCTGCCAAATTACCGTTTGTGCTATTGCGCAAATGCAAGAATCTTAAACTTGTGTAACGGCAGACACGTAATTTTGGCACGCTATGGACATCATAAAAAAAACAAACAGATATTTAGCACTTGAAGACTAAAGCTGTTAGTAAAATATGATAAGAAGCCATACAATCATTAGAAATTAATAGCGGAATAATACAGATGCTGTCTATGTTACAATAAATTGTAACAAAACTTACAGGTTTTCTTTTTAATAAGCCGTTGTGTATACGAGATGTACTATTTGAGCTGGCCTCTCTGAATTCGGCTATTGCGTTACGAAATACTGGTAATTCGAGTGCAAACAACGTATAGAGTAAAATAAAAAAAAAATGTATCTCAAAAAGCAAAATAAACTTAACAGGTTTCTTGAATAGTTCCATATGCGACATATTTTCATGAAAAACATTGGTCGCTGCAACAATTAATTTCTCGATTTTCGATTGACGCATATTTTAGGCTTGCATACTAATGCGTTGGTTCCTTTAACTTCATGCAGTTGTTTATAAACATACCTTATATTTAAGCGCTAAGTTTTACATGTAATTTTAAAAGGAAACGTTGGGAACGTAAACAAAGCACACTAGAATTAACAACCACCTTCACATTCGTGGCCAGTTGGAGTAGATGAATCTGCAAATAGCTTTTAAAAATCACTACTTATTCAAAAATATGCATTTAGTACGTACAGTATTTTTCGCGAATTTGAAGAGGCGCTCTTAATGAGGGTTACACTTCTATCTTACTTTTATTTCTAAGTGTCCCTCATGGAATCAATGCCAGCGCGTTTCAAAATGCACGCCACAAATAAGGCAAATTGTATTGTATTGAACAGGGCTTATTAACGAACCCCGCTGTTATGCCTGAAGGCTTATCATCACGGGACGGCTTACGAACTAACTTACGACCTAACTTATACTAACGACCTTGCCTCATTTGGTATTCGAATCCAGAACCTCCCGCACCCTAGACCGGCGGCGCACGAACCGACTGCGCCACGGGATGTCGGCAAAGTAGGCGAGAAATTAATCTTGAATTCGATGGAAACCATCGAGATATCTATTTCTCAATTTTAATTACTTCGTCCCGAAGGATAACGAACATCCATAAACCTGCAAAATTTGCGTTAAAATCTTGCAACAGACTATATAATACACAGTCCCGTCAACATTCTATATAACCGGCTTCATTTCTTAGTTGTCTGTTGCCACACCGAGTAGACATTTTATTTCTGTCTGGATAGCATACAATGCGATTACGCCATTTGGAAGTGTTTATTACTGATTCCTAGTCATTTCTGACGTGTCAAATAAAACGCCGAAGAACGGCAAAAATTACGCACAGCAAATATTTATGTGCTTGAATATTAGCGTGTTACAAATAATAACATAAATTCTAGAGGTTTCTAGGAGTGCCAGAACAGAGCGAGCGAAAAATATGGCCTAATGCCCGTGCCGAAATTCGCCCGACCTTATTAAGGCTCGTCGCACAACCCAGATAATGACAAACCAGTGATCAAACCCTCGTTAATGCTAATTGGGAACGTATCCGGGCTTGCTGGGGCGGGATACGCGCTTGTCATAAATCACAGGCCGAAGCAGGGCTGGAAACAGCAATACAGCTTCCATGTCCGTGGCAATGACCACGCAGACACGAGCAGAATTACCGGCATTTGTTACATCGTTGCAAATACAGTTGGTGCGCCTGCCGTCACTCCTGTTTGTCCACAACGTACAGGACGCACTGCTCAACAGTGGCGGATAGAGTTGCAAGAACTACGACGAGAAAGAAGAAAATGAGACGCGTATCGATATAAGAAAAGTATACAATGTTTTACCAACAATATTCATAATATTTTTGGATTATAAATTGCATGTATCTGTTTGATTAACTTTAAAATTGGAAAAGTGACCAAAATTATTTTAAAAAAAAACTTAAGTGGTTTATTTAATATGAGTTATTTGCACTTATCGCGTTCAAATAATTTTCTGCTGTGAAGGCATAAAGCCAGTGTATCAGATATTCCGCGATATTATAAACATATAAGGATTCCTATATACAGCTCATCCAGAAGAGAAGAGATGGGGAGAGGGAGAGAGGGTGAGAGGGCAGACCAATAAACTATTAATCCTGAGGCTGATATTACCTGAGTACCTTTTTACGAATTCAAGATGAAGATGTTGCCCCATTTATAGAGCGCATAAATATACTGTGAAAGGAGCATGTTATGTGGATTCTACTGTTCAACAGTGTATACAGGGCTGCGAATTGTAGTTTATAGGAATTAAATGNAAGGAGCATGTTATGTGGATTCTACTGTTCAACAGTGTATACAGGGCTGCGAATTGTAGTTTATAGGAATTAAATGTGTATATTGCAGCTGACTGCCGCTAAATAAGTGTATCAAATGAGGCACTGGGGATGTGGGTTTATTTTGACAAGTGCCAAAAAAATATCAGTAGCGGCAGAATAAATACTTTTTTTTTACTGGCCAAGCAGGGATATTTATTACTGGAGCTGGAAAAACCATCAGAAAATATTTACTCTCTGAACATCGCATCGGGGTACGTTTCAATCGTATGTATTGAACATCGACTCGGAATTGGTCAATCCATCACCGGCAGCAACACAACTGACAGCAATAAAAAAAGACAGATTTTAAATAACACAACATTGATGCATTTTCATTCATAGCAACATTTTTATATGGATTTTCACTTCAAAATATGATACATTTTTTAGGCTGTAGCCCGAACAGCCGAACTTTTTTAGCCAGTGACTGCAANGATTTTCACTTCAAAATATGATACATTTTTTAGGCTGTAGCCCGAACAGCCGAACTTTTTTAGCCAGTGACTGCAACATAAATTCTTCAGCAGTAAAGAATCAGTTTTCTGGGAGTAGCTGAGCCTCCACGCAAGGATATGTCACAGTACTCTTTATGCGTGACTGCTCTGTGTGGAGAGGATAGGTCGTTTGACGTCTCAGGGCTACTGTCGGTCCTAGTGTCGGAGACCAAGTTATCTCAGCTGCAGGAATGGGCCAGATATGCGAATATACAGCCTCTACTGGCCAAGGGGACCCACACGTCTCCGTGGTACCAGCGGGTGACCTTTGAGTCAGCAAACTTGGGCGACCCCGGGATGGGCCCGGTCCAATTTGAAAGGGACATCCGCCTCCTTTGCGAAGCGTAGATTGTGGGCAGTCACAACAGCAGAGCTTGGTGGCGGGCTGGTCGACTCCTTGACAGTCGTTGGGGCCCAAAACTGGAGTTCCGCCAGTGAAGGAACTCTGGTGTGGTAATGGACTTGGCTTCGGCCTCGACACCCACAAATAAAAGGAAGCAGTAGCACGGGCTGGCCATCCGTGATGTGGTTCCGCGACTCCCAAGCAGGGCCAGATGGATTGGACTCATGTTGGTTGTGGTTTAAATATTCGTTGGCCTGTGACTCTGGAGATTTGAGGGGGATTGAGTGAGGCGTTTCGTGCCGTCACGCAGAAGCGACCGGTGGCAATAAAGGGTGGGTTGTGGTTCCGCCTTGCCCCTATCATGGTTAGAGGGGGGGCTATCAATTTATGGTGTTTTTGGATGGACGCGGGGGTGCCTGTCTGCTCCGGCCTGTACGGGGTCGGGGCGGTACCAACTGGGTACCTTAAGTCCTCAGGTTGGTTGCCTAGTATTGGAAGGGCTTTGTGGCCGGAGGCAGCTTAGANCTCTGGTATGGTAATGGACTTGGCTTCGGCCTCGACACCCACAAATAAAAGGAAGCAGTAGCACGGGCTGGCCATCCGTGATGTGGTTCCGCGACTCCCAAGCAGGGCCAGATGGATTGGACTCATGTTGGTTGTGGTTTAAATATTCGTTGGCCTGTGACTCTGGAGATTTGAGGGGGATTGAGTGAGGCCTTTCGTGCCGTCACGCAGAAGCGACCGGTGGCAATAAAGGGTGGGTTGTGGTTCCGCCTTGCCCCTATCATGGTTAGAGGGGGGGCTATCAATTTATGGTGTTTTTGGATGGACGCGGGGGTGCCTGTCTGCTCCGGCCTGTACGGGGTCGGGGCGGTACCAACTGGGTACCTTAAGTCCTCAGGTTGGTTGCCTAGTATTGGAAGGGCTTTGTGGCCGGAGGCAGCTTAGAAAATCACTGCAGCCGGTTGGGTGCACTACGGAAGGCTCTCTGGTGGGGGTACCCTGTACCTAATTCTCGGGATGGATCCCGGCTGATTCGAAGAGCTGGGCCGAGTAGGGAGGCAGTAGCCTCTAGTTAAACTGGCGAATCGGATCGTAGCCCCAGGGTGCCAGTTTCTGTATGTAGGCTGCTGGTTGGACTTGGATGCTTGTCAGGCCCCGAACCGGAGGGGTGTAAGAATCAGTCCGGTGCATCCATGAATGGTCAGTGTGCGTACCTCAGGATTCACTTATTAGCCGCCAGGCCTAGGGATGGGCTCTTTAAGGGGGGTGAAATCCCCCCTCCCCTCCTTACTGGCTGGGGCGGAGCGAGCTGTGAATCATTAGGGTCACTCAGAGTCGTCGCCCCAGTGTAAGGTGGCACCACCCGGTTATTGGCCTGCTCTAACCATACGGTTGTTTGCCCGTGGAGGGGGGGGGGAGAGTGGATAAGCGTGGGTAACGGCAGTCGCAACTTATTTATTTATTTATTCACTAACTTCTTAGACGTTCATCACGATTACGGGTTTTAAGCGGGAAAAATGTAATTGTAAATATCCGTTATCACGTGTGTACATCAGCAGCATGCTGCAGAATATTGGAACAATCAGACTCGTATTACGGCGACGGCGACCTTCCACCTTTTCACACGCGCAGAAACAACTCATCGAACTATAAAAGTAGAACAAGGAAACCATTTTTAAAATTTAATGCAAACTTTAAACGTGTGTCAGTAATCTTTATCAGTGACACAAAAGTCACTATAANAAACCATTTTTAAAATTTAATGCAAACTTTAAACGTGTGTCAGTAATCTTTATCAGTGACACAAAAGTCACTATAAATTCGATTATTTTGCAGTTTTTTGTTTTTAAATTGGTAGAAAATACACCAATTGCCTGTGACTTGGGAGCAGCAGAATTCACTGTAAATCTAAAGAACAAAGATGAGGTAGACGCATTTTCGTCTTCTGCGTACGTTCGTTATAATCGTGCCAGCAGCAATATCAAAATGTCGTGATTAAACTTCAGATTAGTTAAGAATACAGAGGTGAAACAACTGCTTATACCGCGAACTCTAGCCGCACACGACAACAAAATGGCGTCACTAGCCAGTAACATGTTGGAAGGCCGTTCGCCAATCAGCGCCTAGTAACCTACTCAACAGCCAGCAACCCAGCCAATAGGGAATATTCCGCAATATCCCGTAACCAATCAGACACTAGGCCCGTTCCCAGAACTCCGCACAACCAATCAAAGAAAGGGTGCGCCCACATCAAAGGAACCGCCAAGCCATTTAATCTTATCTGCTTTGTGACCAACACTTATGCTTACATTTAGTTCTCCAGCAAATCCAAGCTTCTACGAAGAGACATTTTACATAAATTAAATACAGTTTCGTTATGCTAAATCTCTGTCGTAGGATACACGTTGAAAGCACGTAGTTATGAAAAATCCATGTTAACCAAGATGAGCTCAAGCCACGTGTTCAGCCGTTCAGTGCTGGAACTCGAAAATCGTTTATTGCGCAGACGACATGCAAACTCTTTCCTATAATACCTCTATCTGTAAATAAGTATTAAGCACTAATAACCCTGTGAGGTTGGGCCAGTGAAGAAATCTGCCTGCTTCCACTGCGTTTAGTGAATCGGTTTTAACGTATCCGGTTTAATAATTACTGACACTCAATTCAAGTTGATATCGTACTAAAAACTATTTTCGCATTAAATATGCTACCCTTGCTTACCAAATTTGAATTGAAAATAAAATTGTCCCAAAAATGTTTTTCTTGCAGTATGCTTCAATAAACATGTTACTGACACTGAGCCCGACTACCGACATCATCAGTGAGAATAATTTCTTCAGTCGGGTGAACGCTTGCTGGTGTGAGAAGTCATCCCAGACTGCGACTAGTCACCACACCGTAAGGTTTGTGAAATTAATTTTTGGGCCTCTTTGTTTACCTCGATTAGGACTTACGACAGGATGTCTACTACAAAATTCGAAGGAATTATAATAGTGACATTTTCATGAGTTTCCTATGATTCCTTTACTCAAATTCATGACTTTTGAGGGAGAACAAATAGCATGGTGGTTGCCATACTGTATCTCATAAGAGTCCAATTTTTGGGTGATCCCAACTATGCAATTATTATTATTATTTTGTCAAATATGTGGAACAGCTTCACATCACAGTAACTCAGAATATACCCTTACTGATGTGAGTATTTGTATGTGCTCGTGCGTGAGAATAAGATATCGCTCTAAAAATTACAAAAAAACTGTTCACGATCTAAAACACAATTTTAATAATATGGTATTACGTAACTTTTATAAACAAGAATTCAAGTTCATTCTTTTACGATTTTCATTATTTTCATTACCCAAAAACTTGATATATTGGTAAGATCCATGGATNAATTCAAGTTCATTCTTTTACGATTTTCATTATTTTCATTACCCAAAAACTTGATATATTGGTAAGATCCATGGATCAACGGAACGCAGGTACGGATATTTGATTACAGCTGTAATATCACGAAGGAAGAATTGCAAATATAAGTTAGTGCTCTTTAAAAAACCATCTTTCCTCCTTTCAGTTTATCTCAAAATTTGTAACAAGGTTACAAACAAACTTGTGACGTTTTTTAATAGAATATTGTTACGGATACGGATAAAATAAAGTTATGAAATATTCACTCTTTTAAATGTAATATTTGATGTTAAAGAACTTGGCATTAAAGTTTTCTGCATGAATTTGAGACGAAATTAAAAAGACAATTAAAGTTTAAAAATTAATATTTCTCGGAACTTCAATTACCTCCCCCCACCCCCACTAGCCACTGAAATTATGTGTTTTCCCAGCAGCACATTAAGATTAAAAAAAAAANCAATTACCTCCCCCCACCCCCACTAGCCACTGAAATTATGTGTTTTCCCAGCAGCACATTAAGATTAAAAAAAAACACTATCATTGAAGTTGATTTAAAACTGCGGTTAAGGTAGCTGATATTTTTCTTTTTAGTTGAGATACCTGAAAATAATCAAAACACAAGATGCACAGTAAACTGAACACACTTTAAATCTCGGCTTTGTTTTCTTTTCTGGCCTTTGCATTTTATTTTACCAATTGTAAAAATCAACACTGCCATTGACCTGACTAATTGTACCCATGCGTCGATGAGGTGAACAACAAAACTGCTAGAAAATAAATATGCCAATATTGTTACATTTTTTATTTTTATACGAATAGTGTAAAAAAAAAATNAGGCCCGTTCCCAGAACTCCGCACAACCAATCAAAGAAAGGGTGCGCCCACATCAAAGGAACCGCCAAGCCATTTCATCTTATCTGCTTTGTGACCAACACTTATGCTTACATTTAGTTCTCCAACAAATCCAAGCTTCTACGAAGAGACATTTTACATAAATTAAATACAGTTTCGTTATGCTAAATCTCTGTCGTAGGATACACGTTGAAAGCACGTAGTTATGAAAAATCCGTGTTAACCAAGATGAGCTCAAGTCACGTGTTCAGCCGTCGTTCAGTGCTGGGACTCGAAAATCGTTTATTGCGCAGACGACATGCAAACTCTTTCCTATAATACCTCTATCTGTAAATAAGTATTAAGCACTAATAACCCTGTGAGGTTGGGCCAGTGAAGAAATCTGCCTGCTTCCACTGCGTTTAGTGAATCGGTTTTAACGTATCCGGTTTAATAATTACTGACACTCAATTCAAGTTGATATCGTACTAAAAACTATTTTCGCATTAAATATGCTACCCTTGCTTACCAAATTTGAATTGAAAATAAAATTGCTCCCAAAAATGTTTTTCTTGCAGTATGCTTCAATAAACATGTTACTGACACTGAGCCCGACTACCGACATCATCAGTGAGAATCATTTCTTCAGTCGGGTGAACGCTTGCTGGTGTGAGAAGTCATCCCAGACTGCGACTAGTCACCACACCGTAAGGTTTGTGCAATTAATTTTCGGGCCTCTTTGTTTACCTCGATTAGGACTTACGACAGGATGTCTACTACAAAATTCGAAGGAATTATAATAGTGACATTTTCATGAGTTTACTATGATTCCTTTACTCAAATTCATGACTTTTGAGGGAGAACAAATAGCATGGTGGTTGCCATACTGTATCTCATAAGAGTCCAATTTTTGGGTGATCCCAACTATGCAATTATTATTATTATTTTGTCAAATATGTGGAACAGATTCACATCACAGTAACTCAGAATATACCCTTACTGATGTGAGTATTTGTATGTGCTCGTGCGTGAGAATAAGATATCGCTCTAAAAATTACAAAAAAACTGTTCACAATCTAAAACACAATTTTAATAATATGGTATTACGTAACTTTTATAAACAAAAATTCAAGTTCATTCTTTTACGATTTTCATTATTTTCATTACCCAAAAACTTGATATATTGGTAAGATCCATGGATCAACGGAACGCAGGTACGGATATTTGATTACAGCTGTAATATCACGAAGGAAGAATTGCAAATATAAGTTAGTGCTCTTTAAAAAACCATCTTTCCTCCTTTCAGTTTATCTCAAAATTTGTAACAAGGTTACAAACAAACTTGTGACGTTTTTTAATAGAATATTGTTACGGATACGGATAAAATAAAGTTATGAAATATTCACTCTTTTAAATGTAAT
This sequence comes from Clitarchus hookeri, assembly GCA_002778355.1. NCBI lineage: Eukaryota > Metazoa > Arthropoda > Insecta > Phasmatodea > Phasmatidae > Clitarchus > Clitarchus hookeri. The sequence continues at coordinate 340,081 of NQII01000216.1, forward strand.
ATTTGATGTTAAAGAACTTGGCATTAAAGTTTTCTGCATGAATTTGAGACGAAATTAAAAAGACAATTAAAGTTTAAAAATTAATATTTCTCGGAACTTCAATTACCTCCCCCCACCCCCACTAGCCACTGAAATTATGTGTTTTCCCAGCAGCACATTAAGATTAAAAAAAAAAACACTATCATTGAAGTTGATTTAAAACTGCGGTTAAGGTAGCTGATATTTTTCTTTTTAGTTGAGATACCTGAAAATAATCAAAACACAAGATGCACAGTAAACTGAACACACTTTAAATCTCGGCTTTGTTTTCTTTTCTGGCCTTTGCATTTTATTTTACCAATTGTAAAAATCAACACTGCCATTGACCTGACTAATTGTACCCATGCGTCGATGAGGTGAAAAACAAAACTGCTAGAAAATAAATATGCCAATATTGTTACATTTATTATTTTTATACGAATAGTGTAAAAAAAAAATAACGGAAAGAAACAAAATTTAATGGCAACCTTTTCAAATATGACACTTTACAAAAGACATAAGGCGTATAACTTATTTTCCTAATTCGCTGCCAGCATTTCAGTCAGCGTTTAAGTTACATCACATACAGGTTCTTGCAGAAACTTTTATTTCAAAAGTTGGCAAGATCTAGTGTTCAATTAGCCGTGAAACATCTGTAGCCACGGTAACACAACTTCACTGCATCTCTGTGAGGGAAACTCAAAAACTTTTAAATCAGTCGTTAAAAAAAGGTCTTCAAAACCTTGGGCGTTATTATTTTTTTTGTGATATACTCCGTTGAACGTGAGCGGGCAGATGGCGGTACACATAAACCGCTGTATGTGAAATTAACGAACCGCACGCTACTCGAGGCAGACGCAAAGCACACGATAATGAAGGCAAGCACTGCCCTCACGGCGATGCTGAGGAATCTCGTTTCTTTTGGTTTACTGCTCGCTCGAGTGAACCCGTCTTATTTCTCACCACCACCCTCTCCTCCGGGGAGGAATAAGGATCTTGGAACTTGTTTGCACAGCCTACCTACCGCCTTCGCTTATTTTGTTTATTTTATTATCGTCTCACATTCCAATCTTACTATCCCCGCCAATTTTAATTGTTTTCTTCATTAGCATTCATTTTTAAAACCCACGAACTCTACCACGGGAGTCCCAAATACTAAATTCACGGAACTATTCAGGCTTAGAATCAGCTTTCAACAATAAAAGACTGGCCGGGTTTTTAAAAAATAAATTCTCGTCCAGTATATACCTAAACCGGCTTATTCAAAATACCGTAAAAAAGGGGACAATACTAGGTTGCAGCATCACTGCTACCTCCTCCCGCGATCTCTGTGCAGGCAGAGTCGGGGGGAGGTTAAATGTTAATGGGAACCAGGGCTTGCTGGGGAGACCCGGCTTGCCCTAGTATCAAAGCGAGCTAGGCTCAGGAAGACAATTTTATGGGAGGGGCAGGTGGAGGGGGTTAGCTTCTCTTTTCCACCTCGTTTCAAATGAAAGACAACTAGGAGGACAAGAGCCCCCCACGGGGCTTGTACTACCCCCACGCTGAGGCGGCTTGCTCCGGTGACGCAAAGCGGCGGCGGGAGTCCCAAACACAAATTTGACATTTCTATAAACGCCACTCGAAAAACAAAGAATTTTCCCACAAACGCAGGGACCCAGACAGTTTATAATTACAGTTCAGTATTCAGTAGAGGTAATACTGTCAGCTTGTTGACGGTCGCTACTCTGTGGGAAAATTAACTTTATTAGACAGGGTTGCTCATGATTCTATCACATAATCGCTCCTTGCTTATTGTTGACTCGGAACCATAACAAACATCTTGCACTGATCCATGATCAATCATAACGTTAGGAAATGTGTATAAGTACATGCGTAAGTGCATTAAGTTTATGCCAAATGATTTTGTAAAATATCCAAGTATCTAGAATATCATTAATGTTTCTCTTGAGCTGGCTGAAGTTTCGTAAGATATTGTAGGAGTAAATTATATTCGCAAATAGAAAATTATATATATATATACATAAAATAAAAAAAATTCATATTCTTCAAGCTGTAGGCTCTACCACCATGGTGCCTGCAACTGTGGCTGACGGAGTGAGGACGATTATGGGCTAGTGGCGGCCCCACCAGTGCACTGGCGATCAGCCACGGCGAGGTCATGTGTAGCTTCCGGAGGCTGCATGTGTTCCTAGCGTGCGGTGATAACCCCCGAGTCGATTGCACAATAAGAACTCCCTGGCGTCCTGGAGGAGTTGGACTGCCCTGGGTTAAAACTCGGTGTGCNGGTCATGTGTAGCTTCCGGAGGCTGCATGTGTTCCTAGCGTGCGGTGATAACCCCCGAGTCGATTGCACAATAAGAACTCCCTGGCGTCCTGGAGGAGTTGGACTGCCCTGGGTTAAAACTCGGTGTGCATGGTACAGTCGTGTGGACCCAGGGGATCGAAGTGAAGCTCTGACCTTTGGCCGAGTCGATGGCGGGTTGGACTATGGGTGGCATTGGTTGAATTTCTGCTTAGAAGGTCTGGAGGTGGGTATTTGCACTGGCGGTGTGGACCCGACTATGAGATGTCGAGGGTAGCACGTGTGGCCTCAGTTCTCGGGGAGAGAGAGAGAGAGTGGTCGCCTTGGGTATCTCTTCGGGGAATAAAACCGGCGTGTCACCGTTGCTGGTTGGTAGTTTCAAAGGGTTGATGCTCGCTAATTAAGGGACGACGGTCTGGTCCGCCTATGGGAGGACCCGCTCACGAAGCGCGTTTCTAGAGGTTAGATAGGCCTCGGCGCACCAAGGTGGCGCGNGTCCGCCTATGGGAGGACCCGCTCACGAAGCGCGTTTCTAGAGGTTAGATAGGCCTCGGCGCACCAAGGTGGCGCATACAGGTTCAACCCTGTACGCTGCTGTTGACAGGCGAGGTGGTATCCACGCCCACCCACCGCGATCGGAAGTAGCGTAATCTCCTTCTATAGGACTGCATTCAACTGCAGCCGATTAAAGCACCCTGTGCCTAATAAAGTCTGGTGACGGACTCATGATTGGGATGCATATTATGGTCTGGCCAGTACGAGAGCAGAATTAAATGTGACAATGGTGACTGAAGTGGCTAATGTGTGCCTGGGAAATTATCTTGTGCTGGCGCTGTCGTATCGTTTTGTTTATTCTCTGAAAGTTGTCTCTCGCAATATCTAAGGATGGGCACAGGAGACCCGCACTAAACCAGCACGATGGACGTAGACCACAACACGTGTAGGCTATACTCGACGGCAACCTGTATATTCGAGCCGTGGCTATTTATTCACTAGCTTCTGACGCATGTCACAGAAAGTTGACATTTTAATCCTAGATAAGTCGAGTATCACAGTATATTGCCCACGTTTTCTGTAATTTGGTTATTTATTGAATCCACTTAAACCTGCGCATATGCTAAGTTTAACACACAGTTTTTATTCCAGTTCTAGTTATTCGTTATATTCAGGGTCGCATTATCGTCTTAATCTCATGGGGTTAACAAAAAAATCGGAGTCCATCACCCTCATACCTGCTTCCATGTCAAAAAATGTAATACAAGCACATTGTACTGTCTTATTGTATGATTGTTATAATGGACATTCCTTTTAACATAATGTGGTTCGTGATAATATCAATATGCTCTGAAAGTTTTTCATTCTGGGTGCTGTCACAGTGATCAATAAGAATAAGCAATTAGTGTTATTTTTTTTATAAATACTAATATACTGACAGCAACTCGCAGGTGAAGTCCTTCGTGAAAAGTGAGATCGCTAGTAAGCTTGATGTCGTTTCAGTTTCTAAAGAATGTTTTCAAGAATATGTTCTCGTTGATGCTTAATAAGTGTCTCAAAAGTGAAGAAAACAATTTCTCTTTTTCTCACAAGCTGGTGAAAAACATTTTCGAAGTAATGCGTTCCTCTCACATAATTTAAGTATCTTTAAAACATCTGTTTTACCGTTGTAAAATATATGGCCCCGTCGGTTCCCTCTGACTACAAGCAAAATACAAGAGGGACGGAAGTAACAATGGTCCCTTGACCTTGACCGTCCCTTCTCCACTGTTGCCGCGCTCCTGATGATGTTGTTTCAAGAATAATGGTTGATTTGATTCCCAGGATCGTACATGCTATATACGCATTTTAAAGACAGAACGTTGTATTAATGACACAGCCTAAACAACACTTATACTTGGGATTCCACGTGCTGTGCAGAATTATTGGTCCAGAAGTCATGTTGGANTGACACAGCCTAAACAACACTTATACTTGGGATTCCACGTGCTGTGCAGAATTATTGGTCCAGAAGTCATGTTGGAGAGGAAACGTTTATGCGCACCGCTGCACTCGTCTCGCTGTTGTTTCCTGTCACCATCCAGTAGCAATTAAAAAATACTTGCAATGACAAGGGTAAAACTGGCCACTAATGGTAGCAGACACCAATAAACTAATTGCCGAAGCTTGAGTAGGAAGAAATAACTGTGATATCTAGCATGCATGTTACACTCTAAACCCGAAACAGTGGAAAATCACTGATTCACAGTCAATTCCAACAACACAACTCGGTGAAAATTCCACCAAGTTTCAGTGGAAAATAACTGATTGTTTCATGGAGGCAATTTAACTGATTGACTGTCACAGCCAACTCCATGCGGATAATTAATTGTTTCTTTATTGAATTTAGTCAAATCATTACGAGAAATAAGCATATCTCCGGCAGTCACTGTTGATGTACTATTTAACGTAATTTATATTAATTAAAGAAACACACATTGAACTTGATTTGATCCCGAACTATTTTGCTGGCAGACTGTCATCTTACCTACTTTCTTTAAGACTTTCTTTATTGATTTATATTTTACTTCAATGTTTCGCGACACTTTTTCTCTCATAAGTTAACTGATTAAATCGTACACAAATATACACACACGCCATCCCCGGGACTCGAAACTACAACCCCTCGCTACGCAAACCAACATGGAACTAACTACGCCACTAAGGTCGGCTAGTTTGGTAACGCCAAACTCAGAGAAAGTGACAATGATACACTGAAAGTGGACAATAGATGTGAGTTACCAAGCCAATGTTAACGTTGTATGGAACATATATATACTTTGTATTCAATTATTTAACCAAACACGTAGTTTTAAATTTTATTATATTTTTTATTTTTAGTTTAATTGGTAACACTTACCTTGCACATTTCATGCAGTTTAAACGTCATTACCGAGCGTAATGATAGTTAGGTTAAAACGAATTGAAAGTGTGAATGTTCATGTTACCTTCTGGTATCCTTAAAGACGAAACCACGTCTTATAAAGTGCATTTTATTGGTTTCAGTTGTTCTTGTGTCGTTAACGTTTTTATCTGTCTATCAAAATATTTACTTACAAACGTATTACGTATGATCATTAACAGAGCAGTCAAAAACTATATCACCGAGAGATCAGCAGCACAGTTGCTTGACACATAAACGGAAAATGATTCGTATTCTGCTGTAAGTAAAGGAAAATGCTGTATTTTCACTGAATTTCCAGACAAAGTGTTTAAAAAACTCTTTGGTCTGCCAGACCCCTTTTGATGATTGAAAAAGAGATTTTCTCACTGATTCTGGTTTAGAGTGCAGCGAACTCACGAATTTATATATATATATATATATATATATATATTTGCGAATACTCTTCTTTAGATTCCAAATTATTAGGTTATTTACTTTTTTGTCTGTCGACGTCTTATAGAGTCATAGGCGGTCGTGTCAATACACTGCGATTTAATTGCCAAAGGAACTGAAACATTTACCACTTTGAAGTATAGCCTGTTAGTAAAACGTTCCGTAAAATTTTCTGGTGTCTATTTGTGTAGCGTGTACATGAAGTAAATCGAGATACTTTATCACGCTAACATTCGACTGTCAAATGGCAACACGACTTGTATGTAGCATGCCTCAAGCCGGCGGCGTATCACACGATGTCCACACTTCGTGATCTCAATGTGCAGATAAATGCTGCTAATAGATGCCAATTCGCGGTCTCACATACTGACGTTATTACTCAGAGTAGCTGCCAAACCTAACTTGTATTATATCAACCTAGGGTTTTGGGCTAACCGCAGTTGTTCATTTGGTGAATCTCGGAAGTTAAGCGTAATCTAGCACGTCTGTGTAATTTTTTTTATTATTACCCATCTAACAGCTGCGACAAGACCAATAATAGCAGCCCAGAGCACAATTCGCCTGCATATAATGAAATCTCGGAGCATGCCCCACCTTTCAATTATCCTCCCTTCCCCCATGGGGCCGCAGCGGTGTAGTGGTTAGACTACTCACCGCCTACCTGGGCGAACCGAGTTCGATTCCCGGCGGAGTCGCTCGCGGACTTTCGCATGTGGGAATTGTGTTGCCGACGATGCTGCTGGTCGGCAGGATTTTTCGGGGATCCCCCACCCCCCCCCTCCTTTTTNCTACTCCATACTCACCTCGCTTGACCCTCATTGGCTCTCAAGACCTCGACGTATGTTAAGAGCCGCCCAAATCTCTCCTCCCCACTCCACAACGTTGTTAAGCATTATCCTATTATGCATGTATTCCCCCAACTGCTTGCTCCGAAACAACTAGTAGCTGTGAAAACGACAATGAACCAATCACTTTGTAAACTGCCAATGTGGAGTGTACAGCCACCGATGATTATTCTCGAGATATGCCACTGTTTTATGTGTATCTAGGACATTTTAAAGTTTGTCAAACTAAATGAGTGAGTGTCATTTATTTTTACATGGTTTTAACCCATATAATTACGATAATAATTAATTTTATTGAAAATAATTAACATGCAGGACCATAATGTCAAAATAAATTTATATTGAGGAACTTAAACGTTATAAGCTCACTTCACAAGAACTAATTAGAGAGNGACCATAATGTCAAAATAAATTTATATTGAGGAACTTAAACGTTATAAGCTCACTTCACAAGAACTAATTAGAGAGAATCATTAGTAAGGTTATTAGTCGGGGTGCCATCTTGAAATACGCCACACAAAAGTAATATCAACTATCACAAATANAATCATTAGTAAGGTTATTAGTCGGGGTGCCATCTTGAAATACGCCACACAAAAGTAATATCAACTATCACAAATACGTACACCTAAACGGGGAACCACATTTAAAAATAAATAACCAGTTTTATTGTATCAGCCCAGAAGACGCGGTTTTATTCCACTGTTGGGGCAGACTGCAGGAGAAAAGAAAGATAGGAAGGCTCATTTTTCCAGCATTTTCAAGCGAAACTAATATCAGTTCGTTTCTCGAGAAAAATAGCGGCCTGAGGTGGCTGCGTACTAAATTAACGAGCCAGTGGAGTATAAAACGCAGATAATATTTTACTGCCTTTCGTGGTCACGCAAAGCTGAGCTGTATTTTCCTTCCGGCTTATCGAGCCGCGATAAACAGAGTGACGCATATGGCGCTGGAAAACTGCGGCTAGACGTTCTNATTTTCCTTCCGGCTTATCGAGCCGCGATAAACAGAGTGACGCATATGGCGCTGGAAAACTGCGGCTAGACGTTCTCACAATGCCATTTTTATTCCCCGTTAAACAAAGTAGCACAACAAAAAAGTGAATTGCGATTTTTTAAAATACTTTCTTTGCGTAGACGAATGTAAGCAATGCCGTAACGCTAATAGGATTATTTTCGTTGTGTTGTTAGCATTTCCTAAAAAGTAAATTTGGATTAAAATATTACATGGTTTTATACTTTCTGCTAAAAGATGAGAAGAGTTCAGACGAAATTGACAAATGAAATTGAACACACATACTGTAACAATAATTTGTTGTCCCGCAACCTTCTCACATACGGAGAAAAAAAAGTGAAATGCACTCACGTGTGTCTGCATTAAATATGAAATCGTACCAAAGACAGTTTGGCGATTCGTTTATAACTATATTTACTTGAGGATTTTCCCGAGTGAAAAACCGCGTGGTTAAATGAAATTGTTAAATCTGACGCTTATCGCCTGTCGCGTCAATCTGCTGCCCATGTAGATAATTGAGCGGAAGCCAAGAGCGGAGAATTGTAGGTCCACTTGTTGAACAATACAGTGAAGCGTAACACAAGTGAAATCCTGAAGTACGTCCTTTTTATACGCGTTGTCCCTTTGGTGTAATTTTTTACTCTTAGGGGCTGCGGTGGCTGAGCGGTTAGCCTGCTCGCCTCCCACCTAGGCGAACTTTTATAATTGGCTTCTTCCAGCGTAGTCGAACAACATAAATTCTTGTATTTTTAAGGTTCTTTTTCAGGCCAAAAATAGCCTCACATCCAGTGAGAATTAATTTATTATCTATCCATGTCACAAGCTAGATTACGAATTCAGATGTTACAAACAATACAACATTTTATTAATCCTGTACTTTCGTTGACGTAATACTACTTACTGTCTTCCTCGCAATCAGTAAACTTCGTGCAAAGATGCAAAGTAATACCAACGTCGGCCTTTCATAGGGCTGCACACGTTTCTGCTAGCACAGGGAAGAAACTAACTGCACTCGACACCAATTCCTGGCTGTGTACAGTTCCTGCCATTATGATCCCGAGTATTGGTAATTGTGAACACGTTTACCGAATGGATTTACATTTCTGTCACAGCGGTCAATACAGAGACCATGTCTAGCACATGAAACAATGTTAGGATTCGAGTTGTACTGAGTGGGGAAATAAATAACCAAAAAAGTACACGTTCTTTACTTGTGTTAATAAATAGCAGCTTCAGGTAATACCAAGCACAATTTACGGCGTTCATTTGTTCCACGGGATAAGCGAGCACTGTGTTCATAACAAAAAAATTCCTTCCATAACCTAAAATTGTGACTCAAATAAGGTGTAAATGCTCTCCATGCAACACCATTAAAGAAAGGGAGCCAACATTGTAAAGACACAAATTTTTATTTTATACATAATAATAATTATTAATTTTTTTCGAAACATTTATAAATATAGTTTTAATTTTTTTGTAGCGTCATCTAGCACAGTGTAAATATATACAGAGAAAAGTTAAAAGTCAATGCTGCTCAGAAAACAGTCAGCTAACGCATCAGTAAAATNACAGTGTAAATATATACAGAGAAAAGTTAAAAGTCAATGCTGCTCAGAAAACAGTCAGCTAACGCATCAGTAAAATATTCTGTAGACTTTATTAATGATGCCGCTTGGCACCTGTGGGCATATTTCAAACACACACACACTGTGGAATATAAAGCGATGGCATGCNTATTAATGATGCCGCTTGGCACCTGTGGGCATATTTCAAACACACACACACTGTGGAATATAAAGCGATGGCATGCGGCATCACAGGTCTGGAATGGATTAGGCACTGCACATTTACGAATAGTATATTCATACAACAGCTATTCACGATAAAGTTAGTAGTGACGTTTGAAACAAATCACAGTCCAAAGCTACGTATAAATCCATTCACGGCTACTTCGCACTTTTCTGAAGTCCTGCTAAAGTTCTACTTCCAGGATATTCCTCTGCCTCGTGCAAACTAAGCTTAACTATGTCTAAAAAAATACACCGAAGGACAACGCACTGAATTCGTGCGCACTCAGTGTAGTACTATTTTGTATGAGAACTATTTCTTACTAGGCGCTACCAGCACAAATGTTTTTTCACTGTTTTTATTCATATTTATATTATTACGAATTAAATGTTATAACTTATAAATAAAATTTAGGTAAAACTTTGATTTAACGAAAAATAAGATACTTTTATTTTAACAGAAGTATAAAACGTNTTATAAATAAAATTTAGGTAAAACTTTGATTTAACGAAAAATAAGATACTTTTATTTTAACAGAAGTATAAAACGTTTGTGATAAATGGCATATTTAGGAAATAACTAAACACATCATATGAGGTAATTTTTCAAAGGTTTGATTCAAATGTGTGAATAAACCGCGGAGAGACTATATACGCTGCTGGACACACTGGCATGCAGGCTGCCAGTTAATTGGTACCGAATTAATAAAAAAAAACCCGCTCTAGGACTTGACATATAACTATTCTAACGCCAAGTTTATGACCATTGAATTAAGTGCTTTATGTTTGATACACATTAGAGCACGAGTTTGGATATTTATTAACATATTTAAATTGCTAACAGTTCCGCGGTTTCACTTTAGTAAAGCAAGAATAAAGCGATCACCCATGGCAATGTAAATTATACAATGGCAGAAGGGCACGATGATAAGAAAAACAGATTCTACGCAGGGCTTCAGAAAATATAAGTATGGCCTAAGCTCGCTTATTAGCATTGTTGGTTGTAATTTCCGAACTNTTCTACGCAGGGCTTCAGAAAATATAAGTATGGCCTAAGCTCGCTTATTAGCATTGTTGGTTGTAATTTCCGAACTGTTTAAGATATAGCCACCAAATTCATATCATAGGCATCGCCCATGATTTCGTGCCAATTATGCCTTAAACCATCTTGTAAACATAGTTAGCCATAATTTCTGAACTGTTTAAGATATAGCCACCAAATTCATATAATAGGCATCGCCTCTGATGTCGATGAAGGTGTTCGGGGCAATTATGCCTTAAGTCCTCTTATCAGCACAGTTAGCCATAATTTCCAAACTGTTTAAGATATACTCACCAAATTCATTTCGCAGGCATCGCTCGCGATAACGATCGGGGTAGAGTGGGCAATTATANTGTTTAAGATATACTCACCAAATTCATTTCGCAGGCATCGCTCGCGATAACGATCGGGGTAGAGTGGGCAATTATACTATAAACCCTCTTATAAGCATAGTTGACCACCTTTTCCCAACTGAGTCACCACGACATGGGTCAAGTACAGGTCAAAATTATGTATATATAAAAATAACCTGTTAACTTATACAAGTCATGTTGACAAGGCACTGAAAATGCATAATTTTATAAATAAGAGGTTAACTTTTAAACTTACAGACGAAAGTGTATCGAGGGACCTGTCTATGGATTCGTATTTTCAAAAATAATTTGATACGTACTCCAAACAACACAACTGTCAAAGTGACATGTTCAACAGTGATGAACGTGTTTGTTTACGCCTTTATATTAATTTTGTAAAGACTATCACTTTTATATGAATACAACACATTCACCAATCTGACATTAATGTAATTGCATTAAAAATTGGCTGGAGTAAGTATACGAACATCTCAAAACACTTGTTAACGTGAACAGTGTTCTAACCTCAAATCCTATCCACGTATTTTATGATAGTCGCGTTGGCAACAAAGCAGTTCAATGTTCGGTCACGGAGTTAAGTTTTGCGCAGCCAGCGAGATCGCTCTACCCCATATTCACACTACAGTCGTATAGGCGTTATACATAAGCATTTCCGTAATGGTAACAAACGCCACGTCGATTCGGCGTGACCAGAATGCGACAATGCCACGTCGTAGCGACGTTTCTGGGACCAGGTGGGCTGTGTGGGTGTTGACCACGTGACTGGCAGTCGTACTGGTTATGGACAAGTCAATGTCGGGAACGTGCTCAGAGGACGACAATCGATCTAAATCATATTTAGTACATGGTCGTGAGGAGGAAACAACTGCCTGCCAGTTGTGCCGGATCTGGAGGTGAGTCGGCGAGAGTCAACGACCCGGCGGCGGCGTCCCCCGAGCAGCGGGGCACCGGTGGGCTTGCCGGCACGTGCGTGTCGCGAGCCACGGTGAAATATGCTGACGGCTCCAGATGTATGCGCTTCCTGGCGCCCGGCGAGGTCGCCGTGACACGCGGCTGCAGTCACGACAACTCCGCCGCCACAGCGAGAAGAACCCGGCACGCAGCGGTGCAACTGCCATCGCCATCCCCAGCTCTGTCAGCACGAGCTTGGCCGGCAGCAAGGCCTGGCGTCGCTCACCGCCCCAGCCGAAATCACACTTTACAAACAACGCCCGTGGACTGCGAGCTCATTACAATGTTCCCGGGTGGAATGGGCAAATTCCTCACCAAGCCACCCGTCCTGGGGATCGACTCCTAACTAGGGTATTCCAGGAGCACTGTTTTCCAACTTGCTTTAGTTTTATCCTACAACAAAGCCAAAGTCGTCCCAAGATCTTGTTGAGGTTCCACCGGAGAACAATGCAAATTTTGACACCGTCATGCTGGCCGACAAAGTTCTACAGTCTACAAAACTTGATAACATATACTTCGCGTCCGCGCCACTTCTTCTTTCACCGTATAAATTAAGCATGATGGTATGATCCATTATCAACTCTTCGGTCCCCCTGCAACCCAAACGTATCCTAGAGTTGGGGCACGCTCGGTATCCGAACTCCTGCCCACGCGTCCAAGACCCAGGATTAGCAGGGAGGGGGGAATGACGCCCCATACAGCACACTATCGGTCGGTATATATCCTGATGTGGTGCCGGTGAGGAGCCTACCGCACACTCTGATCAGGCAGGAAGAGTTTCCCAGGGCACAGCAGCTGTAGCACCAAGCTGTGTATGCCTGGATCTCGTAGTGATCAGCATCCAGGATGTGTCCGGCTCTCATCTGCATCAATAAACTCGCTCTGGCCCTCGTTAGGAGCACCACAAGCAATTCCATAAACTTCCATCCATTACCATTGTAGCTTACCCATGTGCCATCATCTTGTTATCGGTCCGGCAGTTCTGGTCTGAAAACCAGAAAAAAAAATCTCAAATCAGGTATTCGGTACGTCAAGATCTAGCAACGGACCGCTGGAAGAGTATTGTTATGTGTTGCAGCGTTGCATCGCGCGAGCGAGCGGAGAGTGTACGGATGACAGAGTAGTGATACGATAGTGGGCGGCGAGAACGAAGGAATGTTGAAAGGTTAGGCGAGCGATAATCCAAAGAGCCCATTTCTTGTTTCAGAGGCGTCTGTTTCAGAGGCGGTCCTTATAAACCTTTTGCAGTTCGCACGCTCCTTACCTTCAGCTGATTTAATTTCTGCTGTTATCTGAAGAATTTTCTGGTTAATGACCTAGTTTCTCTCAGCGTGACTCGTGGCGCGGGAAATGTTCCAGATCTTGGCTGCTGATACTATAAAAGCTCGTCGGGCCTCCGAAGATGATGTATTTACTTTGCATTAAAAATACATCAAAAACTTTTTGCAGCGTAAATGCGTGTAAACTACTGTCTTTAACCACTACGTATTATATTTCTACTGTTTTAATAATTCGGAGTGCTAGTTCAAAACTTGAATTCAAGAAAATATAGGACATGTTCTAAACGAAAATCTTTGAAGGAATTTGAGTCATTCGATGGCTTGAAAGACAAAATGGCCGCGATTATGAAGTCCGAGTGACATCACACAGCATTCAAGAAATCGAATTCAATAAATATGGAGAAAATTTGAAGTGAACTTTGATCATGTGAAAGGACATCAAGTGTTTAAAAACTATCAGAGCGCCGCTTGAACTCGCCAGTTTGCCGTGTTTTTGTAGGCGCGACCTAGCGCCATTGCGTGCAACTAGGTTCGGATGCAGAAGAGGCAGTTCCACTTCTGCATTTTCCCTAAGTGTTCTGTGGCGTGCAGTTGTTGACGTGTTGTCAGCCACGAAAAAGAGAAAAAGAGAAACAGACGAATGCGGTCATTAATTTTACGCAGTCGTCCGTCCCCACCTACTTGCAGATAACCAAACGTCACGCACGCGAGCCCAGACTGGATATGCAGAGCAGGAATATGACGGCGAGTGACCTACTGACCGACCACGTGTCGCCCGAGCAGTTGGCAGGCCTGAAACTACGCCCCAGTTGTAGGGCAACTAGATGTATCCCTAGATCCAGTTATTATTTCCGCGAACGAATATGTGCTTACAGCCGATTTCTAAATACTGCTTACACACCTCAAAAATTTCGTTTGCTAATGGATTCTTCTAGGTGACAGAAACTGTTTTCCTGTTTTATCAGGCCAATACTGGACATCTGTTATTCGTATGATTACAGCCAAACGGAAGTCACAGTTTCTCAAGTATGTTTACGTGCGAAAACATTCCGCGAAAAATCATTTTCCATAGCTGTCGCTGAGCTCAATTTCTGCAGTAAACAGTAAATAAAAGCAAGTAGTGGGATTATGGGGAGTTTTGTGCAAGATGATTGGGGATCGGAGTGTCGGAGCTGTTCATGCTCTGTCATTCCGTTCCCTGGTGACCATATTGTCCGCCATACTATATCCATGTGACCTTGTCATTTGACCTTTGACCTTCGACACCAAAAATACAAAAAATACAAATAAAACTTAAAAACGTCCAAAAATGTATAAAAAAATTATATTAAAAAAAATATTAAAAATCAATAAAATATTATTTAAAACATTTATTTAAAAAACTTTAATTTCCAAAGGTCCCCCAAACCTCCCCCACATATACTCATTCCACCATCTTGGTAGGTTCAGTTCACCATATTGGTAGGCATCAGAGCCACCGTCCGCCCTTTTGGTCGGTGCAGACCGCAATCTTGGTAGGAGTAATCCGATATTTTGATAGGCATCACAACCACTATCAGCCATCGTTGTAGGTGTAGCTGTCCACTATTTTGGTCGGTGCAGTCCTCCATATTTGTTGGTGCAGCCATATGCCATCTTAGTCAGTGTAGTGCATACTGACCCCCTCCACTCCCCATTCCAATATATTTAATTTACCAATTGTCCTACCCTTGATTCTCATTGGCTAATTGCCCATCCCCTTCCAATATATTTAATTGCTCTGCCAATGTTTCTCATTAACTAATTACTAGGGTGTTTTCAGAAAACCTTCGTTTGACCAATTAGTCGGTTCTCCTCCACTCCCTTCCAATAAATTTAATTTCTCCACCAATATTTCTCATTGGCTAATTACTCGGGTGTTTTTGGAAACCTGCGTTCCAACCAGTCGGCTGTCTACTTTAATAGCGAGGGCGGACTATTACCCACCATTAAAAACTCTAATAAGACGCAGCGTGAGCCCCCTCGAGAAAGTAGTCGATTTTCTCGCTGTCGTTCCTTTTTCGCTATTTCAAGAGGAAAGCCCAGTGACCATTTCGAAACTTGCAGGGTTTTAAACCCATGTTTAATTTACAATAGCCATGTTGCCAAGTGAAGAAGAATATAACAGCAACAGCAACGCAGAAGAAAATGGAGATAATATTCTTCAGCTTATCAGCACCATATTGGCACGAGGAGCAACTTCGTCAATGCCATCTACTAGCACGAACCCGCAATCATCAGGCAACCCGTGCTGGCCCTCATCGGCAAGAACATCCTACATCTTATTCTCTCCCAGCTTCGCAGACAGCCCTATCAGCTCTGAATTCGAATACAGTGATATCGAAGAAGAAATGGAAGTGTCCATCGCCGAATTTTCTACGTTCGGATCAGAAGACGTAAGCAAGTACAATGAACTGAATTGTGGTTACCAACGCATGAGTTTTAGAGATGCTCGAGGCATTCTGCAAATTAAATTTTGTGACAGTACAATCTCGGGCGGGCTAAGTAATAAAGTGCGTTTCCTTTTTTCTGGCATATTAAAGTTGTATGATAAAATAAATGCGCATTTGTGAATTCTTTTTGCAACGTATTAAAGTTTGACATGATAAATGAATAAGCAATCCATCTCTGTAGGAATAAAACATTTAATGTGGCTAGCGTGAAACCACCACTGTAGGCGATCTGATCGTCTCCTTTTCGAGGGCCCAGATGGCCCGCACGCTCGCCCGCTGTGTGTTCAGCAGGAAGAGCAAAGTGCATCTGATGCACTGCTGCCAAGTGGTGAATACGGCACGTGGTGCCAACCTTAACTATGACAGTCTCTGCTGCTACACGGCACATCTAAAGATAATTTTCGAGGCTGTTTTAATTTGCAAAGTGTTTTACCCCTTATCATTAATTTTTTTTTATAATTATGTTTATACAAGTCAAATATATCATACTTTATTTTAGTGAAAACTAGTCTCAANATCATACTTTTTTTTAGTGAAAACTAGTCTCAATTAATTTTTTTAAATTAAAACAAAACATATATAATAAATATTGTATTTCTTTACCAGCAGTGTTTTTTTAACTTACATGAGCAGGACATAACTTGAGATAAAATAAAAAAATAATGTTTTGTTAATCACATTTATTTATGCACACACATTGCAATATTAATTTTAACATGTTTCTTCTCTGAGTCTTGAAAGGTATTACACTTTTTTTTTAAATGTACCGACGCTACTCCCNAATTAATTTTTTTAAATTAAAACAAAACATATATAATAAATATTGTATTTCTTTACCAGCAGTGTTTTTTTAACTTGCATGAGCAGGACATAACTTGAGATAAAATTAAAAAATTATGTTTTGTTAATCACATTTATTTATGCACACACATTGCAATATTAATTTTAACATGTTTCTTCTCTGAGTCTTGAAAGGTATTACACTTTTTTTTTAAATGTACCGACGCTACTCCCTCCCTGTGAGATACAGGGTGGGTCGTAGGGTACGAGTTACCTCTCTGGCGCAGACTACGGGTGCCTTGGATGTCGAGGGTTGAAATCTCGGGCAATGTTTTGTCCACTCAACTTCTGTGGCCGTTAGGGCAAAGCTTCGTCGGGGACGAATTTGTTTGGAAGCGGGTTGTACTCTTTCTTACCAAGATAACTGATATCCTCTGCGACGGGGAGAGGCGGAGGGAAGCAATAACTTGGTCTCTCAGTGTTTTAAAAAATAAGTATATATTAGACAAAAAATATACACACACTGTCCGAATCTGTACCCAGCAAGTTGGGAGCCTTAAGGGCGGATCAAATACCAAAATGCTCACGGATTTTAACGTGTTGGTGATATGAAATAGACATATGAAAATGTGAAATTGTTGTTAGTAAATAAATTAACTATACTAAATATAACTGGAATAGCTGTGGTGATTTGAAGGTCATAGCTTTATTGTTAGGTTTTCAACTTGGATACACGAAATTCTGCAGTTTTGCGTGTGAATGGGACAGCAGAGATAGGAAGTCTCACTACATAAGGAAACAGTGACATAAACGTGNTTCTGCAGTTTTGCGTGTGAATGGGACAGCAGAGATAGGAAGTCTCACTACATAAGGAAACAGTGACATAAACGTTAATCTCTTATTCCTGGGCATAAAAATGTAACAAATACCCCATTATTGGATCCCGAAAAGGTGTATTTACCTCCCTTNAATCTCTTATTCCTGGGCATAAAAATGTAACAAATACCCCATTATTGGATCCCGAAAAGGTGTATTTACCTCCCTTGCATACAAAACTGGGATTTATAAAAAAAATTGTAAAAGCAATGGATAAAAGTTATGCTGCATTTATGTATCTGAAATCTAAATTTCTTAAAATAAGCGATGCAAAATTGAAGGAAGGAATATTTATAGGGCCGCAAATAAGATAACTAATATCGGATGATGAACATTCTGAGGAACTGCTACATCCACCGGAAAAAACAGCGTGGAAATCATTCAAAAATATCTGTTGTATATTTCTTGGCAATAATAAAGAAGAAAACTATAGTGAAATAGTGAGTGATCTTCTGACGTCGTACAAAGGAATGGGCTACAACATGTCTTTGAAAATTCACTTCTTGGACTCTCACCTAGACTTCTTCCCTGAAAATCTTGGGGCTATCTCTGATGAACATGGTAAGCGTTTTTATCAGCAGATTTCTGCTATGGAAAAGAGGTACCAAGGCAAATGGAGTCCCAATATGCTGGCCGACTACTGCTGGACCATGATGAGACACATCTCGAACGCAAAATATGGCCGAAAATCATCATATAAAAACTTTTAGGTAAGCGTAAATTAGCCGTATATTTATTATTTAATGTTTGTAAGTACTAATTATTTTAAATCTTCAAACACATGCCACAAAAAAACCCTGCCTGATGGACAAAATCTGAGAACATATTTGAACTCAGCATGATAAAGATAGTTAGATTTTGTTTATTTAGTCTTTGTGAAATAAAAACTTTTTTTTTGTTGACCAGTGTTATTGCACTCGTGAAGACTTGTAGCGCACGTCTCTACGAGCTGTCGGAACATTGGGAGCAGCAATGCTTGTGAAGGTCTACAAAGTTCGTTCCGATGGGGCGCGCATTGAGAATCACCTACTCTTGGCATCTTCCAAACACATATACAGAATAATAGGGAATTATGGCAGAGTCCAGCATTATCGGAATTTCTTCGAATGGAATAATACCCTCGTCCCACCTTAGTTCGTGCGTTTCGTACATCCGTAGGCGGTATACCTGTTGCGTGGTACGGTCGAGGTGCTTCCATGGGTACGGCGGTAAAAGGTAAAAACTTCGGTTTTCTCATATTTGTGACTGTACGAGATGGCAATCTGCTTGATGGTGTATGAGTCCGACGAGCGAAAACCTTGGATGTTGCAAAACATTTCATACGATTTTTATTATATAAAAAATGTTAAGTTCCCATGCACAGACCGAGTTTCACAAATTTTTTACAAAGTGATTTAAAACTTTATCTAGGTTATGGTTTGTGTTGGTTTAATCGCCGGGTATTGCTTGGTATTGCTTGGCAGTAAATTTCTTGAAGGTGATCATCTTCCACGGGTACAGCTTGAGAGTAGATATCTTGCACGGGGAAGTCGTCTTCTATAAGGAGAGCATCTTCAACAGGGAGGGCGTCTTCAACGGGGAGGATGTCTTCAACGGGAACGTCATCTTCCACGGGCGCAGATGTCACGAGGGTTATTCGGAGGGCCAGGGTTGCACCAACCCTTACGATGCGGCATGTCGGGAACCTAGGTGGTGCAGCCCTCGAAACACTCCTTGTACGGGAGGCAGTCCCGTATGTCTTCGTCCTGCTATAGGTAGGCTGGCAAATACTTGAATATGGTCGAGATTTCGTAATGTGCGTAGATCAGGAGAAATTATTTTGGCAGGTATGGTAACTCGTCCTATTTTTCCAAGGCACTAGGCGAGCGCACCCTTCCAAATGCCAAAATGGCCAAAATAATTTAATGACTTCTCGGACAACACATGTACATTTCTAGGAGCAAAAATATGAATGATTTCCCGAGGGGGCTCGGGGTGCGTCTTATAAAGGGTTTTTAAGGGGGATAAAATAGTACGCCCTCACGATTAATGTATGAAGTCGATTGGTCTTAACAAAGGTTTCCGAAAACACCCTAGTCATTAGCCAATGAGAAACATTTGTGAAGCAATTAAATATATTGTAATGGGGTGGGCCATTATCCTATGAGAATCAGGGGTGGAGCAATTGGTCAATTAAATATATTAGAAGGGGGAATTACGAGGGTCAGTCGTCTGCTGGGTGCGGTGCTGGAAACAGCACCAGCAATGTAAAACAAATAACAAACGAAAAAACCAAGATGGTGTTCGAACGAAGGGAAGAGACAAACTCCAGTAAAGTATAAACAAATGACAAAGGAAAAAATAAGATGGCGGCTGCACCAACGAAAATGGTGGACTGTGATGTGGCTGTGATGCCTACCAAGATGGTGGACTGCGTCTACCAAAATAGTGGAATGAGTATGGGCGAAGGGGTTGTGGGAGACCTT
This sequence comes from Clitarchus hookeri, assembly GCA_002778355.1. Classification (NCBI taxonomy): domain Eukaryota; kingdom Metazoa; phylum Arthropoda; class Insecta; order Phasmatodea; family Phasmatidae; genus Clitarchus; species Clitarchus hookeri. Next base: position 359,659 of record NQII01000216.1, read on the forward strand.
CGAAAGTTTAAGTTTTTTAATTAAATGTTAAAATACATTTTTTTTATAATTGTTATACATCTGTAAATAATTTTTTAATATTTTTTTTCGAATTCTTTAGTTTTTTGTATTTTTTTATATTTGTGGTCAAATGTCATTGTCAAGGTCGCTTGGATCCAAATTGGCGGACAGGATGGTCGCCGGGGGACCAGAATGACAGAGCATGAACAGTTCCTACGCTCCGATCCCCCATCCCCTTGCGCAAACTCCCATAATCTTATTACTAAAGCCAGAGGCTCAAACTGTCACATTTTTGTCTTTGTCTATTTACGAATAGGCGATAAACATCGACAGGAAAATTTACAATTTCAAAGACCTGCGAGCTAGACTGAACAGCCGTTAGTATACTGAAGCCGCTGTAATTTGTTCATTGGCTGCTGCCAAAGTTCTCTTTTGAATTAGGTCGTCCGAGATTGACTCCGACTTTTGTTGCGGGTTCTTTCAAGGCGAATCATGGACTACTTCAGACGGGAACACAAATATACAAGTTTTTAAAATTTATCTTGTACCAAAATGACTTCGCAAAATTTTCAATATCTAACGACAATGTACGTACGCTTTAACAATTGAAACAGTGAAATTTGTCCGCGAACCAGTGGAGCTAATGCTAACCCAGTGATAATGACGGCAGAATACATGCACTCGCTTAAAACTAATTTCATTTTATTTGAGAGGAATACCACTGCTTCGAGGCACTGGTAACAAGTTGTTCCGCAGAAAAAAATTTTACGATATAAATTTTAACCCACTTAATTTCGCCTTATTCTTATAGTTGTCTGTATCGACGGTCCTGTCACACAATCTTAACAATGATATTACCAAAGTCCGCTTAATTAAACACGGTTTTAATGACTTTTTTTTTAATAAACGAGCAACAAAATTCTTCTGTGCAATCCGTTCGAGGCAAGGCGACATGATCTCGAGAGGCAAGGATGTCAATCAGAGCCCAGATGCCCTACCCTAGACACAGTCACAAAGGTGGGGGCCGAGGTGGTGTAGTGGTTANATGTCAATCAGAGCCCAGATGCCCTACCCTAGACACAGTCACAAAGGTGGGGGCCGAGGTGGTGTAGTGGTTAGACTACTCGCCTCCCACGTAGGGGAAGTGGGTTCTCTCCCGGATTTTTGCTTGTGGAAATCGTGCCGGACGATGCCGCTGGTGTAAACAGATTGAGATAATTTCATAACATCACATTTTGGTTTTGAATACAAAGGAATTAATTAATGTATGCAAAATAATTATACTACACAGTAAAACCATATTAAACACTGCACAATCATGCTCTTTATTTTTAAAATACAAATGAAGTCTCACATTTATCTGACGTGTTTGTGCACTGTTCAAGGCTCTAGTTTTTTTTCCTTTGCAATTAAATTCGGCCATTCGCCTTTCTTCGATCTTGTCGTTCACAAGTTTTCTTTGACGCGCCCTGGATAACTCTCTGCCAATAGTTAACCCGTAACAAAAGAAGGGATTAATCGTGGGCAGACCAGTTCAGAACAGAATTAGACATTTACTCTGGCAGAAAACAATGAAGAAAATACGCTGCTATTACTCCGATTGTTAATAAAAAGTGTATAGATAGAATGAAAATAAGCTAATTTGAGAGCCCCCAATTTTAACATAACAAGCCGCTCAAAGCGGTTCATTGGCCACTACTACAGAAGAGCCAATTATATTCTGAACTGGACTGACCCTTGATTGGTCCCTACTTTTGATGTGGGGAGGGGGTTGCGGGGCGAGTTGACAAGCCATGTGGTGCAGTAGAGAAGGGAACAAAAACGTAGAAGTTTTTAAAGTCCAGCTGGCCCCTTAATTGAGTCATAGGATCTTTTCAGATGTATGAAGTAATTTATTAACCGTAGTTGTGTTATGGCTGATCTTCAATCGCCAGCACACCACTTGTACAGGAAGGGACCTGTTTTGGTGGTGAAGTATCGGTGACACGACTAGCCTCGCATGACGACCATTCACCACACTTGGCTGTATATACATCAGTGATTCGCAGTGCAGCATTCTCACCACTTTCTTATACCAATGGCCAATAACATTATTGTTAACATAATTATTTCCGAGACAGTACAGGAACATGTNCTCACCACTTTCTTATACCAATGGCCAATAACATTATTGTTAACATAATTATTTCCGAGACAGTACAGGAACATGTGAAATTGGCTTCATAGAGTGTCAGCAGCTAACGCGTGAAAGCAACTTGAGTGAGCACGCCTGTAAAAATAACCTACAATTTTTCCTGTTTAAAATTTTTTTTAAATTTCTTCCGTTACCTTTTATTTTTCTGAGTATACATGCGTATTTCGTCTTTCGCGGGAAATTAAAAAGCAGAATNAATTTCTTCCGTTACCTTTTATTTTTCTGAGTATACATGCGTATTTCGTCTTTCGCGGGAAATTAAAAAGCAGAATGGCGTGAACTCTACATATATTCAAATGACAAATCAATGGTTTCAGAGAAAGAAATGCCGGCGACTGAGAGCCTAGATATTCCGTGGCAATCCACCGGAGGTTGGCGTGATGCATGAGGAATGAGGGTCTGGGAACTGCGCGACGCGTTATCGATGCCATTAAAACAGTTTTTTTTACCGATAATACATGCAGCCACTTACACAGTCCTTGAGAAGCCTTATCACCTAGGCGTCACACTCAGTGCGCGCGGGACTCAAACCGGTGATGGATCCTCATCCGTCCATAAAGTGGCTCGGAATTCACGCACACCAAGTCGACGTGGAAGTGGTCCGGGGCCCGCCGTGACCAGAAAGTCCTCTCACGTTCATTTTTTCTTTATAATACCTTGCCACAGAGCACTTAAAAATACAGAGATGAAACAGCCGCATATGCAGCGAACTCCAGCCACACACGACAGCGAACTGGCATCACCGGCCAGCAAAGTGTTGGCACGCCGTTCGCCAGTAAGCGCCTGGTAATAATACTCGCCAGCCGACAACCCAGCCAGTAGGGAAACATCCGCAGCATACAGTAGTCAACCTGACACAAGGTCCGATCCCAGAAACTCACATGGACAATCAGAGAATCTTTTTTTCTGCTGCCGGTAGCAAATTCCAAAGAAAGGCCGTAGAAGAAATTTCCCTCGCTCCTTTCGGAAATATGAAAAACCAGCCTTCAGTTCAAAATTCCATATTTGCTTTCACCGCGTTTTAAGATGAAATTCTACGAACTGGGAATCCGCGCAACTGCCCACACGATGGGTTTAAAAACGCAAGCTACCACATTGACAATGAAATAAGTTTTACTGTAAACTAAAGCAAAGTTGGATCTGTGAGCATTTTTTGCAACGTTAGTAATTAGTTAAGAACTAACGGGCGGCACTGACGCGCATAGTCGGATAGTGCGTAGGGCCGTGCGTAAGTGAAATAAGATAAGGTAACCATTCTGCGAGCNGGCACTGACGCGCATAGTCGGATAGTGCGTAGGGCCGTGCGTAAGTGAAATAAGATAAGGTAACCATTCTGCGAGCGTATGTTGCTGACATCAAACGAATTTAGTAGTCTGGTGGCTAGTACACCGAACAAAAATTTAAGAAGTCTAAGGATAGAGTCTTACTCAATCTATTAAATTGTAGCGTTTCAAGCGTGTATTTATTTCATTATTGCAGATAAATATAAACGTTCTTCTACGATACGCGAATTCACATATTTTTTTCTTCATAAACGTAATTCTGTGCAATCCGTTCGAGGCAAGGCGACATGATCTCGAGAGGCGAGGATGTCAATCAGAGCCCAGATGCCCTACCCTAGACACAGTCACAAAGGTGGGGGCCGAGGTTGTGTAGTGGTTAGATTACTCGCCTCCCACCAAGACGAACCGGGTTCAATCCCCGGCCGGGCCACTCCCGGATTCTCNGGCACTGACGCGCATAGTCGGATAGTGCGTAGGGCCGTGCGTAAGTGAAATAAGATAAGGTAACCATTCTGCGAGAGTATGTTGCTGACATCAAACGAATTTAGTAGTCTGGTGGCTAGTACACCCAACAAAAATTTAAGAAGTCTAAGGATAGAGTCTTACTCAATCTATTAAATGGTAGCGTTTCAAGCGTGTATTTATTTCATTATTGCAGACAAATATAAACGTTCTTCTACGATACGCGAATTCACATATTTTTTTCTTCATAAACGTAATTCTGTGCAATCCGTTCGAGGCAAGGCGACATGATCTCGAGAGGCGAGGATGTCAATCAGAGCCCAGATGCCCTACCCTAGACACAGTCACAAAGGTGGGGGCCGAGGTGGTGTAGTGGTTAGATTACTCGCCTCCCACCAAGACGAACCGGGTTCAATCCCCGGCCGGGCCACTCCCGGATTCTCGCATGTGGGAATCGTGCCGGAAGATGCCGTTGGTCGGCGGGTTTTGTCAGGAATCTCCAGTTTCCCCCACCCTTTCATTCCGGCGTTGCTCCATAGTCAATACCCACCTCTATCACCCTCATCGGCTCTCAAGACCTCGCTGTTAAGAGCCGCTAAATATTTTCCCTTACTCAGTGTAGGTCTCTACTATTGTGATTTAGTGTTGCTATCCCCCTGGGACTACAGCAAACTGACCTGTCCTGTAGAACTGTGACACGGCAACAAACACCTCGCTGGACATGGAGTAACAGGATCATCTGCCATCCAGTCCAAAGGCGCTTCTTACTTTGACATCGGCCAATTAAACGATGTAGTTAGCACGAACGTGTAGAATTACTTTGGATAGCCTACTTTGAAATAGTAGATTCCTTAAATTTCTGAGCCACTAATTATCGGTTCTGTATCTGACTGCTGGGACCTTTCCTGGCTATCCGGCCTGCTGGGTCAGTCTCGCAAATGTGAACTACAATTATTTTGAATATTGCTTCTCTACAGCAACTTTCGAACGTGACATACCGTAATTCAAAATGTATCAATTTGTATCCTTCTATTTCCCGAGGCTACCAAGTATCTTAACATTTGAAAAACAAGAAAATTTGTCGTTTCAGAAGCTGTTATAAGAACGAATTTTATATTTCGAATTTTAATTCTATCACATAACGTTGATCACACATCGGAACGAAAACAGAAAAGCATGTCTTGATTGATGTTATTTGAGGGTAGTAGCTGCGAACCTAAATTATGTTCTCGACAACATATAACTTATCTATAACGTTACTAGCTAACTTCACTGGTTGCTGTTTTCCACTTCAAACCACAAACCTGCGTCCTGTCCAACACACTCTTTTTAATTGGTAATTGTAATTAAAAGAGTTAATATTACAAATGATGAATTGAGGAAGTTCAGCAAGGAACTACACCGTATTTTCCTGGACAGGTGCTGGGTAATAAATAGGAAAAAATCTATCATCCCCAGTGCAGCCAGTCGAAATACCAATGACAATATTTCGACTGTGAGTCAGACACGCTCCATTACAAATTTTGTTAATGTATGGNAGCCAGTCGAAATACCAATGACAATATTTCGACTGTGAGTCAGACACGCTCCATTACAAATTTTGTTAATGTATGAAGAAAATGAATTTTCATGGAAAGTTTCCCGTGTAGGGCGGGCTACTAGTTGCTTCACTTCGCTACGAGAATTTTTCTCACTTGACCAAGTCAATTGGATTCCATTAACTCTAGCAGGTCTTCTTGAGTATCTGTGATTCACTTGTAGACAGCAAAGACGCGTGAAAATACATTGTAACCACTCGTAAGAATGGAACGTAGGTGAATAGTCATACGTCTATCCCACGTCGCAAAATATAGTCGTGAAAAATAGGATCATATTTATATGTTAAAGCAAATTTAGAGTAAACAATTTTTTGTGCTTCATTCATCAATGGGGACCAATTATTATCAAGTTTCACTTGCAGAGAGATAAAATGTAAAATCTCTTTTGTACTTGCGACTGTATGTCGTTTCTTCTAGCTCTTTACACGAAAACTTACGTGTTGGTTGACAATACTGGCAGTACGCCATTTGTCATGCTATGCTCACTAATGGAACATTGGTATTATTCTCCACCTTGTACAAGAGAGACAAAATAACCTGTTATTTTTGCAATAAATTTACACTTATTTACTGCGTCACAGTTACGATCTTACCATTTATTTATATTTTTACTGCATGATGGAATAACAGCTAACGGACTTTAAACAGAACTAGTGATTATTTTATTGCATAGTGGTTTTAATGTCCAGTGTAAATCATTTCCGGTTTCCTACTGGTTTTTCGCTGATGTGGCCATGACAATAAATTTCCGTATTTAAATGGGCAATTCAGTGTACGGTAACTGTAACAGCTAACCTCCGTCGTTCTCGTGCTGAAAATTGTTATATGAAAAGAAATAAATTAGCCATTCATACTATATGATATTGTAGTTACACGTTAAATATTTAGTCGCGAAACATATTTTGCGAAAATTCACTCTCTCAGTATAAGCTTCTCATAAAAAAATTAAATAACCAAATCGCAACAAAAATTTTACCTTAGTAGTTGCAATACCTTGATTAAGGTATCTCGGTATTTCAGAAAAGAACGATACGGGTGACTTTTATGCGTATTTCATATGCGCTCACGCTGTTACATATACAGCCGGAACACGAAACTCAGGCGTGACAGCGAAGGGCAAAATTAATTCTATACGTGATTTCATTCGGTCGCCCCCACAATCGTCTGGATCAAGAGACAATCTAAATCAACAGTTGCTGATACCTGGGATCAAACCCGGTGTCAGTAGTCCATGCCGGTTGAGCAATCGCTGAGCCTCAAGCCGCCTATACACTAACAGCGACGAAACTAAAATAAAACTTCGAGTGAGTGAAGAGATTTGGGTGGTTCTTAACAGCAAGGTCTTGAGAGCCGATGAGGGTGATTGAGGTGAAAAAGGAGCAGCGGCGGAATGAAAGGGTGGGGGAAACGGGAGAGCCCCGAGAAAACCCACCGACCAGCGGCATCGTCCGGCACGATTCCCACATGCGAAAATCCGGAGAGACCCGGCCGGGGATTGAACCCTGTTCGCCTTGGTGGGAGGCGAGCAGGCTAACCGCTCAGTCACCGCGGCCCAAATAAAACTTAGAATTTTACATATTGTCGTCGAGCGCACGAAGGCGTAGTACAATGGGACTTCCGCATGGAAGTTAGCGATGAAAAAAATTAGGAATTCGTTTGAAGGCAAAACAAAATTCGAAGACGAATACATTTAGATTATTCGCAAGTTTAATTGACATGCACTGCAGCACTGAGTGAAATATTAACCTACCTGGAAACAAAACCCCAATTTCGCTCAACGACGGAGTAGATAGGTACGTGGATACGAAATGGCGCTGCGGTTCCTTTTATGTGGGCGTAACCATTTTCTGATTGGCTTCACGAGGCTTTGGGAATGGGCATTGCATCTGACCGGTTACGGCATGCTGCGGAAGGTCCACTATTGGCTGGACTGCCAGCTGACAAGTAGGTTAACAGACGCTGATTGGTGAACGCCGTTCCGATATTTTACTAATTAGGGACGCCATTTTTCTGATTTTTGTGGTTGGAGTTCGTGTTATAAGCGGTTGTTTGACCTCTGTATTTTAAGATGAGTACTCTGTAATGCAACCTGATTGAGAGTCAATCATGAATCATATCGCGTGTCTGTAAATTCACCGTCACATTATGAAAGTGACATTTTAACTATTAAGGGCACTGATCACCCTGAAATTACCGTAGTTTACTAGCATTACTTCTTTTGCGGGGTTAGAGAACGAGACCTTTGGCATTTTACAACAATGAAAGTTGTATCTTCTGCTAAGATCCGAGGTGGCGTTTATAGCTGAGGAGCGAATAACAATGGCCGATATTTGCTCTGCTTTGCACTCCGAGGCAGTGTGGGAGCCGCTGCTGGTCGATTGCCGTTGCCAGGAGAAACCCCACACAAAGAAAGGCAGCCCCACCCCTCGACTGTTTCAACGCAAGTGCCTTTCAAGCATGTTGTTGCGGCAAGGCTTTCCCTGCCGTCAACAAGTTGGTCCGCCACGCACTGCGGCCTTTTAATTTGCGATCGCTTCTGCGATAAATAACAATTGAATTTTCTGCGACGCTAGAAGAATAATAGCGTCTTCTGCAAATGGAATTACTTTCCGATCTTTGGCCTTTCCCTGCGGCGGCAATGAAAACAAGGGCGGATGTTTATTACAAAGCTGTCAGTAGGAGAAGCGTGCCAGTTCTGGAACGCACAATTTCTTACTTCCTTTATAAACAGTGAGAGGGCAGTAGGAATGTGTCCTCGTCCTGCTCCAAGTCCGACCCCG
>NQII01000216.1:368046-505566 GCA_002778355.1 Clitarchus hookeri
CCTCGCACAATCCGCCTTCCCGGAAAATAAAATGTAGTGGTAAAACCTATTTTATAGTGAAAAGTAACTTAGTGTAAAATCGCTTTTAATCTCCAACAAAACACTACAATAAGAAAAAACATGTTTTCAACTTTAGTTGAAGTACTAACTTTTTAAAACGATTAACTGATACTGTACCAATATGTAAACGAGTGTCATTATGCACGGCATGAATAGTACACCAACATATACCAAACAGTGGTATAGTGGTTAGAATACTTGCCTCCCACCAAAACGAACTGGGCTCGATTTCCGACGGGGTACGCCCGGATTTTCGCATGTGGGAATATTGCAGGACGATGCCGCTGGTGGTTGGTGTGTTTTCTCGGGAATTTCTCGTTTCCCCCATCCTTGCATTCCGGCGCTGCTCCATGCTCACCTCGTTTCACCCTGAAGACCTATATGTTAAGAGGCGCCCAAATCTCGTCATTCACTCGCCAACCGTCGCCACTAAACCAAATACTCCATATTTCTACTCTTTCCCTGCATGCATACCTACTATAATACCAATGTTCCCTCCTACTACGCATGCGAGTATTAAACATTTTTTGGTTGACCTTTCCTCTGTATCTGAAGTGGGAAGGTCGCTGAAAGTCTTGCAATTGGTTGGCTGTCATACACTTCATCTAGGTCCCCGAAGTTCCAGTTTTATTTTAGGTCACGAGGTGATACGAAGCTAACAACTGTGGTAATGAAGAGCAAACATTTAACTTTGAAAATACTTGACCATACCTCTACAGAAAAAACTTTACATTACGGAAATATAAACTGAACTGCCACTTAAAACATATCTACATTCATAATATTCTTTCACAGTGATTGATAAAATGGTTCTTCTTGGCTTTAATTACTTTTTTATTTCTATGAATTTAGAAAATATTACGACACGCTCTTTTATTTATTGGCAAATAGTAACTGGCACAACGAAACAGTGTAATTTTTTATTTTCACGAAATATACTGTCTGGGGAGTATATATATTGTATAACAAACGGAGAGGGAAATAACATGCTTTTGGCCAAATTGAAGTTACATAAGCATAAATGTTGCCAAACAGAAAATGTAAAATCTTCAAACTATTTCGAAAAATCGCCCTTTGCATCGAATAAAATGTTGATGTTAATTTAAGGGACAGGAATACAAGGATTTTATTTCAAAGGTACGAAAGAAACTAATGCAGTGTTTCCTGTGACATTACTACGTGCTTACGTATATATATGCGAATGCTTAGAGTGGTATTGAATACCGTGTAGATATACAGAGTACAGCAGATGTAAAGAACTGATGTGTGTGACAGATAAACACTCACCAATAACACAAAAAAAAATTAAATTGCAAAACAACATGAAATATCACTAGGAAAAATATCTACTGCTACTGGAAATAATTACACAGCAGAGACATTACAAGAAAAATGTGGAATTTAATAAGATTTCTGATAACCAAATTAATTCTGACAGGAGAAACGTAATCAAATTTCATATTATATTTTATCTGTGGCCTCAGCCACATTAGCCTCTCTCGTGACTGAAGTAATCCATTTTATTTATGCCTGGCAATTAAAATTTCAAACTTACAGAAAAATAAATTACTTAATTAATCTCTTTGCTCCAGCCTAGGTCAGTGATTTTGAGCAAAAGACAAATAACGCCAGTTTGTCAACAGTTAAATGAAACATGGTTCAGTTGTACTTGAAAAGAAAAGTTCGTTCTGCTTCTTAGTAAAATTATTCGTATACTCAGCTGATGATAATTCAAAACGCAGAATTCTTGACGTTCTCGAAGTACTTGGCGATCTCGTTGTCAGCAGTCGCATCCCCCTGGATGCAATAGGACCTCTCATCGCGGGGTTTCCTTTTCAGGCTCTCGGGCCTGTAGTGCTATTACAGTCCCAACATATTTAAGCACATCGCGGTAGATCGAACTAATTTCCTGAAATATATACGCGGGCGACGACCGACACAGGCCAGCTTCTTCCTGAATCTTACCTCGAGTCTTCGTCTCCTTCGAGACGGCCTGTTTTCAGGTTCGAACTCGCGTCCTTGTAATAAAACCTAAATTAAAACCCTGCGTGCTGAACCCACGTGGGTTAGCATTCTGCCTTCAAACACCAAAAGTCGCTAAAAAAAATTCCTTTCACACATTTAATGAAATAACGCCGTCTAAAATTGACCAATCACGAGAGTGCTTGAGGCAATAGTTACTCATCACGTAATTTAGTTACCATGGCAACGGATCAATAACTGCTCAGAAACTTATGGCCTTTAAACACAGTACAAAAACAAAGAGATTGGAAAGACATGTAAAAGTGTTTACGATAAAATGAAACCAAAATTTAAACGAGCAGTGAAATTACATACAAATTAATATAATCAATGTGCAAATGAAAAGTAGTATCGGTGAAATCAGATTACGCCTTGCAAATACATATACAAGTGAATAATTAAAATCTGCATATGGCTCAATTTTACGACGTTGCACTAATATAAACTATTAATAAATAACATCAACAATTGTACAATTCAAATTTATTATTTGATTTCGCAACGAAATGACATGTAGCGAACAAAACAGCTGTTTGCATTTTTGTACCTTTGCGTTATTAAGATGTTAGTCATCGCATACAAGTAACATCTACCATTATGTGGTTCGTGTATTCGTGTTTGTCCTTTCAATTTCTAATTGTTTTTATTTTGTGTGGCAGAAAATCATATAACATTAGACCTCCTTCCTTTGCTCGCCAATAAACCCCCTCCCCTCCCCTTGACGGACTCCTAACCATCACTCCCTCTACGGCCGGTAGCCAGGAACACAAGGAGGGGNAACCCCCTCCCCTCCCCTTGACGGACTCCTAACCATCACTCCCTCTACGGCCGGTAGCCAGGAACACAAGGAGGGGCGAGAGCCACCCTCGCTGTCTGGACCATACCGTGTATCTGGGAAATGACCGACCACTCCCTTTATAGTTTTAAAATTTGTTCGTCACACGACACAATCTTATAGGCTACTGAATACACTTAATATAATCTGTCATATAATGCGGTATTCTAACAGGTGACGAGATGATAAAAATTATATGAATCAACAAGTACTTAAACGAACATTATCAATTAAGGTGCCTGACATACATTAAATGTACAAAATACCATATAGGGTCATCATAAACCTTAGCCAAATAAGGTAGTTACTGGAGAGGGAAGGAAGACGTCACTTGTCTCTGCTAACGACACCCTTGAATTATGACCTGACTTTTTATAAGTTTATTGTTCTCGCCACTAAAATATTACATCTACGCTTAGTTTTATGCCCGGAACAGTTTGCCACAGTCAACATTTACTCGAATGACTTTATACTCAAGAATATCAACATTGAAGATTAAATTAGAACCGACAGCCCAGCCAATAGGGAACACTCCGCGCAGCATGCAGTAGCCAGTCAGACACAACGCCCGTTCCCAGAGTCTTGCGCAGCCAATCAGAAAAATGTGGCACTCTGAGGGGTCCGGCCTGTTGTAGAAGTGTTGCGGGGAGAGATACGGTCCTCAACGACAACTTTGTGCGAACCTCAAGAGTGGCGATTTCTCAAGCGCCCGCTGCCGAACTGAAACTTCGCTGCTTGACGCGCGAAGAAGAAAAGCATTTGTTCCGCCCTGCGTTTCCCCTTGCCAGCGAGCGGGCAAGCCAGAAGGCGCCGTCAATAACCAAGTTTTGCACTCGGAGGATAGGCGAAGTTGGGCGCCACATGTCGAGACACGAGTGGCAGTTGCTTCGCAGCCAGCTGCCCCGTCACCCGTCACGGTGCGTGAGCCACGCAACCACATATAATGTGTAATGGTAAGGGAGGGGAGGGGGCTTCGTCTTCAAAGTTGGAATGTGTATATTACGTCACACGGTTATGCACATAAAGACTGACAACCATAGACTAAATATGGGGTATACCAATCTCAATGACTTCACACAACCAATCTCCGTGTCCCACCATTGAACTGCTTTTCTGCCAACATGTCTTGCGAAAACGGCGTAGTTTGGATGTTAGGTTAGAAAACTGATTTGGAAACAAATGTTTTCAGATGTTTCTATACTTCATCTAATCAATTTGTAATGCAGTTTGATTCAGTCAAAATCGGTAAAACTATTTTATTAATATAATACTACTTGTCATTTAAAAATTAAGATATAAACAAACACTTTAATCACTGTTGACCATGTGACTTTGACAGTTGTGTTTTTTGGGAGTTGGTCAATTTTGGGTACAAGCGCAGAAGATGAATGACTCGCCTACCTCTTCTTTAGTCTATGCTAACAACGGGAAATCACTTACTTTAATAAGAGGATTATGTAGGCTGCACGTTAAAGGTCAAGAAGCGAGGGAGCGATACGGGCGACACTACCGCGCACCACTAACAACTCATCGCTCCTACGTGCAAGGCGAGCAGTGTTCCCCGTCGATACTGTACTGTGCAAATTATATCTGTGACAGTGGGCCTTAATTACACGCAATGAAAGCCCACAAATTAATATACACCCGTATAGCCGTAACCTTTATCTTATCGCTTAAGGTAACTGTATAGACAAGATTTAAAAATCTAATATTTAGCGTCGATAGTTTTTTTTTTTTTTGCCTTTCCTGCAAAAAGTAGTAATTCCAGAACACTTATTAACCGAGATATGCGCATGCGCACAAACAACGATTTCACAGAAAATATTTCNAAAGTAGTAATTCCAGAACACTTATTAACCGAGATATGCGCATGCGCACAAACAACGATTTCACAGAAAATATTTCAGTACATACGGCGGTTAAGGCTCCCACCTACCTGGAGTTTTTTTTTCCCCCGCATTTGAGTCCGAGAAGCGCGGAAGCGATAAGGGCGACGCTGCCACGCGCATCAAGTGCGCCGAACTGGGGTGCAGTTTTCTAGTCGCACTGCGTGTACCCGTTTAGCTTTCAGCGGTGACCCTATCAGCCGTCTTCAACAGGGACGTCGTCTTCCACGGGCGCAGACGTCGCAAGGGCTGCTCGGTGGGTCTTGCACCAACACCTGCGATGCGGCGTGTCGGAAACCGAGTTGGTGCAGCTCTCGAAACACTCCTAGCACGGGAGGCAGTACCGTATGTCTTCGTCCTGCTGCAGGACGGATTCGGACGAAATTTCGTAAGGTGCGTAGACCAGGAGATATTCTTTTAGCAGGTATGGTAACTTGTCCCGTTGGTCCAAGGCACTAAGCGAGCGCACCCTTCCAAATGCCAAAATGGCCGAATGGATTTTATGGCCACTTGGAAAACACACGTACATTTGTAAGGGGCTCAGGGTGCGTCTTATAAAGAGTTTTTAAGGAGAGAAAAATACCCCGCACTCGCTATTAAAGTAGAACGCCGATTGGTCGGAGTGAAGGTTTCCGAAAACAACCGAGTAATTATCCAATGAGAAACATTGGTGGAGCAATTACATATATTGAAAGGGGGTGCAGGGGAACCGAATAATTAGTCGAACGAAGGTTTCCGAAAACACCCTAATAATTAGCCAACGAGAAACATTGGCAGAGCTTTTAAATATATTGGAAGGGGTTGGCAATTAGCCAATTAAAATCAGGCGTGGGGCAATTGGTCAATTAAATATAATGGAAGGGGGAGTGGAGGGAGCCTGTCGTGTGGTGGGCGCGGTGCTGGGGACAGCACCAGCAATGNATTAAATATAATGGAAGGGGGAGTGGAGGGAGCCTGTCGTGTGGTGGGCGCGGTGCTGGGGACAGCACCAGCAATATAAAACAAATGACAAACGAAAAAAACCAAGATGGCGGTCGAACGAAAGTGAGCGACAAACACCAGTTATGTATAAACAAACGACAAACGAAAACACCAAGATGGCGGACGGTGGCTGTGACTCCTGACAAGATGGTGGACTGCACCTACCAAGATGGTGGAATGATTTTGGCGAGGAGGGTGTGTGGGAAACCCCCAAAAATTTAATTTTTTTTTAAATTATTTTTTTTATAATTTGTTTATATTATTTTAATTTTTGGGGTAAAGGTCAAGGTCAATGTCACTTGTATCCAAGATAGTGGACAAGATGGCCCCCAATGACAGAGCATGAACAGCTCCGACGCTCCGAGCCCCCAGCCCCGTGCACGAAATTCCCCATAATCATTATACTCATATATTTTTTTTTATGTTATAATCATACAAAAATTTCTTTATATTTAACATTCGTTTTCATATAATATATGGCTTATTTTTTGGTGATTACATATGTGTCACGCAGTAGCCCAGATTAGTTTACTTTGAAAATTTTTATCTGCACAATTTAGTATTTTTATTATTATGTTCGTATGATTGGAATGTGTCCATTGCCGACCGTGAGACTAAATAAAAATCGTACACACATAACTCAGCAAGACAAAAAAAAACCAAAGAAAAAAAAATCTTTTACAACACCAATAATAATAACATGAACACTCGCCATTGCCATTAAACTTCAAAGTTAGTGTTTATTACTACGGCTGCAACAAAACAGAANATAATAACATGAACACTCGCCATTGCCATTAAACTTCAAAGTTAGTGTTTATTACTACGGCTGCAACAAAACAGAATAATTTTGTATTTGACATCAAATTATTCAAAAAATAAAAAGTGTTTTTTTTTATTTCGAGGAAAATGTCATCATATACAATAACTACGAGTCGAACAATGTTTGGTACAAATATTAATTTTTTGGGGTCCAACACCCTTAATTGGACCGCAGTTACACCAAATTGCAAAGAGAAGTTACGTATCTGACCTTTGAGATAAGTGAACACAGTTGTCCACTGGATGATTCCGTATGGCGACGAACCTTGCTTCTTATTACCTTAAACGTGTTAATTACGATTCAGTGCTTGTCGTTACAGCGATCATTGGAGAGTTATATGTTCACCATCGGTTTAGGATCACCGACGACGTGTTAAATGAACGGAAATTAAATCTCACGAGCGGAGATTGAATTTTATGACGCCTGGCCTAACAGAAAATAAAACGCGAAATGATGAAGTCTGTTATCACCGGCTGCTGGCTCTGCGAGAAGTTTATTTCCGTTCCGCAACGTTCGGTCAGTCATCTGGTAAAGTATTCGTCATTAGCTCGCAGTCCTTCGAAAGTTGTCAAATACACCGTGGCCCAATCAAAGCGCACAACTCTTTAAAGTTTGGCACATCCCTGATTGAATGGACGAAACTCTCCGCCTCCTGAAGTTTTTTTTTCCTCAGACAGAATTTTCAAGTTCGCGCCAAGCTGATTCTACGTAGCCAAAGCGAACTCGGGACTTTAAAGCTGCAAACGTAGATGCCAGGTACCTTGACGAAGCCAGTGGAGGAGGAGAAAGAACGCCGTCAAGGTATGAACAGCTTTTGCCCTAATCCGGTCAAAATTAGTTTCGCAGTCTCACGAGAAACCCATAGCCGTTCATTAAAGATGCCACGCCTGACTTTCTAGACCTCACATCCCTTTTAAACAATATTCACAGTCCCAGCACGTGCGTCTCATAACGTGTCTGCATATTAATAAGCATGTTGTTACGACTGGGCGTAGCCAGATTAGTACTAATTAGCAGTAATTAGATGGATGTTTTATTTTGTGAAATAAGAGTTCAGCTTAGTTTCATAATTTATATGCACCAATCGCCACTTAACGAGATCTCGATACTTATTAAATGTTACGTTGTCGCGCAGATGAAAGTTTGGGAATCCTACAGGCTAACCTGAGGAAGAATAAATAGGCGAGACACGTTCGTTTCAGATATTTACTTTCACCATTCGAAAAACAAGCATGATAGAACTTCGCCATTATTTATTGGGTATGCCTTAAACCGTATTTCTGAAAAAGTTATAAATTATTTACCTTTTAAATTTTTTTCCGCCCTAGCTTCAGAAATCTTGTCGTAATGTAATAAACGTATTTTGTGTTCATGTTTAATTTTGCACAGCACAGCGCGACACGATTTAAACGGCAGCAACGAAACTACAAAACATTGTGACTGCTTGAATAAGCAGCACGGCAGTTTACACGAACGTTCGCATTTTTCGGCACCATTTACAAGGCGCTTGCAGAATAAACTAGTTCTAAAGGCCGTGGGTAGAAAGTAAATTGGTTAATACACGATGCTAAAAAAAGAGAGAAGATGTTACGTTATATAACGACAAGGTATAAATGTTAAATTTATGAGTTTATTCCAGTAAGTGGCAAATAAATTTTCTTTTGTAAGATTAAAATTTTCCATAGTGGGGAAGTTAGTCGGACTCCTTTGTTTTACAACTTTGTGCGCCCTCTTTATAGTGCTGCGCGACTCGAACAAAATCTGACCCAAACACTGCTGATCGTCGTCAGAAGCGTCTTGTGCCTAATTGACTGTTCGGTTTTAATTGCAGTGGCAGGCATATCGCACCGTCCTTATGACAGCTGTGCCATTCCAACATGACACAGTTTTTATTACTGAAAATAAAACAGGCAGTCTTGGCTCGAATGAGAAGCTGCAAAAACTTTGCTTGATTGCTTAATCTTTCTGCCCACAGTTTATACTTTTGCCGGACGTAAAAACTGACATTGCCATGGACGTGACGACTTGTTTCCTTGCGTCTTCCATGCANAGTTTATACTTTTGCCGGACGTAAAAACTGACATTGCCATGGACGTGACGACTTGTTTCCTTGCGTCTTCCATGCAGCGCGGTGAAAAGGTTATAATACGGGTGTTACTGTTACAATTAATACTCTTATGCGTACAAAAGTAACAATGAATTGGCGATCAGTTTATCCTTTACACTTTTAATACGATATCAATGCACGATGACAGTTTTCACAATTCTCTGCAAANGTTTATACTTTTGCCGGACGTAAAAACTGACATTGCCATGGACGTGACGACTTGTTTCCTTGCGTCTTCCATGCAACGCGGTGAAAAGGTTATAATACGTGTGTTACTGTTACAATTAATACTCCGATGCGTACAAAAGTAACAATGCATTGGCGATCAGTTTATCCTTTACACTTTTAATACGATATCAATGCACGATGACAGTTTTCACAATTCTCTGCAAACACTAATATCGATATGCCGATAATTGTGCGTTACAAATATGTAGTTACGAGCAGGTAATTTTTCACCCAAGTTCAACTAACCATAAACTAGCTACGTTATATTTATTATCATCAACTCGGTCTCCTAGTACAAGCAGTTTTTTTTCTTTGTCCAGTAACCTGATACAGTCACACAGGCTGACAGCTGTGTCCACATATAAGTACCTCACTAACGCAGATTAGATAAGTACACATTAGTGAAATGGCGCATATCGATTCAGTGATTGGTTGCGCGAGGCAATGGAAGCGGGCCTCGTGTCTAATTGGTTATTGTGTACTGTAAAAGATTCAGTATTGGTAGAGACCTGGAAAATTCGCGAGTTCAATGACATGCAGGCTAGACTCTTATGCACAGATATGCCGATGTCAACTGAACATGTTTGTCAGATGTCACAGTGGAAGGCGGCGGGCGATTGGACCAGCGTTCTCCTGAAGGTGTCAAACACCGTCTGGACCAATGGCTAAAATTACATAAACACACGTATTTCAAATTCTAGCTTGTCCCAAAATGAATCCGCGAATTTTTCTGGTCTCTGCTGTATTGGTTAGGGCTGCAGTCTGGTAAGTAAGTTACCAAGCGCTGATTGGCGAGGGGCATTGTTCCATTTTTCTGGCGTGTGCAGCTGAAGTTCGCGGTAGAGAAGTCTGTTCCGTTTCTGTGTTCTGTGACACAGTCATATCGCACCCTCGCACGTGCCGCTAGGTCCTCGAACTTTAGAGGCGCTTGTTTCGCCACAACTGACAGAGTGCTCGATGGGCTTTGCAAGAATACGCAAAGTTTCTCAGGTTTTTTCCCCACCGTTCCGCATTTATGCGTACGAGGGTGCATTCAGACGTTTCTAAATTCTAGTACATACGGTACATAGAGAGAGTAAAATTTCGCTAAAATATTTCGGAACAAGTTACGTTTAAAAATACTATAGTGTAGTCTATCTTCCATTATCGGTTGAAAATGTTATGTCGGGATGTATTAACTCTTCCCACATCAATATGAGACATTCAGTGTGTTATAGTTACAGAATTCTGAGTAGCCTTTTATGCAGACAGCGGCTAATTACATCAAAGAAACTTCTAATGAGCACATACGGTACTGAAGTTAACTGTCTTCTTAGATTACTTTACAAAAAATAATTGGCTTAAATAGTTCACAATTTTCTAATTAATCCATTGCTTATTTAAGTGCCTACACACGACGGGATTTGGATCACGGAATTGTTTAACAAAACTAAGATCACCAACAAACGCTATGTACAAGTTTTCGTGCGGAAACGAGAACACATTTTTTTTTNTTGTTTAACAAAACTAAGATCACCAACAAACGCTATGTACAAGTTTTCGTGCGGAAACGAGAACACATTTTTTTTTGTTGTAGATTTTGGTGTATTGCAAGACACTATACAGTGCAAAGTGCGATCTTGCAAATAAAAAATTTAAGGAACAGTTAAAAAAATAAACTCGCGTTATTTCCTGTTATTACAGTTTTATGTGCTGCAGCAGTCAGTCATGTTCGCCGTTTGCAAAGACAAAGGCGGCGACAACAATACGAAGCAGAAACGGTAGCGTTGTTAGTTCACTGTACGTGGTGCAGAAACAACGGTGAAAAAAAGGGCGGGGCTTATTTGTCAACTAAGTATGCAGTATCCCTGCTATAGGCTGTGCACAATGAACTGAGCACTTTTTAAAGTCCTGCTGAAGATCTACTTTTAGACACGTCGTGTATTCGTCCACCTTACGTAAAATTAACATGGCCATAGGCCTCGTCACTTTATTAATACGTCGGTCGAGCGAAACTGTGAAATATTTAGAAAAGTAAATATTTGACCAATTAGCTTATCACTACATGTATACGCATTAAAAAAACAGAAAACAAATTAAATCATTTCAGTATTCACAAATGATTACTTGACACTTTTCGATCAACGTTAAGACATTGAACTACTTTCCTCACTGGCCGCATGCCACCCAGAGCGCCTGTTAAAATATGTGCAGGTTGGGGCAGTGCCATTTTCCAGAGGTTGGTTTCAAAAGTGCTCACCTATCGTGAACAGCCTTTACCATCTTAGTTACCTTCAACACAGCAGTAGAAGAGTTATCTNTTGTTTAACAAAACTAAGATCACCAACAAACGCTATGTACAAGTTTTCGTGCGGAAACGAGAACACATTTTTTTTGGTTGTAGATTTTGGTGTATTGCAAGACACTATACAGTGCAAAGTGCGATCTTTCAAATAAAAAATTAGACGAACCGTTAAAAAAATGAACTTGCGTTATTTCTTGTTATTACAGTTTTATGTGCTGCAGCAGTCAGTCATGTTCGCCGTTTGCAAAGACAAAGGCGGCGACAACAATACGAAGCAGAAACGGTAGCGTTGTTAGTTCACTGTACGTGGTGCAGAAACAACGGTGAAAAAAAGGGTGGGGCTTATTTGTCAACTAAGTATGCAGTATCCCTGCTATAGGCTGTGCACAATGAACTGAGCACTTTTTAAAGTCCTGCTGAAGATCTACTTTTAGACACGTCGTGTATTCGTCCACCTTACGTAAAATTAACATGGCCACAGGCCTCATCACCTTATTCATGCGCCGGTCGAGCGAAACTATGAAATATTTAGAAAAGTAAATATTTTACAAATTAGCTTATCACTACATGTATATGCATTAAAAAAACAGGAAACAAATTAAATCATTTCAGTATTCACAAATGATTACTTGACACTTTTCGATCAACGTTAAGACATTGAACTACTTTCCTCACTGGCCGCATGCCACCCAGAGCGCCTGTTAAAATATGTGCAGGTTGGGGCAGTGCCATTTCCCAGAGGTTGATTTCAAAAGTGCTCACCTATCGTGAACAGCCTTTACCATCTTAGTTACCTTCAACACAGCAGTAGAAGAGTTATCTNTTTCAAAAGTGCTCACCTATCGTGAACAGCCTTTACCATCTTAGTTACCTTCAACACAGCAGTAGAAGAGTTATCTTGATCCGGGCTTAGGTACAAGGGACCGGAGTTCGAAACCACCAGCCAACTCGTATAACGTCAAAAGCGGAGGTCGCGCTTGGCGGCCTGAAGCGTCTATGTTACCGACAAAATTACCTGTTTCATCCTAAAAATTACTTCATAAATTGTTGATTTTGCCCAAAAATTGCCTTTTTCCCCAGAAGATTTCCAAAGAATGGAAAAATGTCCCGACCGAGACCTCAAATGAGAAAAATGTACTCGAGGCTTCTCGATGCAAGAGCCAAAAAGTCATCAGAGCAGCAAGCGGATTCGAGGCTCCTAGGGGAATGAGCCTTATAGTTCTCGAAGTGGCAAGGCGGACTAAAGGCTCCGAGCAGCCAGGCCCAGCGGATCACGTAGGTCAGCAGCCATATTTGTTTACATTATCGACCCCAAATGTCATGTTANGCCTTATAGTTCTCGAAGTGGCAAGGCGGACTAAAGGCTCCGAGCAGCCAGGCCCAGCGGATCACGTAGGTCAGCAGCCATATTTGTTTACATTATCGACCCCAAATGTCATGTTAGGTGTGGGCGACCTTAACCCCAGTAACCTTGAACTGTAAAAATCGAGAGAAAATCGTAAAAAGCCAAAAAAAAATTTTTAACTAGGGAAAAATTTACACTACTGACTCCGATTGTCATCTCAGTTGTAGGTTACATTAACATTAAAACCGAAAATCTGAGAAAAAAAAAAGGCAAAAATTAAAAAAAAATTAAAAAATTTAGGGAAAAATTACATTACTGACTCCGACCACCGTGTTATTTGTGGGCGACTTTGACAATAGTCCCAGTGACATTAAATACAACAAATAAAAATGAAGTTTGAAAAATTTCATAAAAATCTAGGAAAAAATCACACTACCGACCCCAACTATCATGTTAGACGTGGGTGACCTTGGCCCTAATCTCAGTAACCTTAAACTCGAAAAATTAAGAAAAATCCGTAAAAATTTGAGAAAAAAATTGCATAACTAACGCAAAAACCAAGTTGGATGTGTGAGACCCTGAGGAATCTATTATCGTAAAGATGATAGAGCATAGTCACTGCCTGGTACGACGATCAGAAGGTGACTAATTAGCAGGTTCCTTTTGAATCCCTGTGCCAATTAATAATTTAAAATATATTCAATCAATCTGATGACCCCCTCCTCACCACCCTTCCAGAAAGCGAATTATTGGCTTTACATAACACGCATCCTCTCNCGACCAGGCCAACCAACCAGATCAGCCAAACTCACTGGCCAACGAGACTGACTACACCCAAGACTGACTCTATCGAATACTGGTTCCTGCAGAGACCAACTACAGAAAAACTGACTATAACAATGAACAAGACCAAACAACAAAACCAACCTGTTATACCAAATATCTATATTAACAGACAAATACGACCAATTTCGAAACAATTCGCCTAATATGGATCTCATTGCTAACCTCTTCGTGCTAAAACCTCGCACTTTTAGTAACAGATTGCTTGATCAGTTACAATTTTACTAATCCCACAGTGAGATGATTAAATAAGATACGCGGATTTTCACCGAGAAAGGTTTTGTTTTCTGCAAGTTAACTAATAAATCGAATGAAAAATCGACAAATTTAATAAAATACTTAACTATTTCTAAAATTCCAATGTCGAATTAGCACCGTTATTGCTAGTCTGTCACTTAAAAATAATAGTTTTATTCTGTAAAATCTTGTTGCATTGTAAAACGGCGGATACAAGAAAACACCGACAACCTCGTTAATTTAAACCACTATATTTATATTTTAAAGCACATAACCCGAAATAAACTTAACTTATATTGACTTCCGAACCTTACAAAGCCATACACGTCATTATCAATTTTACTTTTAAGTCAATTCATACCTGAAAGGGGCTATGGGTGTAGCTAAATAATGAGCTATGATTAGGNTTATCAATTTTACTTTTAAGTCAATTCATACCTGAAAGGGGCTATGGGTGTAGCTAAATAATGAGCTATGATTAGGTAGAGCACAACAGTTTAAGATGGAGTTTATTGAACATAAGGATTATATAATAACTATTTACGTGACTAGTGATCGGGGAGCTTTAATGCAGTATCAAGATGCGAATTAATTGCATAAAGTATTATTACCTCACGCCATTACTATTACAATATAATTGGAAAGTCCCCCACCTTGTTCATGTTGCCGGAGGCTGATTCTAGGAGGCGGTTAACGACGGCCGGACACACCCATCTTCAGTGGTCTTCTCGTTGCAGTAGTCCGGCGATAAAAAAAACGCCACTCCCGGTGTCACGCTGACCTATATCGGGCACGTTGTTTAATATTTTCGGGCCCGTTTACTGGCNAAAAAAACGCCACTCCCGGTGTCACGCTGACCTATATCGGGCACGTTGTTTAATATTTTCGGGCCCGTTTACTGGCCGATGGAGGGGATTTCTGCAACTGTCTTTCGCAAGGTGTTATTGCAATCACGTTCGTGCCCTGGTTCAATGTTTGAAGGTGTGATCAGGCAGGCCGTCCAGCTAAGGTCTGATCACTTTATAATAACGTGCTTAGAATATACGTATATTTCGACAGCATGAAATACTTTCACGTTACGAAACTTATAACCGTTTGCCGTTGTATGTTTCTCTCACTATGCAAAATACGAGGACGGATACTAGAGTGGCAAAGTAGCGGAGTTGTAAGGCAGCAGACCATAAAGCTATAAAGCCCGGAGTATCTGTTGCATTTTGGGTGGAGGTTAGAGTCAGCCACATCCAACGCATTTTTCTACAGGTTATACTTATGTTTTGCTTCAAAATAATTCTGCTGAATTTATTTCTCACGGTAATGCACTGTCTTTTTAATCGTAGCTTTTATTTATTAATCAAATATAAATAATGATTGTCTACTGTTTACATTAGTGAGTTTCTTTTAAATGAAGGTATTAGTAGTTTTCTTTTTCTACTGACTCTGGATTGAGCAGTTTCAACTGTTAATCCGTAGATATTTACTGATCTCGATTTAGGGTGTACGCTGTACCTCAATGAATTACTCGGGTTGTAATTTTACGGGGAGAGAACACAGAAGAGAAGCTACTAAACTTCCAAAATTCCAGAACCGCACGCCAAAGAAGAAGCGCAACGTGCGAACGATACGTAACAAGGATATTCGCCAATCACTGTGCCTTCCCATGCGGTAGCCGAACCAGTCAGAAAAAGGCCCGCTGCCAACTTACGAGTGAATAAGTGTACATCAAAGCGACAACCAAGCCATTTCGCATGACTATGCACCTGCTTATTCCGTGTCTGCATGATTATCACTCTTTGCTGAGGGGAGAGGGGAAGACTTTACCCGGGCGGACAATGTTCCAAGTGTCACTCCGCTATCACCGTGTGTGCGAAGAACAGGCAAAGGCTGTGTGTTTCCTTTGAGGCGGTCCCTCAGCTCCCTCTGTTTACAATCAGCCCTCGAGCAAAGGAACGGACTTCAAAGCTGAATAGTCATGAGCACTTTCAAGTGCGAACAATAGCCAAAAGAGCGCTTTATAACAAACCATCTGAAATTCCCTGAAAGAACCGGCATCGTCTTTGTTTATTTCCCCGTTCTCGGTCTGTCAGCATCGCTTAGCGGTTTCTAAAAAGCAAGAAATTGAATGTATGTCACCATAAATAAAGATTTAAACAATAAAACTGTAAAAAAAGGTCTTTCGAGACAACGGGATCATTGGGGTGACTAATCGCGCAGGTATAATTATCTTTACAAAGTTATGACACTGACTTAGGAAAATGTGAAGAACCCAACAAGAATGGTCTGAATTGGACGTAATTTGGTACACGTGCATAGCATGGATAAGTGTATAAACGATTAGAGCTTTAGTGATCTGTAACGTCTAAAATTGCCACCATAGCGCTTTAGGGGTTCCCACACGATTTTGACCATAGTGTTATAAGGAGTGTGCAGAGAGTCGGGCAGTAAGTCAACCCAGTGAGGGAGGATCACCGAACACAGAGTATGCCTCGTAAACGTATTTGGATAGCCTCACTAGCATTTGATGTAGTTTTATATTGGCAACGTTGTGGGTCTGCAAGAGGCCAGGTTGACGTATCGTTCATTTGCCAGGAACGTGGGGCATTCCTATGTCGCAGGGGTCCGACGTAGGGACGAACTTGTACGTGCAGAAAGCCGCACACGTCGTGAAGGTTACAGTCGATCAAGACCAAAGAGCACTCAAGGATACAGAGGCGGAACAGCCGCTTATAACGCGAACTTCAGCCGCACACGCCAACCAAAATGGCGTCACTGGCGTGCAAAATGTTGGAAAGCCTTTCCAAAAGTAGGGCCTGGTAACTTACTCGCCAACTGGCAGTCCAGCCGACAGGGAATCTTCCGCAGCACCCCGTAGCCAATTAGACACAATGCTCCTTTCCCAGAGCCTCGCGCAGCCAATCAGAGAATGAATACGCCCACATCAAAGGAAGGGTGGCCTTTGGAATTTTCATTTCATTCCCATCAATCCTTCTAGGTACTTAATTTGTTTTCCGTAAGTGTATTTTATTTGCGTTTTATTCAAGTGACATAGAAATAAAGCTAATAGGTGTAAATGTTAGACGATCTGCTGAACTATATACAAAGTATTAACAAACCGTAAATTGCAAGACTGAACCTGGAATATGTCACGAATGAATAAGTAATAAATACAAAATATCTGAGCTTAGAGCTTTAACCAAATATTGTGCACTGTAATTTTTTTTTTCAGGGAACTTCCTAACATGTAATGTAACTAAACTTTCCGAAACACAGGAATTTTGAGCGTATCTACTGTACAGATAAAGTAGGCAAGCTATCATGGAAACTATATCACTATACCACTCATAATTGACAAATAATTCCATATAGTTTATTTATAGCATAAATTTTAAAATATCTGCAATATCCACATTTAAACTAAGGTTGTATTTGAAAAGAATACATATAAGCAATTTTGAAATATTATAAATTGCTTATATTTGCGCTTCCACGTGTTCGTTGTATCACTGGGTGGCTTAGGTTTTGTTTTACTAAACTGATCGCATGACGTAACGAAGAGAATATTAACAGTTAAATATTCGTAAAAAGTTCAGAAAATGTTATAAATCGTGTACATTTTTTTTCAGTAAAGTTACGGACTCACCGTTAATCGCATAAGACTGCCAAACTCTCACATAAATGAAAAAAATTAGCGACAAAATTTCAGTTGATATAGTCGAATAGTTAAGTAACTGCTATGATAGGTGTAAATCTGTAAACCAGCGCGTTTCGACAGCAGAGGTAAGCGAAGCTGTAATACTATGAGATGGAACTGCCTTGTCCAACAGAAGTACGAACATCTACTCAGAAAGTGACAAGTCTTGACGTTGTTGGAAATGAAATTACAGTACAGTTCATAACGAGAAAATATAAATAAAACACACCGTGACATAATATCACAGACTATTTAGTTTCCTGAAATGTTACTTTCGTCTTCGCGTAAAAACTAATTTATCTGTTTCAAAATCGTATGCTTCCGATAAATATATCACACTACGTAGTGAACTGAAACAGTAAAAAGGAGCTAAACCAGTGAAAACCAGAGAAAATGGCTCAACTCGAAATTAGTTGCAACTTAGTGATTATTACGGTGACTGAATATCACTGATTTGAAGGTCACTTCGTGGTGTTGGAAAATGGCGGATACCTGTGAACAGGTTATACTTTAAACTTTGCAAGGCTGTTTAAATTCACAATGTACATTCATTACAGAAGGATGAAATAATATTACTTGGCGAAACGATTTATGTTCCTTTGGCACTGCATCTTTTACGCGGGGTTAAGTGGACGCTTAGAGTAATAGTAGGGTGGTCGCCTTGCGAACGCGTGATGTGCCATACTTTTGGGGCGTGGTACGATCCTACATATCTCCTATATTATTATTTACGAATTATAAAAATGTATTTGTTTCGATATCGGCAAATATGTATTTCATTTATTTCATCGTGTACCAAATATCAAAGTCTCCAAGCAAATACGAGTGAACTAAAAAAAATTAAAAAGTACGTCTTACCTCGTATATACGGGTATGAGGATGAATACCACACAGTGACATTGCTTCCAAGTTCATTCGAGTGACCGGCTGGTCTGTAACCAGAAACTAGAGACGAGGTGGACCGATCTCGCTGGCTGCGCACAACTTATCTCCGTGTCCCAGCATTGAACTGCTTTTCTGCCAATACGACTTGCAAAAACGGCGTGGATTGGATTTGAGGTTAGAACACACTTCCTCTAACCAATTTGTAATGTAGTTAGATTAAATTCAAACTGATGAAAGTATTATATTCTTATAAAAGTGCTTGTCTTTTGAAAATTAAGATATAAACAAGCACGTGACTTTGAGAGTTGTGTTCCATTGGCGTAGATCAGTGTTGGGTACATACGCTGAAGAAGAACAGGCCTGTAACAGCCTCTTAACTGGCTTTCAGTGACGAGTATTTCACTGACTAATATCACTGAGTCGAGTTTAAAGTGTAGATTCTGAGATATTCACCGGAATAACCTTCTGCTGCAGCTTCTGAAAAGCAGCTGAGGTCTCACTTGAGGGGCTTATCTTATTCTCGAAAGAGAACTTTTTTTTCCCTCCCTGAGGCAAACGGAGTGTGGAACAGCTTTCAGTGATTGGTTCTCGAGGTGAGAGGTNTCTTAACTGGCTTTCAGTGACGAGTATTTCACTGACTAATATCACTGAGTCGAGTTTAAAGTGTAGATTCTGAGATATTCACCGGAATGACCTTCTGCTGCAGCTTCTGAAAAGCAGCTGAGGTCTCACTTGAGGGGCTTATCTTATTCTCGGGAGAGAACTTTTTTTTCCCTCCCTGAGGCAAACGGAGTGTGGAACAGCTTTCAGTGATTGGTTCTCGAGGTGAGAGGTGGGGGAAGCTGACGTGCCGAGGCCGGTACTCTCAGGCTCGTATGAAACACACTCGCCTCGCGCGACGGAGACCTGCGGCAGGAGAAGATGGACGACTTATCGGTTGGGTGATTGATCGCCGCTCTCCCGGGGGCGAGATCAGCGACTTGTCCTTGCAGCCCGCTCTTTAGGCGGTCACGTGCACTGGTGGGATCCCCCGAGGTTCGAGGAGCCGAGCCTCCTGCCTCGATGACGTTCAGCACGCTCGCATGTTGAATCAAACAACGTTTGTTTGCCACAACCAAACTGTGTGTTTGTATAAGGACAAATTAAATATTTAGTTGTTGAAACCATCTTATTTTGCTGTTCTTGTTTGGTTGCCCCAGACTAAGATTTGGTTGGGGCAACTTTGGCTCTATGCACATTAAACAGTTTCAGTAATATACAAAACTTGGAAGCCCGACCTTATACAATTTTCCCCTGAGCGCTACGTGCCAGCAACAACAGTCAACGTGACTACTGATGAAATACGAATGTTTTCAAATGTATACATTTTAAATACTGGACAATTTACTGAAACAAATATTTCAAATTTTCTATCTTTAATTTTTAATTTCCTGTTGAACTTGTAATATTAGAATATTTGTACCAATATTAAGCATCAATAAATGCACTTACACACACTGTCACAAAAATACAAATAAATTCTCGAGCTGCATTTCCGAACAAAGGCAATCAAATGAATCGCCAAACAAATACATACAGTTGATTCAACTAAATCTTTTAAGTTCTTTTGGACCGACACAGATATTTTAGTCATTCAGGCGTGTATTTAGTTATATGAAGAAAATTAATTTAGTTGCTTTTCTAGTTTTTTTTACTGGACAAAATATTTTGTTGGGACAACTAATTATATTTTTGGCTTTATGCAATGAATTATATTGTTGGCTGGAACAAATATTTCTCTCTGTGCTAGGCACAGAAAATATACATACGTATACACGAAATACGTAGCGGTTCCTTTGATGTGGTCACACCCCTTTTCCTGATTGGATGCACGAGTCTCTGGGAAAGGGCCTTGTATCCGGTTGACTACTGTATGCTGCGGAAGGTTCCCTGTTGGCTGGGCTGCCGGCTGGCCAGTAAGTTAGCAAGCTCTTTATGATGTCGAACGGGGCGTTCCAACATTTTGCTGGCCAGTGACGCCATTTTGCTGGCCAGTGTGCGGCTGGAGTTCGCTGTAAGAGCAACTGTTTCGCCTCTGTATTCTTAAGTACTCTGTGACCGAGAGAAAGAAGCACGGTTCTCTAAGGAAGACGCAGGTACGAGCACCAGATGCGTGATCGCCTCTTCCTGCAAAGCACTGAACTGCGTGACTTCCAACGATGGCCTTTTCATTTAAAGGCTTAGTAATATAACATATGGGCTTGGCTACTTCTTTATGAACAGAAATGTTGCAGACCAGGGAAAACGAGGAAAGTCGAAATAGCCAAGGCTATGCAGAGAAGACTGTTTACACAGGCCATGCATATGGATAAAGATGCCAGGAGATTAGGATGCGGTAGACGGCCAAGACCGTTAAAAAAACTGCTAGAAAGAAGGCTAATATACCGTGTGCTATCCGTCAAAAATTCTGGACTGAAATTTGCATGCATAAAAATCATCATAAAACGGCATTAATATCTATGATAGCTCTCGAAAAAATACACGTTAGAGGCGAAGTGGGAAAACGAAACTAGTACACGGGCATTTAAATTTATCAGACACGTTCGTAAGCAGAAGTCACTCATACATATACATACAGGATGAATCTGAAAAACACTGACAAACTCCACCTGCATATTCCTTAGCGCTCTTGAAGGTGGAGCGTAAACACAGGTTTATTGTAAATTTTAAGAAAGTATTTGAAGTGGAACATTGACACCCAGGATAACATGCATTTGAACGAATACCTGCAACCACTGCAAAACCAGTTATTGCCATACAATTATGCCATAGAAAAATAAGGCTTACAACCCTGTTGTCGTATAAATGTGTGTGATTCCAAAGCTTTCATTGGTTTTAAAAGGACGAATTACGAATGAGCACATTAAACTTAACGAACAGGTTCGTCTTGCATTATCACTCTAAACTCAACCGTTTGAGAAGGATTCATGGATAAAGATCGAAACAATTTCGTTACTGCACCTGGCTGGCAAGCAACACTCACCCACACATAAGTATTATTCCTCAAAGGAGTTGTTCAAAGTGCCCACCACAAACTTCAATGCAAATGTTATAGCGTAATTATTCTGGATGTCATTATTCCATTTAAAATACATTATTTTGTGTTTTACCTCCTCCTTCATGGGTGCGTGCTTATCACCCTTACAGACCATCGTAGGCCATATTTCACGTATGTTTTCAACTTTTTTCATAAGAAATATGCATGCAGAGTTTGTCAATTATATATATATATATATATATATAAGTACACACACATTACGGCGATGTTAAATGCTTAATGTATGCATACCATTTTACAACCTCTGCAGACGGCATTCTTTAAATTGTCACCATCACTTGCTATTTCTTTGTTTGTTTTCCCTACATGCGCAAAAACTAGATCAGCGAGGTGCTTGGAACCTTGATGACCATCTCGTCAAACCAGTAGTGCCAACACCGAACAGGACATCACAGACCATTTTTGTAGGTAAACTCTTCCTCGTTGCGACCATTTGCAGGGATTCCTGATGATATAACATTTTGGTAATACAATTTTTCAATAGAATTCGCAGACACTACTTTCGCAAGATAAAGGAAAAAAAAAAAAATAACACAAAATTCTTGAGTCAGAAACCTGTAAAAATTTCGTTATTATTTGGTGACAGGTTATACTTTAAGCATGTGTTTTGTCATTCGACCATAGTAAATTGTATACGTCCTGGATTACATTTAGATTATGATAACAGTAATAATAGCGAAAATAATGCGTATGGAGTGTGCAAGTTAGAGTGAGGTAGCATCCAGGAATTTTTGGGTTTTTGGAGCGCGATCCACAGTTGTCCATCATCGCTGAAGGGCAACATGAAATGAGACCCTGTTGTGGAGCATTGATTGTTTAGGAGAGAGGGGGGAAACAGAAATACCCCGATAAAACCCACCAGCCGACAATAACGCCTGACACGTTTCCAATACGGAAAATCTGGGTGTGCCCCCCTCCCCCCAAACCCGCGCGGGAATCGAACTATGACAGCCGTGATGGTAGGCGAGTGATCTGTCAACATACAGTATATAATTTATTTGTAACGGCAACAGTCATTAAAATTTAGCCACAAAATAAATGTATATTTAAAAAAGTTTATTGATCAGTTTGCTAATGCCTGTTGGGTAAATACGATACAAAATAACAAATGAAGCGCTCTTTTATGGGTTATAAACCTGTGCGAAATTGGTGGCATGTGAGTCAAATTTTTGTGACGCCTGTAAACATACTAGAAAGAATTTTTTTTTAAATTGGTTACAGCGTCACAGACGTCAGAACCTTGTGGTGGTTCTCACTACGCAGAACTTGCGTATAAACAGAGTGCAGAAGTTAGTTGTATAGTTGTCAGGAAAAAAATTCTTATTCAAAATTTTTAGCGGTGTCTGCTTACGAATAGATTTCAAGAAAATTTTCCACTTCCGAATGCTAGTTTTCATATTCTATTTCCGTCTGTACAATGTGCATTTTTTTAAAGTGAAAAGGGACTAATACGAGTATTTCACAATTATTTTTATCTATGAATCTTCCGGTACAGGCTACTTAACATAGTATACGGACATACAGCGCAACCGTGTCTTTATTATTACACTTTCAAATGATAGAGTGACCAGTGAATGTTTTATGAGACGAGTTGACGTGAGGAGGACTGCACACCAGTTCCGTGTCTTGCGCGTAAAGGCGACCAGACTTTCGATGCGCGTACCTAAGTCGCCCTTCGGGGCGTCAGCCACGAAAAAGTTTGTTATTTTATATTTGTCCCACATACTGTTCAACTGTTAGACATTATCAGTAATTACTCTTATCTTGCAAAAGAAAGATTTGGAGTGTACAGTTTTCGCATTAAAATATGTCAAAATCGCTTCTGTTTTAGAAACTTACAAATAATGAAAGCTAACCAACGTACAAAAATTAGATAATTTACTCTGAAAGAAAATGCCATATCTACTTCAAGACGTCTGTAATATCGTACAAGGAAATATTTTTGGAGTTTAAGAACATTTCTGAAAATAAAGAAATGCTTGCATATCTTTTTATTTGTGGCTGCTCCTGAATTTTTGTAAAATAACTTTACTTACCTTAAAATTAACCAATGAAAACAGTAAAATTTTGGCATTGACATGCCATTTAGCAAAAACCATGCCTCCTAAAAAAAAATTTATCGGAGGAAAAAGTAGCCACAGAAAAAGTCTAGAAGTTAAACAGTACGTGGTACAAATATAAAAGAACAAATTTCTTTGTGGCCAACGTCCTTAACGGTCCCACTCTTCCAAGCCTCGAACACGCCAAATACGTCGAGCCAGGCGGTCCGTTTGTCTCGCTGGCTGTCTCCAGACGTCTGGAGACCTGGACCACTGCCAACCAAGTAGCAGAGCCAGCGTGGAGAGGGTGACCGTGAGCCACCTTCTTTCTCTCTCTTAAGTATTTGTTTACGTTAGCTGCCAGTTTCGTCCCTCGCAGTTTGTGGTGTTTCTGCTCTCTGCATAAACCTTGGACAGTTATTGAAGCTAGAGCACCAAACAAACATCGACACATATAAGTTATCTGTCTTCATTTGGAGAAGATGTATTCATACTCCTTCACAGGCGACAAATATACAATGGTAACACAACTCGTACTACACTTGGTCTTGGTTATCGAACAGACGAAATTGACGCCACCTTGAGTTAATATACATTTAATCAACATCACGTTTAAAGTGCACGGATTATTTGTGCGTGCCGCAAAAATGTTATATACGCACATCCCGCTCAGCTGTGCGTATTGCCATAAACTATGCACATACTATATTATGGGGTTAAGTCATAGAAAACTTTAATAATGATGTAACAATATGTAAGAAAATTTTATGTACTTAAATACAGCGATTTAATGATACATAAAGCTAACTTTTTGCAAGGATTCGATTTACTATACAACTTATAAATCTGTAGTCTTGTCTTCTTTGTCAATGCAGCAGGTAATAAAACATACATTTTCACTGCGCTTATATAAAGTTGGCACCTCTAATGTTGAAGATCTGAAACTCTTCTGTAAAAAACTAAATCGTCCCAACAAAATATGTAATCTAATATATCGGTGTAAATTTATGCCACAAAACAGGAAAATTTCTGCAGAGATTATAAATATTCGAGAAATCATTTGGCATGATGCTACAGGTCAAAACATCGTGAGTATGCTATTCTACCGAGGTTGAATCATAGCTTAATTAGACACGTCCTGAAGTATTCAGAGGAGATAATAAATTTGCAGGAAACTAGAACCAAATGTCAGGGATTAAAAAGCCACTTGCTAAATATCAGCCAATAAACATGCGACTTAGGTGTATATACTGAGGACAGTGGAGTTTAGTCTACAAGTTAATGAGTCTATATAGCATTCCCGTCTTTAACGACAGATTATTTTCGTTATAGAATATCTGACTGCAATGTGAGTTTTATGGGGAATGTTAAGTTTATGATGGTCCACAAATCTAGGGAAAAGACCGCCTCTTGTCCAGGAAATGTGCCGAGTCCTTGGTGGCCGTGCGCGCTAGGGCTTCGTGCTCGTGTGGAGGGGACGCAGGACACGTGATACACTGTTAGAAAAAATGTCCGTAAAGTTACGGTAAATACCGGTTACAAATTATCCAGATATCTGCGTTAAATTCCTGTATCTTCGTTTTTTTTTTTCAATAAAAATATCTCCTTAAATTTTACATAAAACTCCGTTAATTCACAGAACATGTCCACAAATTTGCCAATAGGTTTTTTTTTAAATATACTCTTTATAAAAAGAGGTAACAAAAAAAGTTTTATACTTTCGTTATGTTGGTGATTCACTGTGTATAAAAATGACTATAAAAATTAAAATAATATTGACAGTCCAACACATTATTCACTCACCTACCACGTTTTTACAAGAAGTAGTGTTGTAAATAAGGAATTTATATGCAATTATGCATGTATCTCTTAGTTTCTAGTCATGTGTGTGAGAGTTTTTTTTGTTTTACTTCAGGTTTAAAAACAGGCGTAAGAAAAAGAGTTATATTTTCGCAATATATTTTAGTGTGGGATTTGAACACGAATCAAAAAATTAACAATCAATAACTCGACCCACTCACATTTACACGAAGTAATTAGAATACGAAGAGCTTCCATATATTATACTTATGGAAATCAGTTCCGTTATTCGTAATTACGGAGTGCCTTTCCGTAAATTAATTCTACATCTCCGTAAAATTTTCCGTAAATCTACATATATTTCTTATAGTGTAGTTTCATGCACTAACGCAGCCTTGTTCTTTATGAGAAACGCACATTGGAGGAAGTTTTGCATTTGCGCTAGATTTATTTGACGTGTGCACTAAACAGTGGCGTTTGATTAATATTGTTTGCTCGTGTACGTGGAATGTTTTATTTTTCCTACATCTGTGATGCGCTTGCAGGTAGCAAGATGCGTAAAAATAGAAGTCATAAAAAGTTACGTAACTGGGGCATATATATTTAATAAAGACACGCCCTATGTTTCAAAATCAACTGCCTGATGCACAGAGGAGACAGGAAGGAATTAACTAGAAATATTTCATTCATTCTTGTGCCCGGAAATGCAGGCGTCGACGGACAGAACGCGCGAGAAATGGGTCGCTCAAGCGGCAACTACTGGTACAATAAAGGCTTGTCGGTTGCAGCTCTTGCAGGCGCTACAGTAGTACTGTACGAGTCGTGAAAATTACTGCAGCGGCCGGACTGAGGGAGTACAGAACCGGAGACACGGTGCAATGAGCACTGGGACAAACCACAGGCATTTATATTACCAGTTACCACGCGGCGTGAATGGTAAGTGTATTTACGTCCAGTTAATGAATATCTGTACCAGGACTAAATATCCATGCATGCACGTAAGTGCACGTGGAAAGCAACAGGAAGGTCATAAATGCATTGCGTGTTTATGCGGAGCGGTATCCCGGATGACAGGTACCTGGTCGGTTTTCAGTGACACACGTAATCACAGGATACTTAATACAGAAGTGGAACTGCCACTTATACCGCGAACTCAAACCACACACGCCAGCAAAATGGCGTCACTGGCCAGTAACCCGTGTC
Organism: Clitarchus hookeri; assembly: GCA_002778355.1. Lineage (NCBI taxonomy): Eukaryota > Metazoa > Arthropoda > Insecta > Phasmatodea > Phasmatidae > Clitarchus > Clitarchus hookeri. Next base: position 394,410 of record NQII01000216.1, read on the forward strand.
GGAATGCCGTTCGCCATCAGCGCCTGGTAGCTTACTTGTCAGCAGACAGCCCAGCCAATAGAGAAGCTTTCACAGCACGCAGTAGCCAGTCAGGCGTAAGGCCAGTTTTCAGAGTCGCTCGCATCCAATCGGCAAACGGGCACGTTCGAAAGGAACTGCCACGCCATTTCACTTCTCTATACTTATATGTTCTGTGACGTATTGGTAGATGATGGCACAGCGCCTGAAACATCTGCAACCAACACATTCCTCGTACCAGCAGTTGCCTATCGACAGTTGATGCGCGACGTATGTTTAGTATATTCTGTCTGCGGACTCTTTTGTCAGTTACTTTTGTAACTTTCTTTATACACCTAGGTGTACACAGTCTATTTAACAAAAATATCAAACCAATTTTTTGTAACTCTTGTCATCTGCTTTGTATGTGTATGATTGAACAAAACAGTTTTGACGTAGCGTAGTTGTTTTTGAGAACGGGCAGTCTAGAGTAGGCGAACGAAGAGTCATTGGGTCGGTAATACGAGGAAATGAGTTCTCACACGGACGACCGTCGACTATTTTTCGGGACTACGCATGGTGCAATTCGAGCCTAACAATCACTCCGGCGTTTTCGCTAAGAACTATCTATTGTCTTTAAATGTACAGTACATGTATTCGCACACATGTCCTACTGATGATGTGGTTATTTTAATAGGATTTCGTACCTCCTCCACTTATGTCGTTAGACTTAACGAATTCATGGGGAAAGGTAGTCGACAATGTTCTTAAGCAAAACCTGAACGTGAATATACTTGTTAAAGCGATACCGACACATTACCAGGGGTTTAAATTCAAGACCGCTTGCACCGTAAGCTGGCGTCGCAAGCAAACAATACGGGAATCGGACATATGTTAATTTCAAGCCATGGTCGTGTCGTGAGATCCAAAACCCCAAAAAAAAAAATTCTATAGCAGAGAACGAACAAACACACGTAAATAAAATATCCGCTTTTAATACGAAGTCCAGCTGCACTTTCCAGCAAAATGTCCTCACTTCCTATTAAAATGCCAGAACCTTGTTCGTCAATCAGCTGCCAGTACAGTATAAGAAAATCTCACTTATCTAACACCTATCTACCACCTCAAAATCCTTTGCAAACTCTAGGTTTAGTCAGCTGTTTTTTTTTCGCTGGCTGTCCCACGATGAGTAGCCACTCTTACCCCATCCCAGGTGGCACGATATTCGGTCCTTATTTTCTTGCAGGCTTGTTATTGACTTACAGTTCTTCAGAGCATTTTGATAAACTGCGATAAAGTTGCTAAAGTAGCTAACCTGCTCGTTCCTGCTTCTCTGAGCAATGTTCTCCGTTTCTAACAACCTCGCTGTCGATGAGACCTTACGCCCAGACTACCTACTTAACACGCATGATTTTGAAGTCTGAACTGTCTTGAAATGAATTCGTGAATATGTTCGGTAGGGAAACTTACACATAATCTTGTAGCCAATAGATCGCAAGATCCCTTTCCAAAGCGCCACGTTGCCAATCAGAGCTTAAGAATATGCGCATTAAAGAAGACACCGCCGCATCATTTCTCTTTCGTGCGATGACTGGGGATCTGCAAAATACGCGTTACTTTGCGGCTGCAGACTGAATTCCAAGATATCGTAAGCTTGTTATACTTCTGCCACTGGCCGACAACTTGGGTGCGCTTTCAGCCGATGGTAAAATCTCTACGGTTGAGCAATCAGTATCCAATACAGCTGACACACACCAATCTCCGATAAAGCTGACACACAGGTAAACGACACACTATAGTTTCGAATAGCCAATAAGATTAAGAACTGCAGCCATATAGTTATATGGCAGTGAAGTCTAGCATGCTAGACAAAAAAGTGATGCTAATCTTGTGATTCTCCAGCAACGATGTGTTGAGTGACAGTAGGCGGCGTGCCGCTCCCGGGCAAGGAGAGAAGACAGCTGCTGGCTACAGCATTCTTGACGCGCCTGTACTCTTGATCTGCCCGCGCCACTGATGCTGACAAATGGGGTGGAAGTAATGAGACTTGAAGGCGGAGAACAACTGGGGTCGCGAGGCGGCAAAATGGGGCGAACTGCACACTGCGGACCTCACTTCCGGTCCGTAAAACACCCTCGGGCGATCAAGAAGCCACCCCTCCCTCGAGTCCAAGTCCTTAGTCCCCTGTACAGGCGTGTGTCGCGAAAGCCCAGTCTTCTCTCATCTCGTATCGTTAACTCCAGTTTACACGGAAGAATACGCTTGAATTGTACAGTTAATGCTACTGAATGTATAGACTCGTGCCTTGGAAAAACAGTTGGTGGAATTGTTCTCGTAATACCAGACTGCATGTAGTAGAATTCCATGTAAAATGAGACGTAAAATTTGCTAACACGCTGTGAACACCTTTACACTTGCCGTTTGTTTGCATGGCTACAGATGAGGTGATTCTGCAGCATGTCATATATATATATATATATATATATATATATATATATATATATACTGTTGTGATGTAATGTTTTATTTTACATAAAATTAATTCTAAAAATTGCGGAAGGAAACTGTTTTGAATTTGTTCTAGAATTAATTCTATCGTAAAAAAGCGTTTACCCTAATTAAAAATTTCAATCAGCAACTAACATCAAGTGAACATGAAATGAATTAAACATTTTGCTGCAAACCGACACTAGTCTAAAAATTAAAGAAGAATAAATGTAGTGTGTATATATATTATATATAGTATGTATATAATTTTTACGAAGTTATACTGAAGTTTGTTTGAAAAAATAAGTTTTGTCTATAGTGATAGCTTGCAACACTAAATGAAAGAACGACACATTTTTATATATTATATAATTTATAAACTTCAGTGTTTAACTATATTAGTATCTAACTCATAACTCATTCCTCTCTAGCGCCAAATATTAAACTACTCAACTTGTTTTAACACTTAAAAGTTATTACTTGTAACTTGCCCCTTATGTTTTGATTTGATTCCAAAGCGAAGTACTGATTTTTCGACCCAGATTTTTTGTTATTTGCTAATTTTTAAGGTATACATGAAAATGTCCCTGTATATCTGTTACGATACAAAATAAATATGAGTTACAGCAAGTCTCGAATTTTAACCTGTAGTTTTCTTGATGTCTCTTCCTTCCGAAAAGTAATTAATAAAGTCTGCTAACATATATGTGGCCGCCTGCATTGATTTCTTAAGCAGACAGGGTCGAAAGAAGCTGCTGCCATATATTAGTCTTGAAAAAAAAAAGTAATTTAAGTCCAAGAAATTTATATGGGACGGATTATACGTAGCTGCAATATCTGGGTGCAACGCAAGCTACAGCAAACAATAGTTGCCTTTTTTCATGGAGCTTAGCAAGTGCAGGTGAAGCAAGTAAGATGATATTGTTTATCTGTCTACTACCAACAAATCGTTGACAAAATAACACTGTAAATATTTCAAAGGCTTTGCAGATACATATACTTAATCCTATATTTGTGAACCGTTAACTGTAACGAAATATCTTAATTTAAAATTCGCAAAATAGTTAATTCGTATACTTCAAAATTAAATATGTGTGTACGCGCACAACCACAAAGTTTACAGCCAAGAAAATAAACCAATCACGTCAGATTCTTATCTAAGTAATGACTTTATTTATTTCGAAACGTCAAAAAAAATGTTTCTATTGTTTCGGTTTTCCGGTAGGCGTGGCTGCACTGGACCGCCATGGTTACACTTCGCCTCGGCCTGTTCTACCCCAAATTATGAAAGAGATAGTTGGCAAATTTACTGTACCGATATCATAAATCTAGCGATAAAGTACAAATTATAATTTTTTTTAGCAATGCATCTATGGTATATATCCTACGTTTGTTTAAGAAGAAGTTAAATGCACAGAGACATAACCAAATCCGTATGGTAAAAACGCAAAGCACATCAATACTTGCAGTTTGAAGAACGACAAAATTTCCACTAAATCTTATAAGGAAATTCTGCTAAAAAAAAAAATCTACAGTTTAAGGACGTTGCGGGGGTTATTTTGCCTACAGTTCTGACTTCAGATGCTTGTACAGTTGTGTTGCCTTGAATGATTACCTATTTAATAAATGCTAGCATGAAGTTACTAAATGTTCCACGGCGATTCTCATCATTCTGACGGTTGAGAATTTCTTTTCATAGCATCCTGACTGCCAATTGTTGTGTTTGCTTCTTTAACGAGAAAAGNGGGGGGGCGAAATAATGTTTGGGAAAAGGGAGAGAAAGACCTTGTTTACGAAAGGAATGTTGCCGCAACTTGATTTTCACTGGCTCAACTGTGATCTAAAGGTCAGGTTTGGTTTCAAAATGTTGATAATCTTTTGAAACTTCAAAAAGTACGTATCAGTCGGCATAAACTCGCCTCTGATCTGCTCGGCGTCTCATGTTGTGGCACAGCGAAACCGATGCCACAAAGTGAATTTCGGTACACCTTTCGCGCCGATAGCGAGGGCTAAGGCATCGCCCTTATTTGGCGAGGATCTTGGAACATTGAAAGTCGAATCCAGTCCCAGGAATTACTCAAAAGTAATGACCAATGACTAAGAGTGACATGGTTTGGAGATCGCTGTTATCAGGAGGTCACGCCGTGTTTAGTCTTTCTATGAAAAAAAAACGTGACGTATAAATCACACAATTTAACTTTTATTTACCACAACAGGTACTACTGCTATATTTTCCTGACTACAACCATACATTTTTCTGCTGTTTTCACATTTGCAACAAAATATACCGAAATCACCAACGAAGTATGGTACGATGAGACTTGAAATATTCGCATGTTCGTTGACTTTATCCTCTCGTATACACTTTATCTAGTAATTACCTCGCACCATTCGTTGTTCATCGCTCAATGACTGCTGCTCGTGTGAGGAACCATTGTCGGTCTTGGCGTGCTCACCCGTCATTCGGACTTTTTGTTTGTGGACTTGTTACAGCTCCATAGTCCTCCGTGGCTACAAAAACTGCCAAATTTATTTACTAACGTGTTAACATAGTACTATTTTAAGCAAGTACACGCTTACGATACGTTAGACATTGAGACAGAGTGTATTCGGTACGCCGTTTATGACTTTGGGTAACAATTAAATAATGTAACTCTTCGCAAAACAAAATTGTAACTAAAGACATTTGAAACCAGTACTAGAAATGTTGTTAACAGTTTCCAGGGTAATCGCGGAAGGAACACTTGTTTATGAATGACCCACTCAGTGTAATAAATATGTAGCTTCTTGTACCGGAAGCAGTCAATGATAAACAAAAAAATGCAAGTGGTCTACGGTGTTGGAACCTGCTTGTGAACATAATTTACCGTGTTCAATTGTTCAATTTAAGAATGACTTGAAATTACTAAAATACTCCAGCCGTTTTTTTTTNAACATAATTTACCGTGTTCAATTGTTCAATTTAAGAATGACTTGAAATTACTAAAATACTCCAGCCGTTTTTTTTTCATTGGCTGCCACTTTAGTGAAATAAGTCATGCTTCATTCTCTCACTGCCTCAGTATGTTGAGAAGCATGTCAAAATTTCCGTGTCCCAATCATAACAGGAACAATAAAGTACCCGTACACGCTTCTGAACTCTATCCTGCCACCGAATGAACTTGAGAAGTTTCCAGGTATCTATAAAAATAAACAATTCACAGTGACGAGAACAAATTACGTGCGACTGAGTCGGAAGCGAAGTGACGTCTCAGTTCTCACTGTAGTGGCAGCTGATGAAAAATTACGCCAACTCGGATATNACTGAGTCGGAAGCGAAGTGACGTCTCAGTTCTCACTGTAGTGGCAGCTGATGAAAAATTACGCCAACTCGGATATATACAGGAGGACTTTGAAGTCTAGTTTAGCTTAGACGTGTCGAGCAGGAGGTTAGTTTCTGTTCGGTACTTACACAAAAGGGTAACAGGCACCCAATTCAAAAAATTATAATTTTTTTACACAATATAAAACAGAGTTGTCAGTTTTAAGAGGCACAGTAAATTTTGCGAGCTGAAGCGTTGCTAGGATGGACTTTACACACATGTACTTTCTTGTTACTTTTGTGACTCGGCCACTTGTTTCTTGACAAGTCGTGCAAAACTGTGAACCAGTAATACACATATAGTGTATATCACGTACAACCCAGTAGGTACACAGATGATCAACACCCTGTTGGGGATGCTGCGGGTTGCGACCTAGACTGCTCCTCCTGTGCCTGATCCACAAGGGTATAACAGGAGACATCATTCTGAGCAGTATAGGAGGAGTGCGGATCAGGACTTCCCATGTAATCAGGCCTTGGCCATCCAGGCTGTAATATTGTCACATCGGCTGTTAGATGTGCGCACTCCTCCTTGCCAGACTTTATTGTCCGTTAACCTTGTTTAATGTGAACTCGGTCAGCGCTCTAATTGAAAGCAGTTTAATGCTCCCAATAGAAAGAGTAACGCGCTTTCCAATCGCAGTAGGTGGATGTTATCCACCCGAAGATGGTTCCACCTCACCTGTCAACAGCGGAGTACGGAGTTGAATCCGCACATGCCACCTTGATGGGGCCGAGTGCTATCCCCACTCTACAAACCCGCTTTGTAAACGAGTCCTCTTACTAGGCGGACCAGACCGTCGACCCTTCGTTAGTGAACATCAACCCTTCGAAACTATGTCCTGTGGCAGGTCAGCACGCTTGCATTCCACGGCAGCTGTTACTGACTTTTTCCGGCACACAAGGCCCAGCCCTCCAGGCAAACACCTACCTCCAGATCTCCTTCTAAGCAGAAGGATCAACCAGTGCCACCCAGAGTCCGACCCGCGATCAGCATGGCGTAAGCCGGGGCTTCACACTGATCCCCTGGGTACCCACAATTTTCAGACATGCACACTGAGTTTTCGCCCGGGACAGCCCAGTCCCTCCAGGACGCCAGACAGACCCTTCATAGGAGCTCCGCCACCCCGAGATCAGCTCGACTTGCCACATCAAGCCTCAGCTTTGGGAGTGCAATTCGGTTCGCGGGTCTTCACCGCAAGGCGAAGAATATATACAGTCTCTGGAGACTGCACATAACCTCGCCGTGGCTGGTTATCTGTGCACAGACAGGCCATTACCGCCTTCAATCGTCCTCACTCCGTTAGCCATGGTGTGGCCACCATGTTACCAGCCCAACCACGAGGAGGTGGAGATGGACTTGAGCAGTGCTAGGCTATATATTCGCATCACTGCCCCATTTAGAAGTTTTAGTTGGCAGCCTTTGTAGCAGCAGGGCAACACCCAATCACCAATGAGCGGGCCCCACCGGAGATCATCAGCGGGCACTCCAAGCGTCACCGCCAGGTCACTCTTACACTTACGCCGGTCACTACTACTAGGGCTTTAGCCGAGGGATGTCCAGGAAAGGACAGACTTCCTATGTCACGTCAGTCCTACCAGGTATTCAGCGTCTGGGCTCCCCCCTTACCACGCCGGACTGGGAGCTCAGCCGGTTTTCAGGGCACCCTGACACCTCACCTTACACCCATAACAGGTTGGTCACCAGTCCACAGCCCAGCCCCAACCCCACCCCGCAGGGCCCCAGTAGGTACACAGGATAAAGTTCTCATCATGAAGGCACCAGCCAATGAACAAATGACAGCGCCTGGGGTGTACACACAGTTGTAGAGTTCAGTCCCACCGTCAAATGAACTCGCGACATTTCTGGGTCTCAATCAGTAGTGTACGACACAACCTACGTCGTTCGCTGGTTCTGAGGCGTAAGAAAATATTTTAGCGAGACTTCCAAAGTTGCAGGTATAAAATTAGTGCACTGTAGCGCTTAGAATCATAACTTTACATTGACTTCAAGACACAAGACGAATTTTAGAAAATCTTTTTCGCCCATAGTTGCAAATGAACTTGAGCTAGTCGTAAAAATAAGGCAATCGCGCAATTTATTTGCCCATCGACAAATGAATTCGCAAACATTTCCCTCGTCGTGCTACGATGACAATGCCGGCGGACGCGGATGTGGCCGCGAGCTGTTTAATGAGGGGGGGGGCGCCTTGTGCCGTTGTTGAGCGTCGTGGCACGCGAGCTCCCTCCCACCAACAACGCGATAACGCAGCTTCCTGAACGCCTGCCCGACGCGGAGATTGCGAGGCGGCACTTGTTTTAATTACCGGCATTGCCGGGGTTTATTGCTCGACTTCACCTATTATCCACAAATTCTTCGATTTCGTGTCATAATTTCAGTTTCAGATAGATTATTGAAAATTTATGACCATCCAAAATTTACATTTCACGAGTTGAACTTCATTTTTACTATGTGTTATTTGGTCGTTGTAGGAAATCAGGAACGTAATGATATACTAAAGTTTACATTATACCGTTTTTGATAAAATTTTACAAGAAAGTTTGGATTTCACGTCTACAGCTAAACTTCTACAGTGGCGTTTTTCTAGTTGTACTACACAAAAACTTAGATGGAGCAGAAAATGAAGGAACCCGAAATAATGGGTAACGCCAAAACTTAAGAGGATTCAACAAACACAGAATGTTTCTACTTGCACCCAGTGGCGGACTGCGAAAGTCTTAGCATAATGCCACGATGAAGGATAGTATAGAATTTCTCTATCCCCACAACTGCTCTGGCCAACTTCATGTTACTCTCGCATTTTATACACATTTTATTACTGCGGTAAGCTGTGCGATGCCTTCGTAATAATAGTTTCTCCCAATTATTCCAGCAACGATAATGCGGGATAAAGCGAGAAATATTTTTTTATTGAGCTTGTGACAACGCTTTTAATGAACCATAGGTGAAAAGTCTCTAACTAAAAATTGTTGAACAAAATAAATGTCCGTAAACNGTGACAACGCTTTTAATGAACCATAGGTGAAAAGTCTCTAACTAAAAATTGTTGAACAAAATAAATGTCCGTAAAACAATTATTTTTATTAGAAATTAAAATAACATACGTATAGTTCACACGATTCCTTTCGTTGTAATCGTTAACGGAATTATTTTATATTGATTGGTGGCTAGAAAATTTTCCAGCGTAAATGTTATGCGTACCGTCGCAGAAGTTGCAAGAGTCTACAGTGCACAATTCCAGCAGATGTGTCGGCGGAACCTCTGTGTGAGTCCCGGTNCGTCGCAGAAGTTGCAAGAGTCTACAGTGCACAATTCCAGCAGATGTGTCGGCGGAACCTCTGTGTGAGTCCCGGTCACAGAGTACTTAAGAATACAGAGCTGCAACAACAGCTTACTCAGCGAACTCCAGCCGACACACGCCAGCAAAATGGCGTCACCGACCAGCAACATGTTGGAAACCGTTCACCAATCAGCACCTGGTAACCTTCTCGCCAGCCGGCACCTAGCCAACAGAGAACCTTTCGCATGATGCGCGAGCCAATCAGACATAATGCCCGTTCCCAGAACCTCGCGCAGCCAATTAGCGAATGGGTGCACCCGTATCAAAGGAACCGCCCCGGAATTTCGTCTCTGCGTACTTATGTACTCAGACCGAGGGATGCGCTCACCACGAAAAGCTACGGTGAAGGTAAGTTACGTTCGAGGTGCTCTCTACAACTGCGCTAGCCCCAGCTCTGTCTTTGGACAAGATACGTCGAACTGAAGTCGCGGCGCTGTTTGGCGTGCTCGGAGACATTCGCCGACTTCAGTTTTGTCCCGAACTGGGTACTAAGACGACAGAAGAAAAATAATGATTCACTGTAAACCTCGTTAATTCGTTCAATTGCGGGACAACGAAAATCCGGGTTAACCGGGGAATGTGGGAAAAATTAATCAACGAAAACATACATGCTTAAATTTATATATATATAAATATATATATATATAAAACCAAACACGTTTGAAACATATTTGCAGATTAAAAACACGTTATCACATGTAACATATACAAGTACAGTAGAGTTTACTTCTTCGAAAAGTAATNGGGGGGGGGGGGTGTCGACTTAACGAGGCTCTACTGTATTTACACGTTTCCGCGCGGATACCGAAATATCGCTACGCAAAGATTGAAAATGGACACTATCATATGAGAGCAAAATTCTTACTTTAGTTTAGCTCTTATTGTCCTAATAATTAATCAATTATGCGGTACATTTCATTAACTTGAATTTAGTTCAAACTTCGATATTTAAGAATTGTCATAGGCCTGTATGAATTACGTTAAATGTGCGTCACACGTGCAGAAATATTTTGTACGGAAGTCTCCCTGACAAACATTTTTGTAGTCACCGCAAAAAAAATTTTTAGTGGTCACAAAAGTTTAGTAATGGTAATTATATAATTTCGTGTTCCCCACAAAGAATTTGACTAAGTAAACACCAACAAAAAATGTTGTGGTAGGCATAAAATATTTTATCCAGTGTATGTAAACCGCTTAAATATAATATAAAAACGAAATAACTTAAACAATACGAAATAACGTGTAGCCTGCAGGGACTAGAAGTAACGCGTTGCAAATAGCGCCGTTACGAGTAACAACTACTTATTTTTAGTAACAAAAACGGTAACGCCGTTACGTTAAGTTTACAGTAACGTTAACTGTAAATGAATTGCATTTTATCTCTCTAAGGCCGTGTCTCAATTTGACGAGTTCTCTTTTGAGAACGCACTCTTTTCACACAACCACGTTCTCTAACGTCACGCAGTCAGCCGATTCCAAAAGACACTAAATCTTGTTTAGTTATAAACAAGGCCATAGGTGTCAGAAGTATCTTACATATATTCAAAAGGTTTCACAAATAATTATAGCACTGACGGAATAATTGTTATGGGATAAAATATCTTACTATTATTTTTGTTGTATACATTTACGTCGTGCTACAGCAATAATATGTAACTGCACTTGCTATGCGACATGGTAAAGCCGAGACACTGTTGGAAATCCTTAAATACGTATTATGTAATTTATTTTGTTAGCTAAAACAGTTACGTTTATTCGTTTACAGGTAAAATGCGGTATGGTTTTGGCCTGGAAAGCTACTATAGCCTCATTGAATCGCTGAAACAATGTAAACAAATATGGCGCGTAGTGAGAGAGTGCACGAGAGCACAACTTGGTGCTCTCTCTCTCTCTGTACTCTCGCTCTTTCGCGCTTTCATAAAGCGTTCTCTGTGACGTTATCATGACGTGGTCGCGAGAGTAAGAGCACGAGAGAACGCTGTCTGGGCCAGTTGAAAAATAGCATTGATAACGATAAATGAGGTTACTTTTCGCGTTACTTTTTTAATACGTGAATTTTGTTTTTTAAGGATCGTCTTGATTATCACTAACCTAAAATTATAAATACACAAATATATAAATAAACGTATATATTCAGGCGTTTCTATGATTACAATCCATCGCAAAAAACTCTGTTCTCGTGTTTTGGCTGTTCTGCAATAGCTGCTACACAATTCTGATTGTCATTGTTTGTCAGTTTATTTCCGTTTAGTTTATTTGCCTAAGAATATGTGGATTCAGCGTAGTTAGTTGTTCAATGTTTTGGTTTGATTACAGTAACCAACTTTACCGGCGTAAGTCAATATCAATTTGAAAGTTAAATAAAGTCTGGAGTAAATGGGGTACGGAAATATAATGAATGGGCTTACAAATATGCCTATAATTGTAAGAATGTTATTACAACAGTATAAAAGTTGAACGGTGGATAAGTTCGTAACTGACGAGTTACGTTCTTCTTTCGGTGACGTAGAAAATATATTACAGATGCTTTACAAATAATTCTAACCGGTTACTTTTTCGGTGGAGTAATCGGTAGTTCTAAGCGAGTTGCTGCAACGGAGTTACTTTTAATAATTAAGTTTCCAGTTCCTGGGAGCTCGCTGTATTTGCTGTGCTTTGGTGACAGTTTGTGGAGGCTCAGTTCCGAACATCGTTATTATGTACCGGCACGTTCCCGGGTGTCATGGCATGCCCACGGATATAGCCCACTGTTCATAGATCTTAATCCGGGCACGAGCCTGCCCTTCTGGTTGGTCGGTTGGACTGCGCATACGAGCCTATTGTACTGGCGGGTCCACGGGCTGCCTGCAGGAGGACGCGAAAGGAAAACACTGCTTAAAAATCTACATTGGTTGTTTGCACTTTTTTACAGCCCTGCTCACGGTTCAATTATCTGTCCGCGTCTTATCCATTCAAGATGCGCAAAATTAACCCTTTCTTTCCCACATTCATTTATAATTTTTGGTGTTGCATATAAGATATTTTTTATTCGTACTGTACTTGGGCTGGCAAGAACTTATTTCGTTATCACAATCAAAAATATGTAGATTTTGTGTTCGGTGATCAGTGATATGAACCAGTCATAACGCAGAGCAGTAACGCGGTTTGTGAATTAGTTACCCCCGGCGAAGTTCACTGTCATTGGCCACTGAGACTCACAGTGTACAGTACCAGTCAAATATAACCTTCCTGTGCAACATGTAGACAATTGTCTGCAAAGGGCGTGAAAGGGTTATTTTATTTTTATTTATTTTACATTCCAACAGCCCTAATACGAACATATTTGTTCTAGGACATAGAACATGTAAAGATCAAAACAATTATGTTTCTTAAGAAAAAGCATAGCAGACATACAATGATATACAAAGAAACACACAACAAATAATAGAAACAACATACAGTATTGCGAAAAGGAACTTTCATCTACTGTTTTTGATAAAAAAAAATAAACCTCAATGTAGTATTTATGATAAAAATATAGGCCTAAGCTGATTAATATAATCTTTATTAAAGGTGTAAAATGAGTTAGCTAAGATAGTTTACAATACATGTATGGTCTATTCACGGTTTAGTCACACTTTTTAAATCCAACCTTTGAAAAATAGCCCTATGTATGGCGCTTGTTGTTATTTCCTATGCACGCCATGTATCACAAGAGTTTTATACTTCTGTTAACAAAAGGTTAAATTGAACTTATACTTATATTTTGTCTATAATTTATAATATTTCATTTATAAATAACGTGAGTTAAAACAGTGAGAAAATAGGTGTGTTGGTAATGCCTAGTAAGAAATAGTTCTTATGCAAAATATTATCACACTGAGTGCGCAAGAAATCGGTGCGATGTTCCTTCGGCGTAATTTTCTAGAATTGGCTAAGCTTCGTTTGCACAAGACGGAGGGATATCCTGGAAGCAGGACTTTAAACGGGCTCCAGAAAAGTTGTAAGTAACCTTGAATGAACTATATATCTGTAATAAAGGTTTTTCCTGGTTAACTGAGCAATTCTGATATCAATATCTGGAAAATATCACTGCCCCCACCTGCACGTATTTTAACGGGCACACTTACCGGCATGAGCCCATTAAATTCCGCAATGACGGTGGAAAAGTAGTTCCATGTACTAGCGTTGAATTAAAAGTGACGAATTTAACATTTCTGAAGACTGAAATTATTTATTAGGGTTTCCGATTTTTTTGTGGCTAATTTGCCAAAATATATACTTTTCGAATAACTAAACAGTTTGACTGTAATGGCGTATGAATTAAGTGATCACGCACACTGCAATGTAAATTTTACAAAGACGGAAGAATACACAATGTGCATACAAGTATATCTTGAGCAGGGCCTTCAAAAGTGCTCAGTTTACTGTAAACAGACTACAATGGTTTTTAATGCATGTTTTCAGTTGTGAGCAGTCATGATTGGCCATTGTCACTCATCGCTACCAACGTCTTCAAAACAGATCCCTTTGAGAGAAGTAACAGAATAGTTAAGAATGCAGAAATGAAACAGACAATTATACAGCGAACCGCAGCCGCATTCGCCAGCAACATAGCGACCCTGGCCAGCAACACGTCGGAACGGCGTTCGCCAATCAGCACCTGGCAACCTAAGTCTGCTTACCAACCAGTAGCCTAGTCAATAGGGAATATTCGGCATCACGCAGTCGCCTCTGGCACAAGACCAGTTCCCAGACCCTCGCGCAGCTAATCAGAGAACGAGTATGTCCACATTAAAGGAACAGCCACGGCATTTCACTTCTTTATACTTACCTGTTGTGTAATATAGCCTTTCACTCCCTTTCCAGACAGTTGCCTAAATGTTGCACAGGAAGGTTATATTTTACCTTTACTGTACACTGCGACGCTTATTGCGCAATTATCTTTCGCAGGAGGTATCTTAGAGGAGAGATTTGGGCGACTCTTAACAACGGGGTCTTGAGGGCTGATGAGGGTGAAACGAGGCGAGTATGGAGCAGCGCCGGAATGCAAGGGCGGGGAAAGCAGTAGATCCCCGAGAAAACCCACCGACCAGCAGCATATTTCGGCACGATTCCCACTAGTGAAAATCCCGGATCGACCCGGCCAGGGATTGAACCCGGTTCGCCTTGGTGGGAGACGAGCAGTCTAACCGCTCAACCACCGCGGCCCCCCAACAGGGGGTATCTGATTCACAAACCGTGTTACTGCACTACGTTTTAACTGGTTCGTATCACTGATCACCGAACACAAATCCTTCAGATTATTGGTTGTGGTAACAAAACAAGTTCTTTGCCAGCGAAAGTACTGCACGCACCAAAAATATCTCATTTGCAACATCATAAATTATAAATTAACGCGGGTATGAAAGGGTTAGGCCTACGATTCACACCACGAAAATCTTAGCAAACAGGGACTATTTGCCTAGGTGAACAATACTGGTTGCTCGCTGTACGGCTTTTCGGCATGGCTAAATGTCTGGTTTGAATTTCGTCGACAGTAAAATCAATGCGTTCACAGCTAATTAAACACTTTTGAACGGCCTGTTTCATTTCTTGTTTCTGTGAATTGCGCAATATTTTGCGACATGTGACACTGTGCAACTGTTTAAAACAAATTTATGTTACTTTCTCCGCAATTATTTATTAAATGTCTATTTAAAAAAAGGCACCTATTCAGTGACCATCAATTTAAATGCTGTACTTTCAACAAGATAGTACTCCTTCTAGTTGCAGTGCTGCCACGCACACACACACACACACACAGACACACACCGAAAACAATGACCAACGTACGCTATGCTGGGTAATTTTTGCAACAGGTGTTTCCATAGCGAATGAATTATCTCAAATACACTGGTATTTTTATTTTGAACACTGTTTCCTACTGGGTACAGTTTAAATTATAAACAAGCTTCCTGTGTAAAATGTCTTCTATGTTGACTGTACATTGGCTGAGAAAGAAAACACGCTGATATTTTCCTTTATTCGCTGCCAACAAAGCTGTGTTTGCCCTAAAAATTTGCTGTTATAATTATTGCAATAAAATTAAGTTTTCAAAGTGCGAATTGCCTACTAAATTGAAATATATCTCTGGTAATCAAAACTTTTACTAAGTAGCAAACATATGATGTTCAGTTGCCAATCCCTGTTTGAGGGCATATATTATATCGTTTTAATCCATTCATGGTTACTTCCTACTTTTCTGAAGCCCTGCTAAAGTTCTACTTCCAGGATATTCCTCCGTCTTAAGCAAACAAAGCTTGACCAAGTCTAGAAAATTACACCAGAGGGACTACACACCGCATTCGTGCGCTCTCGGTGTAATATTATTTTGTATAAGAACTATTTCTTACTGTGCATTGCCGACACACCTACTTTCTCTTTGTTTTTGTTCATATTAATTATAAATGAAATATAATTTATAGACAAAATTTAAATAACAGTTTAATGTAATAAAAAATAACGTTATTTTGCGTTANACAAACAAAGCTTGACCAAGTCTAGAAAATTACACCAGAGGGACTACACACCGCATTCGTGCGCTCTCGGTGTAATATTATTTTGTATAAGAACTATTTCTTACTGTGCATTGCCGACACACCTACTTTCTCTTTGTTTTTATAAATGAAATATAATTTATAGACAAAATTTAAATAACAGTTTAATGTAATAAAAAATAACGTTATTTTGCGTTAACACTAGTATAAACGTTTCTAACACATGGCATATTTAAGAAATAACCACACACGTCATAGATAGGGTGACTTTTCAAAGGTTAGATTCAAAAAGTGTGAAGAAACCGCGAATAGACTATATTTAAAAGTTTTAATTTGGATACATTTTTCACTGTCTCGTTTGTAATTATTATTAAATTACCATTAATTGCCTTATAAGTACGAAAAGAAGATACTGGGAGCNCGATACACTTTTCACTGTCTCGTTTGTAATTATTATTAAATTACCATTAATTGCCTTATAAGTACGAAAAGAAGATACTAGGAGCAACCAGTTGGAAATTATTAATGTAAAAAAGTCATGGAATCTATTACAATGCTGCCTAGTTTAAACAAAATGGGAAAAGTAGCATGACTAGTAATTTGATTTATATCAACTTTACGGAAATAAATTTGATTTAAATAGAAAGTTTACATATTTCCTCTATACATTAGCGCCATTTATTTCGTAACTGGCCAGTTGGCCTTGTGGAAGGGTATCTCATTGGAATGGGCCATTCACAATTTATTCACTTCAGTACCGAACGTATTGTCAGCAACAGAAACGCACACAAGAAAACTTATCCAGTCACTAAAGAGGGTGTGTTTTTCGCCTTCATTTTGTTGCGAAAACTTTGCGCGAAAANCACAAGAAAACTTATCCAGTCACTAAAGAGGGTGTGTTTTTCGCCTTCATTTTGTTGCGAAAACTTTGCGCGAAAACACTGTGCACTTACTAGTGTTGATACATTCATGAGTGAGGTATCTTAGCTACCCCTCCTTGCCATCTCAAACTCCCGAGTTCATTCGTTCTCACAGCACGTGTGGCGCAGGAAGCAGGTTTATGACCGATGCTGTACATGGTGAGAGAGGGCAGCGCCTAGCGAAAGCGCAAAGCCGATGACGCCAAGACTCACGTTTGTTATTGGTAGAGATGGTGATTTATATCGGAGATAAAATCGGCCTGTAAATACGTGCAGCTCTCCGGAAGCCATCGATAATAACGTATAAAAGTGGCGAGTTCTATTCGAGACGAATATTCGCTACTGCAGTAACTTGAACAGCGTTTGCAGAAGGCCGAATCCTGTGCTGCCGTGTCTCGAGCAAAACTGGCTTCTCACTAAGGCGATGCCAGTGGACAAATAACGACAGCTGAAATACACACAAGATTGTTAATACTAATACATAAGGAGAGGCTTACAAAATACATGTTTTTTTCTCATCCAAGCTCATCCATATTTCCTTAATTGCAATATTAATTTCAATTTTATCATTAACAGTGATATACCTCTATTTGGTTTCAATTAAATAAATAAGGATGATTATATTATCACTCTTTAGACCGAAACTAATTGCATTATTGCTTCTTATTTGAGAATAATTTATTATCAATACTTTTTTAATGCAAAACAAATGTTATTATTAACTATAGTCGCAATTAGCTCAATTTACTATTAGCTATTAGCGGACTGCACCGAACATCTTAGTCGGTGCACTCCGCCATCTTGGCAGGCGTCACAGCCACCGCCCACCATTTTTTTTTTTNCTGCACCGAACATCTTAGTCGGTGCACTCCGCCATCTTGGCAGGCGTCACAGCCACCGCCCACCATTTTTTTTTTTTCGTTTGTAATTTGTTTATACATTGCTGAATTTTGTCTCTCACCTTCGTTCGGCTGCCATATTTGATNTTTTTTTTTTCGTTTGTAATTTGTTTATACATTGCTGAATTTTGTCTCTCACCTTCGTTCGGCTGCCATATTTGATTTCATATGTTCTCATCACCTAGGTGGCTCTAGTGTATTAATTTACCCACCAGGGGAGTTGTCGATTTAGCCACCAGGTGGCAACAGTCATGCAAATACTTTATCAGACGTAATTTCTTCACTGGCTTCCACCACTATGAGAATACGTTTCCTTTCTAACCTGACTGTACAAGATTCTCTCACGTCTTTGTTAAGACTTTATAGCTATCCCGAGCGTGTTCAGGTAAACCAGGGATGCTATTTTCGTAACGTGTGCAGCTGGAGTTCGCGATAAAAGCAGCTGTTTCGCCATTGTATTCTTATGTAGTCTGTGGTAAGGCCAGCTTGACGTGTTTGAAGTGTAACTAGAGACCGGAAAATTTAGTGAGTTCACATGACAGGTAGGCTAAACGCTAGAGTTCTGTGTACAGCCCAGACGCTTTCATGTTCATTAGCTGGTGACTTCAGGAAGGAGTGGCCAATCACAGAAGAAACAAGAGAGCACAAGTGTTTAAAGTCTATCAGCACCGCTTCAACTACGAAATTCCCTGGTATTTAAGTAAAAACTGTTACCAAATAACAACGACACTTTATCGTAATTAGTTACTTACAGGGTAGACTTTATTAATCAATACATGCTTGGACATAATCTGTCATTTAATGGCACGCGGCCTATATACGAAATTGCAAGAGTTTTGTCAATCTCCCCTTCAACTTTTAATACTGGCAACAGATTCCACGACGGAGTCCCTAGGAAGTTGTTGGTAAGTGCAAAATCATAAAGTTTAATTTTCTGCAAGAGACCGTGAATTTTATATGTATCTGCGTTTAATGACTGAACTTGGATATTATTCCAGTCTGCAGCCCCTGGCTACACTGTTATAATGTTATTTATTCTCTTTTGGGTAAAAGCGGAGAAAACAATTTCCATTTATAGAAGCCTCCAAGTAGAGGTATTTTGGGGACTTTAGCAAATCGGGACCTGGTACCGGAGCGTCGGAGCTGTTCGTGCTCTGTCGTTCCGGTCGGTCGGCGGCCATTTTGGATCCATACGACCTTGACCTTTGACCCCAATGACATTTAACCCGAAAAAAATTTAATTTTTTTAATCCAAAAAAATTATATAAAAGATATTTAAAATGTTTTTAAAATATCAAATTAAAAATTAAATTTAAAAATTTTATTTTAAAATAGCTTAAATTTCTGGAGGTCTCCCACATCTCCCTACACCCATACTCATTCCGCCATCTTAGTAGGTGCAGCCCACCATCTTGGTAGGCGTCACAGCCACCATCTACCATCTTGGTAGGTGCAGTCCACCACATTAATAGGTGCAGCCGTTCACCATCTTGGTCAGTGCAGTCCGCCATCTTGGTAGGCGTCACAGACACCACCCACCATTTATTTTCGTTTATGATTTGTTTATACATTGCTGGATTTTGTCTCTCATCATCGTTTGACTGCCATATTTGATTTCACATGTTTTCATCGCCTAGGTGGCTCTAGTGTATTAATTTACCCACCAGGCGAGTTGTCTATTTAGCCACCAGGTGGCAGCGTTATTTGATTATGTTTTTTTAAGTATAGTTGGTGCTGTCAGACCCTTCTATGTTAGGTTCTATTTTCAACACCTAGGTAGCGTTAAATTCTTGATTTCACTGCCAAGCGAGCTGTAGGTACCCGCTAATTCTGACGAGTCAGCCGCAAAGTAAGCTGACGGTAGACGCAATTGTTTCATAGACATAAAAAAATTCGTAATTTTTCATTCAAATTTTAAATAAATTATGTTTCCAAACAGCAGTATACCTACAAGCATAAATTATGAAATCTATATTGTTTTTGTATTGAAAACTTTAATTAATACCGACCAAAATCATTTTTCGTTTTAACACTAATTAAATTACCATTGAAATTAAGTATTTATTATGTTACCACTCACCCCACCACTTTGGTCGGACCAATTATTCACCACCGCTTAATCCCTTATCACTACCGCTCTTGTTTTCAACATTGTCTGCCAGAGGGTGCTAGTGTGGGGAAAGTATTTCATGAGAACAATGTCGACCCTCGGCACAGTTTCTCGTCTGATACCAGAAGAGGTGACAGATGGCTCTCTCATCCCTCGTCTTTTAGCATTCTGACTTGTAAGTTCAGATATTTAATTCCATAAAGTAGCAGGATATTATCAAGCGTGCACGTAATACGCATATATATTACCGCGAAATTAAAAATCTGCTCAAATTTGGAGTATCGGTTCAGGCCAGCTAGTCTCTGGAGGAATTTGTAACCTAATAACATACGGTATTAGAACTTATTTTTTTTTTAATTTATATATTTACCATCGATCTTATTTGCAATGACGTTAACTCAGTACCCGTGCCGCTAATGTAACACTTCGTTTGCCATCACCAAATGTGCTTGAAGACACGAAAAGTATAGATGTTCGAATACTGCAGATAGAGTGGCATATAAGTGTGGAAACTATGACATGGCATTTGCTAGGTGCGATAACTTGCAAAGGCATGCACATTACGGCGCCACTTCGATTGTAATTAGCAGCAGTATTGACGAGACCGTGTCATGGAAAAAAATAGCCTCCCATCACCCCGATATATATCGACTCGAGAAATAATCGTTTAAATACTACTGCCGTCGATACCGAGCACGATCAAACCATGAATATATTATTGTAAATATGCATCAAATGTGTTATGAACAATGACGATTACTTTCAGAAACATCCTCATATTTGTTAATAATGCCTTAGGCTCCTTGCACCCTAGGGTTAAAATGAGCCCATGCTTATGGAAGTAAAAGTTATCATTGCACCTCAGTCCCTCACCAGAGATAAAGTAATTATTTATGCCATTAAAATAGCAGCAGCAATAAATGAAAGCCGTCTTCTCGATACATAAATATTTGCAAACTGTTCTGTGAACACTGCGATAATCACTATCCCAGGGAACCACGAAACGTGGCGGTGGAAATCAGGCAACCTTTCTATAATGATTATTTCGCACCAACACAGGACCGGAAACGCTCAATACTTCACACTATCTTCTCGACAGTAGATGCACAACTACCAGAGCGCACGCCTCCCATCAAGGCGAGCTAGGTTCGATTCCCGGCGGGGGTCGCACATGTGGGAAACGTGATTTATGACGTTGGCAACAGGAGCACCTGATTTTCTCGGGAAATTTGACCTTCTTCATCGACCTAAACGTCGTTACCAATTTCAGCTGCGAAGCACCGTTTAAAATCTCTCTCTCTCAGCTCAAAACACGCTGTGTCCTCTGAAAAAAATGTACTGGTTTGGGTGGGTGGGCCGCCCACCACGATATGTTCGTGCTTTAAAAAATCGCAGATCACTGACGAAGAGTAACCGACGCGAGAAAAAGCTTTCATTTTCTAGAGTCAGCTGTCGGAAACGCAGTTCATCCCACCAGTTTTCCAGTGGAAGATATAGAGGTTCTAGGAATTTGTCGGCCAAGAATCGGTCAGCTCATCACTCAGAATGGAGGAGCGGTCGTCCATAGGAAGATTGTTACCAGTTTAATTCAGAGAGAAAATACGGATGTATTACGTACATTAAAAAAAAGTGGGAGCATCCTGAGAAAACCCTCTTACTCTGTTCGCATCAGTAAGAACACAGGGAAAATATTAAACCTGCATATACCGTCAACAGTGCATATTTAATATGCCTATATTCATTTTATATGGTAATATAAAAATATATGCATATTATATGAGAATAAAAATATGCATATTATTTGGTAATCTATACATATTATAAAACTCAACGTCTCTCTGTCTGTCTGTCCGTTAGTGAGCTTATCACTCGAGAACCACGTATCCGATTTATGTGGTTTTTTAATTCATAGCTATGTTCTCTGGCCAGGTTTTAGTATATATTTTGTTAAGTAAAGTAACATAAGGAATAAGCAGTAACGATAATAGTGAATCAAGTCGGAAAAAAATTTGTCGCCAGTGCGCTCTCTTGCAATACGTTGTCTAAATCGTTTAAAATGGAACAATATCATGTAGTAAATAATTGTGTAGAATAAAAATACCTAAAAATTACTCCGCGGTAGCATATATCTATCTATAACACAGAAATACTAATAAGCGTTTTTGCCATTTAATTCACAGGCAACATTCAATGACAAAGTTTTTTACCTTGCACTCATTGAAATTGAAAAGCAAGTGCAGACATTGTCAGGAAAAGTATAAAAAGCATGGATTTTATTTTGAAACCTTTTAAACAATAATTCTGTAGTCCACGCGAGCGGAGCCGCGGACACAGCTAGTATAAATATATATATGCATATTATATGGCAATATCAAATTATATGCATATTATATTGTAATATAAATACACATGCATATTATATGCTAATATAAAAATATGCCTGAAGCATATTACACTTTAATATAAATATATGTTAGTCCATAGGCAACGGCTTCTGCGGGTTTATTGTTTTCATTCTGCTCTTTATAAAAAAGGGTTAACAAAAAAATTTTACTTTCGTTATGTGGGTGATACACTGTGTACACAGAAGGTTTTGTCCTGTAGCGGAATTTTAACAAGAATCAACGAATTGTCACTCCATGAGTGGTTCGCTACTCACCTACTACTATTTTACACGAAGTAGTACGTGAAGATGGGATTTTATACGCTTCAGGTATCATCTGCATATTTCGTGCCTCGAATCGAAGCCATAAGAATACGAAGATATTCCGTATTTTATATTTATGGAGTTAATTTACATTATTCGTCATTATGGAGTACCTTTCCGTAAATGAACTCTACGTCTCCGTAAAAGTGTCCGTAAACCTACAGAAATTTCTAACAGTGCAATTTCGAAGTTACTAGAACGTGCATGCCTATTTATAACGTATTCTCAAATGAAGAAGCTAATGTTTCCGGTCGCTGATAAAGATCAGTTATTTTTCTTTTTCTACTTTATTTTTTAAATTAAACTAATAAAAATAATTATACTCTAAATTCATGTAAATTCTGATGTAAATCGTAATAAAACAAAAATATGTTAGTCACACTTGGATTCCAACATGAAAACAAAAATTATTGAAGGGGGGGAGGGCAGCACGTTACTATAAAAGACTTGTTTAAGCACGTATGTCTTTTAATATAGTGTAACGTATGTGTCCACTGTATATCACAGAGTTTTTTTTTTAGCGTTTTATGGCGGGATGCAACGTAAATGAGGTAACTTTTCGTGTGCAGATGTCGTCCAAATAAAAGGTTATATTGCAAGCAAATTTTTTTATTATTATAAACAACGGATGCGCGCATGCGCAACATACGTGTTTTATAGCGACAATAGTCTCTTTTAAATGGGGCATCTATTTGTTCATTTTCTGCCGCGTGGTTTTGTGTTCATAGAAGTGAAGAGTTTTGAAAATAATATGAAATGGGTTCCATATATGAAAACAATACAAATAATAGTCACAGGGGTTAGTAACAACACACAAATTGTGCCATACTTCATGCGCAGTCTTCGCTCTATTGTTTGAATGTCTCATTTTCAGTAGCATTGTACGTACAATATTTGGGGTAACTTTTTATCATTCTGAGTAATTTTGAACCACGCATTTTCGTTTACGAAATGGGCTTTACAGCTCTGTAAAGAACGATGTAAGATGAAGGAAGTTTTGAGCTTTCATTTGAAATGTAATAATGCCGATGGCACAAAGTTGCCCTGGCTGGTACAATGTTACCTCGAATGACTGTAACTTCATCAATAGCATAATATTTACTAATTTTTGAAATCTTCTTGAAGATTCACCTAGTGTGAGTCGTCTGCTTGCAGCGAACGTGCTGACGATCTCGGGATCGTATCGGGAAGGTAACAACGTTCGGAATGTCCGTGTCGACGACCCACGGCGACATCATGTCTGCGTCGGTGTTGTTCTGTGGCAGCAAGGTGGGGCGATGCTGTAAAGCTCCTTTCACAATGTCAAATTTTTCAGTCAAATTGCTTGCAATAAGTTTGGTCGAATAAAGTTGGACTGTTGTGACGTCATCGAAACGTCATAAACGCCGTCATATTTTCCTGAAAATGTTTGATGGCTCCAGTTTCTATCAAACATTTGAATATTGGACCGGTAATAAAATATTTTTAATGTTTGACGGACTTAGCCAATCAAAATCGTGCTTAACAAAAAGGTCGTTTCCGACGTCACGGAAATCTAAAGCGGAGAACATTTGCTGTAAACTAAATAATTTTATAAAAATAATTAATCTATATAGAAACTGTCTGAGCATAAATGCTATTTTAAGCAATTTTGCAAACAAAGTTAAGAACACAGAGGCATTATATTTCATTTATAATAAAACATATCAGATAAATAAAATTTTAATTTCGTAAATAAGTGAAAATAAATTACAAAATTTGTTACATTTCTTTCTATAATGGACTGCACGGAAAAACAATATCAATATCCCACTCTGAAAATAGTTTTTAAATAAAAATTCAGAATAGTTTCTGCCAGGACAAAAATTGTTAGCGTGAGACATTTTCAAACACATTCAAGATTATCTGATAAAATTTGTTGGAAGAAAAAATTTGATGGGGATATTTCATCTTCGAATGTTATTGTGAAGTGTGTTTGAAGGCGAGAATGTGAGAGCGCGGAAGGGGCTCGAGGCCACCCACAGAGGCGGCCGGGGAACAGGCGGGCAGCGTGCAGGGTCGGCATGACGCGTCGAGGGACGGGGTGAGGCGCTCGCCGCCAGGAATACCAATCACAGCTAATGTGGCTCGTATATTGACAGCCCGTAGCAGTTCACACAGCCTTCAATTGACCCCTGCGTTAATAGCCGCGGCGTCTGGCCTCGCAGCGACAACCGTCCAACGCACCGACCCGCCGCACCCGACACGAACAGTCACGTCACGGCAGAGTGCTCGGACACGAAAGAGAAACAACCGCTTGTACCTCGGATTCGACCGCACACGCCAGGAACATGAGAGACATGTTGAACCGCCGTTCGCCAATCTAAGCCTAGTGACTTACTCGCCGACTGGTAGCCCAGCCAATAGGGAACCTTTCGCAGTATGCAGTAGCCAATCAGAGACAATGCCCGTTCCCAGAGACTCGCGTGGCCAATCAGAGAGTTGGAACGTCCACATCAAAGCAACCGCCACGCCACGTCGTGCCTGTGTAACCATTTTGGATTTTCCCCATTTTAAAGTTGTGACGTCTTTTAAAATTATCTTAATTTATTTTCACCAAAGTATAACAGCTCATTACTATCTCGGAATGTTATGGAGGTGGAGTTTTTTATTTCAGCACTTGAAATTAACAGGAAATACAATTTATAGCTCTCTAATGATGACCGCCTGCGTGTGGTTGGTCGAACACTAACATCAACCTAACAATACCAATCTCAAGAAAATTACTTAATGTTCTAAAAATATAAAATTTAATTAAATAAATTGGAACTATCAAAAGAGATACGTCCGCAAAGTGATTTGTACACTGACGAAAATCACTTAACATCAAAATGTTACACCAACCAATTGAGGGAGATACGTAGATACAAATGTTTTAAATTTTAAATTTGAAAATAATTAGCTAAAATAATTTACAATGCGTTTTCTGTTGAGGGAAGTGCGGTCATTAAAAATGCCGGGAAAAAAATTCATGCTATTTACAACATTAAAATAATTTCAGGAAACTAAAAGTGTAACAAAACTTGCGTTTCATCACTTTTCTTCCTCAGTCCATGCAGTAGAGCGTTGCAAAAGAAGCAAATACAGTATTTAAACAACGTTTATTAAAATAATTGTATTATCAATTAAGTGTGAATTTTTCTACATAAGGTCACAGCTGTCAGAGTACAAAATCATACTTTAGATTATTAATTATAGTTAATACCGATAATATAATCACAACAAGTTACTGAAGCAGCAGCTTCTTCTCAATAAACACAACAGGTCTTCTTGTCAGGTTTCAAAATGCCTCGCATTTTCGATTAGCTTCTATTGTTATCGGTCGTTATATTGGTGAAAAGCTGTTTGACTACTCGATTAGGCCTATCAGGTGCAAGCTAATTTTCAATACCTATATGCACTTCGCTGGGAAAATAATTAAGGCACGTCTTCTTAAATAGTTTGACAGGATTGGAAGAAAATCATCGCCACTTTTCCTGGACTGAAACTCCGCCGTACTGTTCATCGCGCTAGGTGAATGAGCTGTTTTGAGACGCAGAAAAGGCAAATGTATACAGAAGCAAAACTTCCACTTCCGATTTGAACTGCAGCCACATTCAAAGGCGAAAAAGGTTGTAGTATATTCACGGGTTCTTCACACTTTTCGAATCAGAACTTTGAAAAATCACCCTATGTATTATGTGTTTTGTTATTTCCTAAATATGCTATGTAAAACAGGCGTATTTCTACTTCTATTAGCTTAAAATTATCTATTTTTTTTGTTAATTTGCATTTTCAATTATATTCTAGCTATTTATTATATTATTTAATCTATAATTCATATAAATGAAACAGGGAGAAAATAGGAGTGTTGGTAATACCGAGTAAGATATAGTTCTTATAGAAAGTATTATTAAAGTGAGTGCGCAGGAATGCGGTGCGCGCTGTCCCTTCGGTGAAGTTTTCTAGACATGATCAAGCTTTGTCAGCATAAGGCGGAGTAATATCATGAAAACATAACTCTAGCAGTGCTTCAGAAAAGTTGGTAATAACCGAGAATGCACTATAGCTTACCCGCGTCACTTTGCGAATGCATTCCTAATCGGCACCTGGAATACGATATGGCCAGGCGCTAAGCGAACCAACGCATTACCTTTCACAGGATCGCACCGCCGGTCGGAAACCAGGTTCTTTTACAGAACGTCATGCGGCCAATCAGAGAGTCAGAGAGGGTGCACGCCCCTCAAAGAGACGTCGCGCAACTACATTTCCGTGTACTTGCGACGAAAGACGCGCGTTAGGATATTTATTTTTGTTGCCGCCTTACTTCTGCGCCATACCCAATGTGGCTTCAAATGGGCGCGAACTGTTAGGCCATGCATTCAAAATAATATTACTCCTCTTTTGCTCTTGGTTGCTTCTGTCAGTAACAGTTTTATGTCGTAAAGTCTGTTGATAGTTTTACGGCATTATCAATTCTAAATGCAATAATTCCGGCAAAATCATCAAAATAGACCTTACTGAAATTAAGCATATATACAGTTACCACTTTGTAGTATATTTTATAGAGGCTGTAAAATCCGCAACTAATTAATGGGAATATTCGCGAGTTCTGTGATCTCAATGTTCGGCTCCACAATCCTCCTCATAGTCGAGCCTCAGCTGTATGTTTATTTTTTTTGTCATGGTGAATATCTAGATTAAATCTTGTTCACGTAGCACGAGATTCGTATTTAGTTTTCATGCGAATCTGTTTTTGACTAAAAGTCCTACAAGTTGTGACTGATAAACCTATACACTAATGATGACGTAGACAAATTTTCATCTTCTGCACAATTCTTCAACATTGGCTCGTACATTGCCAGTGCAACGGTCAAAGCCGATAAATGTGTTTGTCAACATTTAAATTTAAAAAAAAGACTATCATTCTTATATGAGTAAAATGCTTTGGCTAGCCTGATTATATTCCTTTGGTATTAAAACTAGGTTAGTGGTTGTGTACAAACATCTCAAAGCACATACTTTCATAAACAGAGCTCTAATCTGAAATGCTATCCACGTTGTTTTTGATAGTGCTATTGACATGTGTTGGAACATGGAGATTGGCTACTGGGCAGGTCGTATACCTCTGTGGATAAACCTTGGTTTGATACTTAAGGCCCCCGCCTACCTGGTGTTTGAACTGCATTGCAGTGTGTTTTGAAATACTCATTTTTCCACGAAACTATTAAACGTGAGTCCAATGCGCTGACCTACGAAAGGAGCACACAGTTCAGACGACGGCGGTTGACTACTTTCAAAACGTCACGCACGTTAGAAACACCATTTCAGAGTACTCCAAAGCTAAATACAGCTTTTTCGTAGCATTGTATCTGAAAATATACACGTCGGATGTGCAAAACAACTCAAGGTCCTTGCATTGAACCTTCCTACAT
This sequence comes from Clitarchus hookeri, assembly GCA_002778355.1. Taxonomy (NCBI): domain Eukaryota; kingdom Metazoa; phylum Arthropoda; class Insecta; order Phasmatodea; family Phasmatidae; genus Clitarchus; species Clitarchus hookeri. The sequence continues at coordinate 422,203 of NQII01000216.1, forward strand.
ACTTTACATCAATAAAATAGCAGGGTCGCCCCTGAAAGTCCCATAGGTATACGCAATGCGACTAGAACTCTGCATGCCAGTTTAGAGCCTTGCGCTTAGCGGTGATTGCGCACTTGATAAGCGTGGCAGTGCCGCCCTTATCACTCCCGCGCTTCTCATCCTCAAACGTGCAAACAAGCTCCAGGTAGACGGGACACTTAAAGTAACAGTCACGTACGTCTAATAAATTCTCTGCGAATTCTCGAAGTTTACCGGTAGCTAACCTCATTAACATATGGAGAAATTAAGAAGTTAATTAGCTTGTGGTAAAGTTGTATTGCACTAATTAGTATTTGAAGAAAAATATGTATTTTCAACAACGAAATATCTATTGGATCGAAGAAAGAAAGAAAGGGTTTTCCGGGTTGTGGCCACACAGTAGTTCGCAGCCCGGTCTGGCTGGAGACCAGCTTTGTATGGTTGCAATCAGCAAGTTGTAAGGGGGTTGGAGGAAGGGAGGAGCGAAACAGAGGCGAGCCTGATTGCAGTGCGTGAGACGCGTTTCTGACCTCCCCGCGCGTGTAACGACCGAGTTCTGACTGCCGTCACCTTGTTTGCAGTCAGCCACCGCCCCTGCATTCATCGCAAACCACTTCAGTCACTCAACCACGGGGCGCCGTGGCCCGCAACTTGCATATATACTAGTGGAGTGGAGTGGAGAGATTTGGGCGGCTCATAACATCAAGGTCTTGAGAACCGATGAGGGTGAATTGGGTGAGAATGGATAAGCGCCAGAATGCCAGGGTAGGGAAAAGGAATATCCCTGAGAAAACCCGCCAACCAGCGGTATCGTCCGGCATTATTCCCACATGCGAAAATCCGGGAGCGACTCCGCCAGGAACCGAACCCGGTTTGCCTAAGTGGGAGGCGAGTATTCTAGCCACTACACCACTGCAGCCCCATGTTAGTATGAATGCAATGGCTAATATCTAGTAAACATTATCCAATACAAACGAGTTTTACAACACAAATTGTTCATGTGTAGAAGGTACTCTGATCGTAACTGGAAGAGAACCAATCGCCTGCACCGGTCTGCAGCCATTGTGCCATATCGCAGGTCGCCTGACAAGACGAGTGCAGTTGGCTGTGCGATTTCATTGCATGTGTATCACAATGTGTGTCTGTAATGTTTAGAAAATGCAGACAAGCACCAATTGAAATGTTGAGTGACTTTGAGCGTGGCCGTATAGTGGGACTCCGAAATGGTGCCTGGACATTCCGCAGAACTGCCACTCTCTTGGGGTGTGACGTGTCAGTGGTCCATCGGCGAGGGAGAATATAGGTGACAGAGGGTTCTCGCAGCGGCCTAGCCCCACCAGTGCCACCTCGCTGCACTGATGAACACCTGGATAGAAGGATCGTTCGGGCCGCACTGATTGACAGAACAGCAACCTCACGTGCAATCAGAGCCACTGTGCCTCTCACGTGTCTGCGAGAACAATAAACTACAGATTGTTGGAGGTATGTTTACTTTCTCGTGTACTTCTAGCAGGTGTACCCCTGACACCTGCCCATCGTTGTGAACGTCTTCAGTGTTGTCGGGAGAGAGTGTGTTGGAGAAGTGAATGCAGAGCTGTGGTGTTTGATGATGAGAATCGTTTTTACGTTGGACAAAGTGATGGCCGCGTTCGCTTTCATATACGTTTGGGTGAGCGGCACAATTTATCTTGTATTCATTCTTGTCATACTGGACCAACACCTGGGATTATGGTATGGTGGGCCATAAGTTACACACCCCGATCGCCTCTGGTATACATTTAGGGAAGCATGACGAGTGCATCATATATCTGTGATGTTGTCATACCTGTCCTCCGACCGAATCTCGACACACTGCAGGAACCAATCTTCCAGCACGATAATGGACATCCCCATGTCGCGAAGGCAACACAACGTGTTTCTGCATGGTGTACGCATGCTACCCTGGCCCACTATATCTTTTGACCTCAGCACCACCGGGCATGTGTGGGACATGATGGGATGGCGCCTAACATCCAGACCAACTCCGGCGACGGCCATCGCCCAGCTACGCCAAGTACAGCGAACGTGCGATACCATACCTCACGGAGACATTCAGCATTTTTACAACAGGATACAAGCCAAATTTGCTACATGTGAGGCTATTTGGTGAGGTTACATTCCTTATTAAGGTGTCTGCTGTATGTTTTGCATTTAATGTTCTGGATGTCCCACGGACTTGATGTTTTCATCAGTCCAACATACACCTCCTTCTTGTATACCGACTTTGGGGCAGATATGTGTATTCTTACGGGCTGTCTTAAGTGTATACCCACAAGTGTATATATCTTGTGATGGAAAGGGGCAGCGGTGGCGTAGTATCCAGGGTGCTCGCCTCCCACCCCGGCGCTCCGGGCTCGATCCCCGGCGGGTTCACTCCCGGATTTTCGCATGTGGCAATCGTGCTGGACGATGCCACTTGCCGGCGGGCCTTCTCGGGGTACTCCCGCTTCCCCCGCCCTTGCATTCCAGCGCCTCTCCATTCTATGGTCTCATTTCTGTCATGCCCGGGGATGACAGTCACCTACAGGTCCCAGCTGGAAAAACCGTCACTCGGAGGGCATTGCCTTGCCCTGGGTGTACTCCCCACTCGCCATTATTATTATTATTATTGTGATGGAAAAAGAATTAACCATTCACTATAACATTAATTTTCCATTTGAGACGTTTGACTAAAAAGTAATATTTTCCAATGAAAACATTGAGTGCTGCAGACTTAATAACACATATCACGAATTTAACATNTTGACTAAAAAGTAATATTTTCCAATGAAAACATTGAGTGCTGCAGACTTAATAACACATATCACGAATTTAACATAGTTACATACTTTACATGTGTAGTGCAGCATATGGTAGGTTCTGCACGCCTGGCGTCCGGGCAGGGATCCTAGATACAGAAGTGCGCGTGCTCGACAGTTCGGAAATTACAGCCAACTATGCTTATACGTGGGCTTAAGGTGTAGTTGACATGTGTGCGGTGCGACGTATGGTAGGTTCTGGTATGCCTGGCATCCTGGCAGGGATCCGAGATACAAAAGTGCACGCGCTCGACGGTTCGGATATTAGAGTCAGCTGAAGGAATTAGAGAAGTTGCATCATGGTGCAATGAACTCGAACATTCTTCAGGCAAGATGGATGGTGCTGGCATGGAATGGCAGTGTGAAGTGGACAGTGTTTTATTGGTGAGAGAGCTATCATGCTGCTGCTGACAAAAGCAGTGTAAGTGTAATTAGTGTGTTTTATTCTACTGCTATTTGTTACAGAACAATATGAGCGAGTGCTGGCTATGTCCTGTACAGCTTGTACACACAAGTTTAGGGTACAGAAGTGCACACATGCTCTCAAATGTCCGGACAAGTTGTAGAGACAGACATGCATGCGCTATTGGCTCTGTATGACTATATATAACTTTTACGTAGAGACACAGCGTGCCCAAATTTTTTGACATATATAATGATTTTTTATGAATGTTATAATGATGTTATTTTTTATGCTATTAAATTTATATATTAATTTTACACATATAAGAAGCATATGTACATGCGCACTCACTGTGACTGCAGTCTTTTATGCGATGATGAGTTTATTGTCTGGAGAGTGTATAGGCGATGCGAGTATTTATCATAAAAAATGGTCGCCATGGCACCGTAGCATCCTGCCAGGATGCCAGGATCGCGTGAACATATTTGACAAGTGTATGTGCGCGCATGCTGTGCCTGCAGTTTTGTTCCTATTTGAATTAATTAAACATCCTCTTTTACTTTACATATTAACATCTGGGGAGTGCATAGGCCTATGCGAGTATTTACTTTATTTCTTCTCCTAACCATGCAATGGCTATTTTTTTTCGCGATTACAAGTTTGTTGTCTGGCGAGTGCATAGACCGATGTAAGTGTATATATGTGTGTTATTTCATTTAACACTTCCTATACAATGGTAGTCGTATGGTCTAGATGCTCGACTGATGACCCAAGGGTGGTCAGATCGAAACTGCATGCCTCGTGCATTTTTTTGAGTTCACAAGCAACAAATAAAAAAATTCCCAGCCCTCCTGGCGGCCACTATTGGAACTACACCCCCTCCTCCCGATGCTAGTGCGCCCCTTCTGGCAACGAGTGAACTAAAACATATGCACAAAATAACCGCGCCGATACCATGGCTGTTAGCCACGAACGGTAGAACTTCAAACACTCTGGTGGCGAGCGCGATAATCAAAGATGACCGTCTACAGCAGCTGACTGGTGGCAGACAAGCAAATTAACGATAGCTTAACACACTCTGGTGGCAGATGTGGGAATTAAAGATAGCTGCCTACAGCAGACGATGGTGATGAGAGAGCATCCAAGATGGAGGACTCTAAAAGCAAGAGAGAGGAAAGGGTGAAACTAAAGGAGACTGGAAGGAATATGAGAAACCCCTAAAGGATGGATGGACGAGAGAGAGACAGGAAGTAATGAGGAAACATGAGGATAAAAAGACACAAGACAGAAAATATAGGAGACCGGAAGGAATATGAGAAACCCCCGCCCCCCAATGGATAGAACGAGCGAGATTGAGAGACAGGAAGGAATGCCAGAGTATGCGAAAAAATAACGTCGGAATGAGAGAGCGGGAGAAAAAAGAATCGGAATGCAAGAGAATGAAGAGTCGAGGTGGAATGATAGATCAGGTGGGAAAAAAGGTAAATTCCAAAGGGAAAAAAGGGAAATCCAAAATGGTCGTTGCTGGTGGGGAATGACCGAGCAGGAAATTCCCGTATGATGTCTTCCAAAATGGCCGCCATGGCGCTGCGGATCCGCAGCCAGCAGCCAGGTGGAGCAGAACATACCATTTCTAACTACTTACAGTCGACCCCTTCCTGTTTTTCTGAGACACGCATCAGCAATCCGAACGCCGTGCAAGGCAGCCGCACCGTTGCAAGGCTCATACATGGCAGTCTGGCGATTCCCAGAATCCCTCTCCCGCACTACACACGTACGGTTTCCGCGAACTGCTTTCTGATCTGCCTGTGTTCTTCCTCGAACCTGCGCACTGACGAACAGGGAGTACCACAGCTCGGACTGACGCAAATGGAGAATCTCACGAATCTATCAATTGTTTTTCGACTGCTGTTGTTTTAAAAAAAAAGTAATCTGTGGTTGGAGACTTTAATTTTCTTCCTCCCTCGAATAATATACGAATGTATGATATATGAGTAACACAAAATGTTTTGACTTTTATAGCAGTATATTTGAATTATTACGGTCATCTGTTTCGAATGTGTGGCGATGGCAGTGCGAATGACAAGCAGCAATTTTCCTGGTAGTCGTTATTTTCTAACAATCACACAACATTTGATATTTCCGTTAGAAGTTAAGACCGTCGCGTATACTAGGAAGCGGGGTTTAAGGAAATCGTTGATATTTCACTTTCAGGCTAACCATTAAAAAAGGCATGCAGTTTACGTGAATGTTTTTTTTTTTATTTCCTTTCGTATTTAATCTTTAAAAAATATTATATTTCACTATCTTGTCCTCGGGCTCTTCAACACTTACTCTGTGCATAAGTAGAGACCCTGATATTTCGCGAGTTCGTTTGACCGCTAGGTCAAACTCGACAATTCTGTGTACACCCCAGAGGATTTTATCCGTTTTGCAAGTAAACAAATGGGACAGTTGCAATTTTGATCAAATAAACATATTTATTTTAAATCTTACTGATAGTATTTTTTAGAATATACATGAAAGATAAAAGTTGTTCTTCTCACTAGGGTGGAACTCAACTAAATATGTCCACATACTCTCATACTTAAAATTCGGCGTAAACCTGGTTTTAACAAAACAAAGTATTACACAAATACTTTGATTAAATGTGACGAAGGACTCGAAAAAACTCTTTTTTTATGACAGCTATATTTATTTCGACATTAAATCCATAACGTTTTTCACCATCATGAACATATTTACGAAAGCTCAACGCCCAACACAGTCGTAATCGAACTTTTTACTCTTGCAGAAAGCATTGGAGTCAGAGAATAATAATAATTATAAAATAAAGTTAATGCTTAATATTTTAGGACTGGTCAAGTATATATTTTATATCAAATTTGAGCCAACACGAACTTTTACACACAAACATGTATAATTTCTTTTTCTGGCCTCTTTGAAACACCAGTGCACGTTGCGGCGGAAATTTTCTCCGGACCAAACTCACCCATAAAGAGCCCCATTTTGTTTCTAACCTGAGTACAATAAACGTTACCCTTGTTGAGCGAGCAGCCGGTCACGTGAGTAGATGGGCGCGCATGCGCGGACGCAAACATTCGAGTCTCCACAACCACGTCCTGATCGAAGTCACTCGAAGTCGAGGTTCTGCTACCTTACAGCTTTTGTAATTAATGTCATTATTGCATACGAAAATACTTAAATTATAATAACGGTAATGCTAAATACTACAGTCATTTCCCTCATAGTTGTAACAGTGTTAAACACAGTCGTGGCAAAATATTAACGAGTATTACGTGTAATGTACTATGTCGTGTATAACAAATATGTTAACAATGTAAAATAATAACTATAAGAACAATCGTCAATACAGACATTGTTAAAAAGTTATAAAGCTGACCTAAATATGGTTATAGGCCTAAATTGTGAACATTCGTACGAAATGATTTTTGAAATATGACAGAATTTTATGAATAGCTGAAAACAGGAAAAAAACATTTGGCAGTTAAAACGTAGTCACATGGTAGTGTTTATGTTTACATGTAGCGGAAGGATACGTAATCGGTAACCAAAAGTATAACTTTAGCAGCGCTTCAGAAACGTGTGAAGTAGCCGTGAGTGGCCTATACTCCTGCATCTAGACAATGGAGTATTTGACACGCTTTGCAAAACTTCTAGTCAGCGACAAACACGTATANGCCTATACTCCTGCATCTAGACAATGGAGTATTTGACACGCTTTGCAAAACTTCTAGTCAGCGACAAACACGTATTAATTAAACGATAAAATCAAGCACGATACAGTACGTGACGCTTGTCATTAAGGCAGCATCAGATAAACTACACGCAGCGGCTGGAATATTTACATAATTATGTCTATCATAAATGACAAATGAACTCGTGAAATCAATGGGTATCTCTTTAGTTTCGAGATAAGTAAAACGAGGGTGACTTCAGAAAAAATACTGAATAATGACTCATGCCCCGTGAAGGCATTAGCATGCAATACAAAAGATGCACTGCAAGTTGTGGACGAATATTTAAAAATCCAAAATAGCGGGGTATAATCTCCAGTTCAAAATGCAAACAAGTGAAAGAATGAGCATATTTGTAAAGTGTTGAATTTACACTGAGCACGCTGTACACTGATTGTGAAAAGAAGCACGCTAGAAACATGTCTGGCGCACGCCAAAATAGTTTTAAAAAAATGCAACAGCAGAGCTTATTAATTANATTTAAAAATCCAAAATAGCGGGGTATAATCTCCAGTTCAAAATGCAAACAAGTGAAAGAATGAGCATATTTGTAAAGTGTTGAATTTACACTGAGCACGCTGTACACTGATTGTGAAAAGAAGCACGCTAGAAACATGTCTGGCGCACGCCAAAATAGTTTTAAAAAAATGCAACAGCAGAGCTTATTAATGAATTCGGGACGGAACGGGCTAATGCGAGTGCTTTATGTAAGCAATATGACGTATCTAACCACGACATGAAGTGCGGAACCCAAGCGCCAGGTCCATATCGTTTCTCCGAGTGGCCCTCACTTGGCATTTAACGACAGAGACGGCCTAAGTACTCTTCCTACCTTACCTGGATTTACGTCCGCGCTCCAGGCCTCCGTGCCGTGCAACAACGCCCTAACCACCAGACCTTCCTTTGTGAAATAGGACTTCACCGGACTGGACAGTCATGCGCGATATCAACTCACTGCCAACTGTCCGTATGGGTGTTCGTTAAGGGAGCGTTTGCTGACACTTCACACATCTACAGTCTATGCTTAAAAATATATCTTTCTCTTGGACAGAAGCCCATTACTAAATTACACGCATTGCCTTGTCTGCTTAAAGGTAAGCCAAACATGTTTTGTATTCATTAAACGTACGCACGTTGTTTCTAGTGACTTCTTGTTACTTCTCAGAGAGGTAAAACGTTTGTGTGATAAGATTACATTATTGCAGAACACTAAATAACGTAAAATAAACTGAGTAAAATGCGACAGACCACAATACATTCTCACCGGCATCCTGTACGTGTAACTTCATTATCCAAAACTTAAGTGTTCCCATTATTTCACCAATTAATTTCAGGAATGATGTTTCGTCAAGTAGTCTGTGAGACTTTGTAAAAAAAAAAACGTTATTTTATCGTGCAAGATAGTGACTTAGTTCACTATATTTTTTTCAGAAGTGATTAACTGTCGTCTGCGTGAGAAACTGTTTGTTTATCCGGTAGGACCAAAGAATATTCTGCTACTTCATCATTACCGAATAAATTCTTACACGACCACAGTCACGCGAACTTGCGATTATTATTTTTTGTGTTGGCAGCCACAAATTAATTGGAAAATTTTCCTTGTTCTAGTTGCGAGGATGTATTGCATGACGAAGCTTAAGAATTCTGTGTGAATATTTTGTTTGTGGTATTAATTTGAAATGAATATTCAGTGCACCAAAATATTTTTTAAAATACAAAAATTAATATTTTGTTTACATTAAACTGGTGTATATAAGTGTGTAAATTAATGTTTACAATCTGGGTCAACAAAGCCATAAGGGTTCTTTTTTCGTAGCCATGCAGAACTGAGAGCAACAACGTGTGTAAATCATGTTGTGTGGTAAGTATTTAACTATATTAGATTACTTTTGGCGTTTGGCATTTCAACACTTTATTATTGTATGTACTAGGGCAAATCAATAAATAAGTTACACTTCCACGTTATGGCCATGTATGAAACCACCTATACATAGGCCACACGGCAATGACAACATACAATGTAAGTTCACTTTTCCACATAGTCGCCAAGAGACTGTAAACATTTCTGGGAACGGTCAACCAAGTTTTCGATTCCGGATGCGTAGACATCTCCTCCAGCGCTATGTAACCACCCGGAGACAGCTGCTTTCACCTCCTCATCGTTGAACCGGTTGCGTAAAGCAATTAAAGAGAAGAGCCGGGGAAAATTGAGCGCCGGTGTGATTTTGTTGCACGATAACGCAACACCTCACAAGGTCCGCCAAACGTCCGAACTGCTGCAGCGATTCAAGTGGAAGGTAACCGTTGTAGGAGGTATGTCAGGTCTGAATCGGCCATGCGATTTTCATGTTTTCGGTAAGCTGAAAAAGGATCTCCGTGGACGACGATTCCAAAACGATGATGAGGTGAAAGCAGCTGTCTCCGGGTGGTTATGNGCCTATACTCCTGCATCTAGACAATGGAGTATTTGACACGCTTTGCAAAACTTCTAGTCAGCGACAAACACGTATAAATTAAACGATAAAATCAAGCACGATACAGTACGTGACGCTTGTCATTAAGGCAGCATCAGATAAACTACACGCAGCGGCTGGAATATTTACATAATTATGTCTATCATAAATGACAAACGAACTCGTGAAATCAACGGTTATCTCTTTAGTATCGAGATAAGTAAAACAAGGGTGACTTCAGAAAAAATACTGAATAATGACTCATGGCCCGTGAAGGCATTAGCATGTGATACAAAAGATGCACTGCAAGTTGTGGATGAATATTTAAAAATCCAAAATGGCGGGGTATAATCTCCAGTTCAAAATGCAAACAAGTGAAAGAATGAGCATATTTGTAAAGCGTTCAATTTACACTGATCACGCTGCACGCTGTACAATGATTGTGAAAAGAAGCACGCTAGACTCATGTCTGGCGCACGCCAAAATAGTTTTTAAAAAAATGCAACAGCAGAGCTTATTAATTAATGAATTCGGGACGGAACGGGCTAATGCGAGTGCTTTATGTAAGCAATATGACGTATCTAACCACGACATGAAGTGCGGAACCCAAGCGCCAGGTCCATATCGTTTCTCCGAGTGGCCCTCACTTGGCATTTAACGACAGAGACGGCCTAAGTACTCGTCCTACCTTACCTGGATTTACGTCCGCGCTCCAGGCCTCCGTGCCGTGCAACAACGCCCTAACCACCAGACCTTCCTTTGTGAAATAGGACTTCACCGGACTGGACAGTCATGCGCGATATCAACTCACTGCCAACTGTCCGTATGGGTGTTCGTTACGGGAGCGTTTGCTGACACTTCACACATCTACAGTCTATGCTTAAAAATATATCTTTCTCTTGGACAGAAGCCCATTACGAAATTACACGCATTGCCTTGTCTGCTTAAAGGTAAGCCAAACATGTTTTGTATTCATTAAACGTACGCACATTGTTTCTAGTGACTTCTTGTTACTTCTCAGAGAGGTAAAACGTTTGTGTGATAAGATTACATTATTGCAGAACACTAAATAACGTAAAATAAACTGAGTAAAATGCGACAGACCGCAATACATTCTCACCGGCATCCTGTACGTGTAACTTCATTATCCAAAACTTAAGTGTTCCCATTATTTCACCAATTAATTTCAGGAATGATGTTTCGTCAAGTAGTCTGTGAGACTTTGTAAAAAAAAAAACCGTTATTTTATTGTGCAAGATAGTGACTTAGTTCACTATATTTTTTTCAGAAGTGATTAACTGTCGTCTGCGTGAGAAACTGTTTGTTTATCCGGTAGGACCAAAGAATATTCTGCTACTTCATCATTACTGAATAAATTCTTACACGACCACAGTCACGCGAACTTGCGATTGTTATTTTTTGTGTTGGCAGCCACAAATTAATTGGAAAACTTTCCTTGTTCTAGTTGCGAGGATGTGTGGCATGATGAAGCTTAAGAATTCTCTGTGAATATTTTGTTTGTAATTGTAATTTGAAATTAATATTCAGTGCACAAAAGTATTTTTTTAAATACTAAAATAAAAATTTAGTCTACATTAAACTGGTGTATATAAGTGTGTAAATTTATGTATACAATCTAGGTCAACAAAGCCATAAGGGTTCTTTTTTCGTAGCCATGTAGAACTGAGAGCAACAACGTGTGTACATCATGTTGTGTGGTAAGTATTTAACTATATTAGGTGACTTTTGGCGTTTGGCATTTCAACGCTTTATTATTGTATGTACGAGGGCAAATCAATAAATAAGTTACACTTCCACGTTATGGCCATGTATGAAACCACCTATACATAGGCCACACGGCAATGACAACATACAATTTAAGTTCACTTTTCCACATAGTCCCCAAGAGACTGTAAACATTTCTCGGAACGGTCAACCAAGTTTTCGATTCCGGATGCGTAGACTTCTCCTCCAGCGCTATGTAACCACCCGGAGACAGCTGCTTTCACCTCCTCATCGTTGAACCGGTTGCGTAAAGCAATTAAAGAGAAGAGCCGGGGAAAATTGAGCGCCGGTGTGATTTTGTTGCACGATAACGCAACACCTCAGACGGCCCGCCAAACGTCCGAACTGCTGCAGCGATTCAAGTGGAAGGTATGGCAACATCCTCCATACAGTCCAGACTTAGCGCCATGCGATTTTCATGTTTTCGGTCAGCTGAAAAAGGATCTCGGTGGACNGGTTGTGAAGTTATCTTCTTTCAATTGAAATAATTTATAAGTCACGGAAATGCAGTTATCATAATGATCAGCTATCTTTCACTGATGGTCAATTGAGCCATTTTCACTGGTTTTCACTATTTTGGAATTATTTTCGCTATTTTCATTATTTTCATTTCTCGCTAGTTCATGTGATTTGTTCCCCAGCCATGATATAACTGATTCGGGCTTACAGTGTGTGAGTAATTGTTCAGGCAGTTATAAAAAATCGAATGTTGGTAAATAGTCCTAGTTGAAAGAAGCATAGTCAAAAATTGTATTCAAACATCCTTAAAGACAAAAGCTAATAGGCAAGTGAACCACGCCCTTATCATAAAGTCTGCTGCAAGCAAAGCGAATTTATTTTAAACCGGCCAATGGAACGACAAGGGTTCTAATCTCACACGTGTATGCATAAAGAGTCATCTTTACCTTGTTGGCTAGCTTGTTTTGAAATCCGTGACTGGTTAAGAAGGCCGACTCCCTTGTGCTGTTATAGCACTAAGTGCGTTTGTTCTCGGGGCCATCCTGTGGCCTCACGATTAGTGACCGTTTGACGAAGGTTGACAGGTCCACAACATGCTAAACACAAACTGGGATCTTGGGCTTCATACTATTCTTCTCTCTTCCAAGTGTTCCCTGACAACACATCGCTCGAATGAAAGTCTATGTAGAATCACAGGTCATACCTCATACAATTAAGTAATAAACTAAATTAAGGTTGTCGTCTATCAGCAATTAACCCTGAAGTTTTCTTTGTAGGCAGCAGTCATTGATTAACAAACTGAAGGTAAAACATTAAGCATAGTTTAAAATTAAGGATGCTTATGCAATAAAATGGCAAATAGTATGATTAACATTTTCGAATATTTATGAACTGAAAAAATTCCCAACAAACTTGTGACTTAAAACATTTTATTTCATTGACAGTACAAAACAAAAATGGTTTGCCTAAGTTTTTTTTAACAAATTCTGTTCTTTTTATTTACAATATTCGAATGCTCTTTCAAAATACAAGAACAGTGCAAATTTACGTTGTCAAATATGTACTTGAAAATAAAATTATAGGCACATGAGAAATGGCTTTTGGGTTTATTTCTTTAGGTTTATGGCATGAATATTGTCGTTTTTTAAAGAGGCTTTATTGCAAAATGCACTGGGCCTGCATAATAACAGATTTCACATTATATTACTTAAATTACGACACGTGCATTCATCTGACAATTTTTTGTTAACAGATTTACATTTTTTTTAAAGATGTTGTTATTCACATACTTAAATATGTACACATACACTAAAAATATTTTTTCAAAACAACAAAAATATAATTTTTGTACGCATATAGAGATGCGTCTACTGTACAATTAAACTTAGGTAATTACAGTAGCATTTAAAAATTACAAGTCGCCAAAATATCAATATATAAAATTGTAAGTTATACACATGGGCCATATGAAATCGTAAACGGTATACCCCATTTTTAAAACTACAATTTCTTATCGCTTACTAGCGATAGTTATGACAACAACGTAGGCTTAATTTTTTTCCCGTCGGTTTAGTATGATTGAACTAACTGTGTTTGTTCTAAGGTGCGCATTAAAATTTTTGAATAGCTGTAAAAAGAGAAATGGTTTACTCTTAAGTGATCATATGCGTGGTGTTGTTCCACGATGTGTTATTCACCGTTATGGGCTGTTCATGGTAAAGTCGGCGCTTGTGAAAGCCCTGCATAGTTTATACTGTCATCTCATTCTGTATCCTTATGTCTCATCGACATACATATCATCATATGATATGTTTAGATCAGATGTTCACAAGTCCACTGTATTTACTCAGTACATAAAAAGCAACATGTAATTACAAACAACAACACATAACAACCAAATTGTAATAACTAAGAACAATAAGTGCTTTCAAGTGACGTGCGTCATTTTATTCCTGTAGAAAGTTACGAAATTCAATCTCCTGGTGATATTCATAGTAATATTTGTGGACGGATCAAAATTCCCACGGAAATGGTGTATGCCGTATTTAACAAATGCCTTGAAAAGGAATACAGTAACATTAATGCCAGGTACAAGCAAATAGTTGCGCTGCCGTGACAGTACGACCGAGGAAATATGGCTCAACAGAAGGGATGGAAGATTTTACTGTGCCAGAAGTAAGGCGAACTACATTTCCTTGTTGGAACTACTTTCCGTATGTCACTGCCAATTTTAACGTGAGTTTTGCGTCGGTGCTTACTGTACTTCGAAATGTTTGCTGTACGGGCAGTAATTTTTTAAAAATCGACACTTCGTATAAGTTGTAGACAAGGGTGATTTTAGTGATGCAATCGTCCAAGGATTGTCATAGGACAACACATGTTCCGGAATTGCGATAAGGAATTACAAACTTTAAGTTATTGTGTTTTGTAAATAATATTTTTCGAATCGATTGTTAGAATTTTTTTTCATGTGCGTGGTATAAAACACTCCCTTTTCACACGAGTTTATTATATTTAAATTCCAAGGATTTTTATTTGTAAGTTTAACCTCACTTAAAATATTTACAGTGTGTATTTCTTGCCTCAGTACGAACAGCGACATATTTGTCATGTTTTTTTTTTCTTGCGGGAAGTTTTGAAATGTACGTGGCCTTTAAAAAAAACACCCTTCTGTCATAATTTATAACACTGAAAATCCCATTTTTACGTATAAGGTTAACTTCGCTGAAATTATTTACAGTGTGTATTTCTCGCATATGTAAGAACTATGCGAACAGTGACATACTGATAGCTTTTTATTTTTTTGGTGAAGTTTAAACTTTCCAAGTTATAGTGATTTGAATATTTCTGTACGAGAAAAATTGTCCACTGCACCATCAAAACAATATGTTACTCATATTGCTATTGCATCGCAAGAAGAGCCGTGAGAGATGTTTCCTTCCGTTTTTCTTCACCATTTTTAAATTCAAAGAGATTTTACATAATTTAGATTTCCACACCATTCATGTACACGTGCGCACACAATAACACACTCAGCTGTGTTGCACTTCTCTAAACACCGTGCATTAATTAAGATTAATTACATATTTTTGACAAATTCAGACTTAGTTTACGTTGAGATTGCAGTTCGGTCATATTATAGTATTCTATTTCATACATAATTCATCATTCAAGGAGANACTTAGTTTACGTTGAGATTGCAGTTCGGTCATATTATAGTATTCTATTTCATACATAATTCATCATTCAAGGAGAGGCAGCGCACGAAGACTACGGATTTCCCGAGACTTCTAAAGGTAAGATCACTTGCGTGTGAATTATACTGTCACCCCCTGCTGTGCGTCCTTTTAACAACGAGCAGAGATGGCCTTCGAGCCCAGGATAAAAGTGTTCTATCTCCTTGCACGATATTGTTATCATAAAATAGTTAATTTTTTTTGTATTTTACAGAAGTACCTTACACGTCAGACATATCATAAGACATTTCGACGTATATGCTGCATAGAACAGCCAAATACTATTTTGGTCCGGTATTTAAGCTACACAGTGTCCAGTTAATTTGTGGTCACGTTTTTTTTTATCAATAATCTTGCTTTTAATAATATCTCACTTCGAATATTACAATACACTTGATATAGGCACCATTATTGTATGAATACCATTAATTTCATACCGCATTTCAGGCGGTGACCTATATGGTTTCGCCAAAAAACCCAAAAATAGATTAACATTAGAGAAAATGGGTGTAATGCGTGTTGCATTCTTACGCCTGCAGATGTAAAGATGACTCTTAGAGGAGTAGAGTGGTTATAACGGACTTCGAGCAAATTCGTTATCGACTGCTATTCCTTCCAGGTGACGCCGTGGGGTGGGCGTGGAGTTGGTGCGGATAGCAGCAGTTTGTCCTGCTCGCGACACCTTAGCGGCCAAGGTCACGCTCTCGCTCCACCACACCCCACCGCGCCTCCTCATCCGCGTATGTCCAGTTCACCCCCAAACTTTCCAATTTCATATCCGCGTTTACGTGAGAATTAGTTCCCATTTTATACCCCCTTTTTTANAGTTCACCCCCAAACTTTCCAATTTCATATCCGCGTTTACGTGAGAATTAGTTCCCATTTTATACCCCCTTTTTTTACCGATCTAGTAATCAAATTTCGCTGTTAAATAATACACATTTAACCACTGAAGGACAAACTGACTTCAAGCAAAAATTCTGAAATTGCAGCACTGTGCGCTAACATGTGGCACTGACGCAAAAGTATNAGGACAAACTGACTTCAAGCAAAAATTCTGAAATTGCAGCACTGTGCGCTAACATGTGGCACTGACGCAAAAGTATTTTTTTTTTGTGAGTAACTTGATCTGCAGCTCTAAAATAAAATGTGCTACGAATACAATAAAACACAGCCAAACCTGCTTTGACATCCTTTTGTTAAGAATACTGGTTTACGTATTTCATAATAATAATAATAAGGGCATATAAATATGTTTACAAAAAATTGTATGTTTTGTAAGTTTATACATTCCAAGTTAGGCCTAACAGACAGAATTTGGTATAGATATTTTTTATTAATTTAATATAACTTCTAACATTCGTTTCAAGAGCATAGCTATAATATTTAGGTTATATTTACATTGTATGCCTAAATAATGTCACGATGCTAAACCATGAAAATTAAACATTAAATTATTTGGGTGGGTCTTAGAGTCCATCTTGCAAAAAGTTTGGTTTATATTATACAGTATTTTTCTAACATAGCAATTTCTAATAAACTTAGGTTATTTTGATTTGTCTGCAGTTAACTGTCATAAGCCGAACAATTTTAGTTAAATATCAACTTAATTTTTTACTTTCAGAACATAAAATACATGTTTTAGAAATGTGTATCAAGGATGATCTTACTTTCTTATTTGCCCTTCCCCTTTTTTCCAATTTACTGAATTGAAAGTTGCAAATTAATTACCTGAATAGGCCCACAAAATTGACACTAAATAGTCTATGCGTTTTACGCGTGTTAGTTTATAACATTTTCCCTTAAACAGAAAGAAAAAAGCTTTTGAGAATAAAACAAATTCTTAAGCTTTTATTACAGATTTTCTTCGCGGTATTTAATCTCATCCCTGGTATTAAGTGTTTCTCAAACTACCATGTATATTTTTTCATCTTATGTGTACAGTTCTTACAGTTTAAAAAGAAAGTGTAGACACAGCTATCGTGACGTCAGAATAATAAAAGTATGTTAGGTACATAAAACATAAACAATAACATAAGATAGTTATTTTTTAAATCCTTTGTTAGTTTCTAAACACTATATTTGAGGCCTCAATATAGTGTTTATAAACGAGGTGGAACGCGGAAATACAAGTTTGCCGGCCGGCAGCGCGGCGTTCTGCCCGTCAGACCCGCAGCTGCTCGAGAAGTCGTACGGTGTCGGGTAGTGACTAGCGTGCTAGATTTAGGCCTACTGTCACCATACTGCTCGTTATCTGACATTTATAANGGGTAGTGACTAGCGTGCTAGATTTAGGCCTACTGTCACCATACTGCTCGTTATCTGACATTTATAAAGCGAAAAAAAGTGTTTTATGAATACTGAAACGTGGTTTAGAATCCGGAAATATTTGTAACCTTCTTTCTCAATACTACATTACTTTTTATTTCTAAATAATGTAGTTAATTTATCACGACATCAAGCATGGCGCGCGACAACACAGTACGCTCACTGCAGTCGCCGTCATTACAATTGTGTTAATCTTGTGAATGTAATTCCCATTCCATATTTTAATTTCCAAGTTTGAATCTTAGCAATGGTAAACATAAACACAGATGATAATAATAATACGTACCTCAATAAAACGTACAAACAAATAAGTTTTAACATGTGATGTGGGCCTACTGTCGCTTTGAAGATCACGACTGTGCGATATAACACACGTTCTTACCTTTGTAACTTTACACCTCCTATTTCAGGTTCCACAAAACAAAGGGAATTTAAGTAATCAAGTATCGGTATTTACTCATGGCAGATTGTCCGACTGCGCTTTCACAACGATGCCTTCCATTTTAGTGCTGCGTGTTGNGTATCGGTATTTACTCATGGCAGATTGTCCGACTGCGCTTTCACAACGATGCCTTCCATTTTAGTGCTGCGTGTTTCAACTCGCCGGAGCCGGCCGCCGGCGTATGACTAGTGACGTCAAACCAATGAGAGAGCCTTCCACAGTCACGTGACAGTGGCCGCGAAATTTACTGTTTTAATACTAAAATAACTTTGCCAAACCCGATTTTTCTGCAACAAACGACGCATTTTTATTTTCATACGCATATGCAAATGTGTTTGTATCATTTTCAACTATATTTGCGAAATTTACACGTTGCCTATTTCTTGTGTTAGATCAGGAGCAAGTATAGTGTCTTGTAGGCGAGATTTTTTTTTTTTTTTTTGTTGTGCTTCTAACTTTGGGAAGGAACTTACAAACCCGTTCATTTCTTCGTGTCTACAATTCAAGACATGTCGCACATGTATGGCATCTATGGCTGGAAATGTGCCCAGCAATTTAATGCGTCCAACTCAATCAGCTTCTCGCATGTGGTTAGCTGATTTATGAAAATTCCCTGCAACTCTGGGTTGCGAAAATCTGATGCTAGTTTCTCCGAGCGTCATGCAGTATGTTGACTGGTTGCGACGCCAAACAAAAACCTTCTTGTTTGCAACGTCTGGACTCGTACATCAGTGCGTGGCAAGACGGGTTGAACGGGCTCGGTGNAAACAAAAACCTTCTTGTTTGCAACGTCTGGACTCGTACATCAGTGCGTGGCAAGACGGGTTGAACGGGCTCGGTGTCGCTGCTGGGAAGCTGCTTGAGCGTAAAAAAAAACACTTGGAAAACAATATGAGAAACGGCATGGTATAGCCTGTTCACGCTAAGATGAGCACTTTTGAAAACCCTTCTTAAGATCTACTTGCATGCACGTTGTCGATTCTTGCCAACATACAAAATTAACATAGCCATGGGCCGGATCACTTTATTCATGCTTCGGTCAGTGACTCTGTGAAATTATTAGAAAAGTAAATTTTTTTTACAAGTTTGCTTATTCCTATGATTATATGCGTTAAAAAAACAAAGCAAAATAAATTATTGCAGTATTCAAAAATGTTTGCCTAACTCTTTTAGTTCAACTTTAAGGCATGTAATTATTTTGCCTTTGTCGTTGCCGACTTACTGGGCGCTTACCAGTCAGTACAGCCGTTCACATATACGCAGACAGGGATAGTGACATTTTTCAAAGGTTGGTTACAAAAGTGTTCAGTTAACCGTGAACACTCTGTAGCAATGTTGCAGATTGAACTCCTAATCTCATTATGGACGATGCTTTCCATCCCCGCGTCTCCCCTCACCATGGGCTCTAACACAGTCCGCAACAAAAACACCAAGCCGGCGAGAGAGCAGGACATCTGGTGCGCACTGGTGGGCTTCGACCGCATTCGAGTGGTTAACTTGCCGGTCTGTGATCAGCGTTTTGGCGTGGTCCAACCCGGACGCTGTCGGCAGCCACTTGTTTCGCCTTGGTAACAACAACACAGCCCATACACCCTTAAAATAAAGAGGATGCTTACAACTGATGTGCCACGGAAATGAGATGCCGCTATAAAACTATTACTGCATTACTAACAATTTTAAACACAGAGTCGCTCAAGTTGCATGGTTACTTGCGAAAGGAAAATGCTATGGGAAATTTTATTCCAAAACGCCCTAACTGGTTTTGAGCATGCCTTTATGACTTTAAGCTCTTCGAGGAAT
Organism: Clitarchus hookeri; assembly: GCA_002778355.1. Taxonomy (NCBI): domain Eukaryota; kingdom Metazoa; phylum Arthropoda; class Insecta; order Phasmatodea; family Phasmatidae; genus Clitarchus; species Clitarchus hookeri. The sequence goes on from NQII01000216.1 coordinate 441,722, forward strand.
GTAGACTTAAAACTAAAGTCGATAAACCATCCATGGCGTTCACTGGGCTCTAACCAGGAAAATTGCAATTCAAAAGTGACGCCTAAGCGTCCTCGCCGTCTCAAGTTGGCCGCTTCAAAACAAGTTTAATACCTAATCCTTTCAGCCCCGCATTAATTTATGGTTTCAGGTGTTGTAGTCAAGTAATATTTTGGTCCGTGCTCTACTTAGCTTGACTGAACGATAGCTTTATTCTTATACCCAGTGAAATACGTGCTCGGTTCTCAGAAAACTTGAGATGAACCTTCCACCAAGGCGAACCGGGTTCAATCTCCGGCTGGTCCACTCCGGATTTACGCACGTGGGAATAGTGCCGGACGATGCCGCTGGTCGGCGGGATTTCTCGGGGATCTCCCGTTTCCCCCCGTCCCTTCATTCCGGCGCTGCTCCATACTCACCTCACTTCACCCTCATCGGCTCTCAAAACCTCGCTGTAAAGAGCCACAATGTCAACAAATCATATTACAAGTTGTTCACGTTAACTGAGAGCATTTTAAATTAAACTTTGTAAACTGTCACTGCCCGTACCTGCATGCATTTTAACAGGCGCACTGACCAGCGTACGCCTAGTAAAGTTGGTAACGACGGACGGAAATAAATTCCATGTCTTAACGTTAAATTAAAAGTGTTGGGTAAACATTTATGACTATTAAAATTATTAATTTGGTTTTCTTTTTTTTTTAATTTATATAAATGTAGGAATTAGGAAATTTGTAAAATATTTACTTTTCAAATAATTCCACAATTTCATTGGGCCGACGCACGAATAGTTATCAGGCCAGTGGAATGTTAATGTTACATATGGTGTAAGAATATGAATGTGCGTACAAGTAGATTCAAAGCAGAAATTTCAAAAGTGCTCATTTGACGGTGAACTGCATGTACACACAGGGACGCAGGTGACTGCACTGGGCAGTGATCTTCCTTGCGTACAGCCCTGGTCATGTGTATCCTCTCTCTGCGTGCGTGTGCGTGTGCGTGTGTGTACATCCAGTGAATAAACTTTGTATACTGTAATTTGACTTATTTGACTTGTCCAGTATCTTNGCGTGTGCGTGTGTGTACATCCAGTGAATAAACTTTGTATACTGTAATTTGACTTATTTGACTTGTCCAGTATCTTTGTACGGCTATGTATTGAAAAAAAAAAAGATCTTACGGCCGCAGTAAAACAAAAAAACATGTTCGTTGTGGGGGACACAGGAATTGAATGGGTTAAAAGCAGCAGTGTCGACGCCTCGCAGGTGTGAGGTGTCGAAAGAAATGAAATACGAAATGCAAGAACTTGAAGCAAGTCATCATTCTCTCGCGCAATGTTGAGCGTCGAAATAATTTCGTCAGAAAAATCTCTTGACTTCCAAAAACCCTCAAGTTGCTAATTAGCAAAGAGTTCAGCGGCACGCTAGTAACTTTTCAAACAGGTTCAGGCAATGTTCATGATCAAATACACAGAGTTTCAAACACAGTGGGCAGGGTATCTGTACGATTTTTATTTTCACAGCTCGCTCTGCGGTAGGTTCGTTTCAAAACAATTTGTTGACTGCGGTCTAACAATTCGTTTGGCCTAAAAATATGCTCAATAAATTTGTCAATTAAGAGATACACGTCTCAGAGAACTTGTTTTAATGCAGCTGGGATATATTAAAATTAGTCAAAATATTTTATTCGTATAAACTGGAGGGCCTGTTGAAAATTTAAACGTAAACAAACAATTTAAATCACTGTCAAAAATGTGACTTTGACGACTGTACTGGCGATAGGTTGAGTCGATATCGGGGACATCTGCGCAGAAGATTAAAATCAGTAAACATCATCTTAAGTGTATTGTATAAACATCAGACAAACATTTCCGTCTTCACCAATTTGTACATTTTCATTTAGAGAGACAGAAGCAGAAGACTCCTTCCATTTCCTTCCGGCGAGTATATTCCGCATGTTGTGCAATGAAATCTGTTTAATAAATATATCTTGGTGTGGCGTGCATGTAAGACGCAACTGATGCAAAAAACACGACGTAGAAACCGAGAGAGGTGGCGTAGTGCTGACGCACTGGACTTGTGTTCGAGGTCCGACCATCCTGACTTTCGTTTTCACTGGTTTTCCTAAGCTGATCCAAAATCATGCTGACGTGGTTCTTCACCACAGGCTATGATCGCTTCCTTCCCGCCTCTGAATTTTTGAACTGCCGTTGCCGAGAAGTTAAGCCACTACAGTCCGACAATTCAAACGATGTAAAAATCGTACTCGGAGTTAGCCATTATCGTCATTTGTACTTTCATAATCGATTGTTCAGTCTACAAGAAGCCGTTCTCGACTCTGCTGCAGTGGGTTGTGCTCCCTTCCCCAGGTAGTAGACACTAGTACCCTTAGAAAGTTCCACTCGTCGTGATCACCAAGGTGCAACTATCGCGTGGCTAGGAGAACGGACCAGTAGTAAACTGCACCCACCTCTCGGCGTGACTCAATACATAAGCAACGCGTTGTTCAATAAGTCGTTCCGCAACTTGTACATAAACGGGGTGACTTCAGAACCGAATTATTTCGCTGGCGCTAAGTAACAGATATTTCAACGCATCATCATTCCAACAGCCGTTCGTATCGTCCAGACTTCCCGTGCGGGTGCACGCGAGGTGATCGTTGACCTCGCGGTCGAGGTCGCCAGTGCGTTTCCTCCAAGTAACCAAATTCCTCATTCGACACCCGGGTAGGTCATACTTATATGCAAGCCGCATCCCGATTAGCTTACCAGTTTAAAGCAGAAGCATTAAACACCAAATATACAGGTTGTATCTCAATTCGGACGACAAACTTCGGCTGTCGGTTAATTCCGAAAAAAGAAATTGAAGACATATATACGATCTACGGTCTAAAGTGAATCCTAAGGGCGGTGCACATCATTGAAATTAGACCCGAAACGCTAAGTTTATTGCAAATATTGGAGAAAATATTTAAGGTGGGCACTAAGTGTCTGGATAATGGGTAACTGAACAAAGACCTGCAAACACCACAACACCTGTCGCCGCCATCAAATTATTTAATGTAAATAATAACGGTTGCTATCCATATTTCGAATTAAACTTCACGACGCGGTAGCATAGTTGGGATTTAAATGATGGGTTGTTAATCCGCGCATCACAATTAACGAAAAATGTCGCCTTGTGTGAATATCCTAAGCCTCGCCGTTTACGGAAATTCGTGGTTTAATTTCAAAATAATTCTTACCGATATCTGGCAGGTGGGAAATACATACAACAACCAATTACACACTTTTGCGGTTATCAAAGATGGGGAAGATTCCAGACAGAGGTGCATAACAGTGGCAACTAATAAATTGATGCTTCAGGACAAACTTCAAGAATGCGTACCGCCCTTAGAATTCACTTTAGATCAAAGTTCATATATATATATATATTTTTTTTTTTTCAACTTATTTTTTTATGATGAACCTGCTGCTGAATTTTGCCGGTCGAATTAAGATACATCCCCGTATTATTTAAATGAGCTGCACTGTTAAGCGTGAAATAACTCCACTTAGTTGCTAAATTATTTCGGACAGAGACTTTCCAGACGGGAGATATAGTGAGGTGCATATAGAGGTCTGCGTGGTAATTAGCTGCGAGAGAGAACTAGGGCGTGGTCCTCCATGGCGACCTCGCAAGCGCGTCCATCACGGCCACCCTCAGCCGGCAGGGAGAGCTAGGGTGACCTCGGTACCTTCCTCCGAGCACCGATCGCAATGTAGGACAAGTTCCTGGTAAAGTGAGCTCTTCTGAAAGCCCTACGTCAGATACACTTTCCTTCTCATTTTGTATCCTTCCGCCATGTGCCAATTTACGTTGTCATTAGCCTCTAATGGATTTATTAATCCGCCATTCAAATGAAAACGCGAAATTGTAAGACTCATAAATATTTTACAAATATGCTAATTTGTACTCTAATTTCCATAAAGGTAACGATACCAAAATGATCTGCCATAAATCTAAACATTACAATCGCAATACGACGTTAACATTAAAACTATTTTAATTAATTCCCAGCCAACATAACTGTGAGTCTGGGGCCGCGGAGTTGTAGTGGTCAGACTACTCACCTCACAGCAAGGTGAACCAGGTCCGATTCTCGGCGGGGTCGCCCCTGGGATTTGCGCATGTGGAAATCGTGCCGGACGATGCCGCTGGTTGGCGGGTTTTCTCCGGGATCTCCCGTTTCCCTCACCCATTTCATTCCAGCGCTGCTCCAGACTCACCTCGCTTCGCCCTCATCGGCTCTCAAGACCCTGGTGTTAAGAGCCGCACAAGCCTCTCCGCTCCACCTATAATGCCTGTGAGCCTGCATGCGAGTTTGTACGGTATCATATACATAGTTACCGGGCAGTGATTTTCTTCAGAGGTTGAATCCAAACGTGCTCACTTTACCGCGAACAGTATTTACAAGTGGCTAAGCCTCGGAGTAGATAAGTACACAGTTGCGAAATGGCATGGCGGTTCCTTTCGTGTGGGCGTTCCCCCCATTCGCTGATTGCCTGTGTGCGCGAGGCTCTGGAAAGGGCCTGCGTCTGATTGGCCACTGCCTACAGCGAGTGGTCCCATATTAGCTGGCCCGCCGGCACGTGAAGTTATGTCTTTAGACGCTCGTTAGGGAACGGCGTTCCGACATGCAACTCTGCCTTGCGCGTCCGCCTTCGGGACGATCTGGCTTCGAACCACGGTCCGGCCATCCGTGCCTTTCCTAAATCACTCAAGGCACATGCGTTTGGTGAAGTGTCGCAAGGTAAGCTGGTGCTTGCTCACTGCTGCGCCTCCTCGGTGTACGCAGCAGGAGCCAGTAACCACCGTGCAGCCTGGGGAAACTGCATGCATTCCTACCACTCACAAGCGAGCAGCAACGGCCCCATTACACGCGTCCTGTGGCGTCAGCTGTCGAGCTACGTTTTAGTGGTGTAAATGTAAACCANATCACTCAAGGCACATGCGTTTGGTGAAGTGTCGCAAGGTAAGCTGGTGCTTGCTCACTGCTGCGCCTCCTCGGTGCACGCAGCAGGAGCCAGTAACCACCGTGCAGCCCAGGGAAACTGCAGGCATTCCGACCACTCACATGCGAGCAGCAAGGGACCCATTACACGCGTCCTGTGGCGTCAGCTGTCGAGCTACGTTTTAGTGGTGTAAATGTAAACTAGCAAGCAACAGGGTACAGCACAGAGCTAACGCAAGCTTACCTTGCAACAATTCACCACACGCCACTGTTACATACTACAGGCAACTTTCTCCGTATCCAATGATCTCGCTGTTGATGAGACGTTAAGCCCTTCCTAGCTTTATTGGTATAGGCTATTTATGGTAAACTGAGCATTTTTTGAAGCCCTATCATTCGGAATAATAGTCAATAAATATTTGTTATTGTATCCTCAAACGTTAAATTTAGAGCCCGGTGAAATATATACACTGTGTTTATTACTTACATGACAATATATATTTTAAAAAGTTGTGGCAGGATAACAAATGGCTGACAGGAAAAAAAGTAATTAGGGCCTCAAAAGTTCTCACTTTACCGTGAACAGCCTATATATGGTGTTTGCGGTTAACTGAGTCCGCTTAACTGGGACTCGAACCGCATTACAAAGTGTTTGAAATCCGAGTTTATTTACGAAATAATTAAACGTGCGTTCAATGAACTGATCTGCGAAAATAACACATACATCAGACTATGCCTGTCAATTACTTTCAAGATGCCGCGCACATTAGAAATACCATTTTACAGCACTCTAGTTAAAAAACAGCTTTTTCGAGGCGCTGTATTTCAAAATATACGCGTCATATGTACACAAAAATAATCGAGGGGCATGCACTGAACCTTGCTTTAGACTTTCTACCAATGAAATAAAAGAGTCACCTCTTAAATGTTCCATAGGTACACGCAACAATACGAGAACAATGCAGATCAGTTCAGAGCCATGCGCGTAGCGGCGATGGCGCACTTGTAGCGCGTGCCACTGTAGCCCTTATCGCTCCTGCGCTTCTCGGCTTTAACCGCGGGGAAAAAAGCTCCTGGTAGGCGGGCATTTAAAGATCTACTTTGCTTTTCATTTTGTATCCTTGTGCCGTATATAAAATTAGCTTTGCCATGTACGTTCTCACTCTATTCGTGCAGCATTCCAAGCGAAACCATAGAATTGTTATGAATGTACATGTGATACTAATACTCAAATTCGTACTCTACTAAAGTGTGCACCAGAAGAAACACTAGATAAGACAACATTTAAACATTACACTTGCAATAAGTCGAGTGATAACATTATTTTTATGCATTCGTTACCAATTTAATTGAGGGTAACTTTCATGCCGGTGTGTACAAATATCATGTATATAAATAGTTATGCGCAGCAATATTTTGCAAAGGTTTGTTTGAAAAGTGCTCTTTTACCGCGAACACGGACAACTGGCTGGAGGAACTGTCCATATCTCACTGTTAGAAAAAAATGTCCGTAAAATTACGGAAAATACCTGCTACAAATTATCCAGACATCTAGGTTAAATTACGGTTTATTCGTTTTTTTAATGACGTTTTCTGCGTAAATTTCACATAAATCGCCGTGAATTCACTGAACGTGTCCTTAATCTTGCAGGTTTATTTCTTTTAATCTACTTTTTATCAAAAGGGGTAACAAAAAAAGTTTTACTTTCGTTATGTGGGTGATTCACTGTGTATAAAAAAGACAATTAATAAAAATTTAAGAATTTTGTTTGGTGGCGGGATTTGAACTAGGAAAATAAAATTGCTGCCCAATATTTAACCCACTCACCTGCCGCACCTTTACCAATATATTGGGTGTAAATATATATTTTATTGTGAACAATTCATGTACCTCTTGGTTTCTAGTCATGTTATTTTCGTAATGTATTTCACTGTGCATAACAGACAAATTAAAAAAAAAAATTTAATTATTTTGTTTTGTAGTGGCATTTAAACACGAATCGAAAAATCTACAAACAATAACTTGAACCACTCGCCTACCACACCTTTATACGAAGTATTTCGTAAATATGGATTCTGCATGATGGTGATGAACGTGCCTGTCTTAGTTTCAAATCGTGTTAGAGCGCTTGCTATATTTGCGGTTTATAAGACGAGGTTACGAAACCAAATTGTTTTATTTTCGTTATGTGGGTGATACACTGTGTACACAGAAGGTTTTGTTCTGTAGCGGAATTTGAACAAGAATCAACGACTTGCCACTACATGAGTGGTTCGCCACTCACCTACCACTATTTTACACGAAGTAGTATTGTGAAGATGGGATTGTATACGCTTCAGGTATCATCCGCATTGTTTTTGTCTCAAAATCGAAGCCATCAGAATACGAAGAGCTTCCGTATTTTATATTTACGGAGCTCGCTTCCGTTATTCGTCATTACGGAGTGCCTTTCCCTAATAATTAACTCTACATCTCCGTAAATGTTTCCGTAAATCTACAGAAAATTTTAACAGTGCATCAGCATTCACACAGACGGAAATAATGAACTCCTGTCCATGAAATACCAATAAGTGACCATGTTAGTGTCTGCCAACTTCATAGACGTGTAATCAATGCCGCGGCACCTATCGTTTTGCTTCAACGTTTTGTTTCCCGCCGTGGTCACGGGGAGAATCCTACGCTCTGAAACTGCAATGTGACTGGCCAAGTACGAAAGCTGGTACGCAACATACGACATTAAAAGGGGGCAAGTCTTATTTAAGAACTTGGCGTGAGATTCAACCGTACAAGGCGACAAGTGTCACGATGGCTGCCCGACTAGCCGGTAAAACAGCTGCTGTGGCAGAACGTGCACCAGCTTATGTGTAAGTTGGTAGCATGTAACATGGTCGTTAGGATGTCCGCGGAGGGTGGCAGAGACGGTCTCGGAGTTGCGTGGTGTGACGTCGACCACCGGCTCAGTTGTTAGCAACGAGGCGAGCCTGCGGCGGGGCAGAAATAAAACACGCGACCTTGAAGGACGAGCTGCGAGTGCGCTTCTTCTTCTTCTTCTTAATTTTCACTAACGGGACTCCCGACCACGAAGCTGTGGTTCCCTACAGCTACTTTGAGTTAGGAGTTCCAATTTAAATCAGGCCTTTGAAGAACACTCAATTCTCGTTATAAAGGAACCGTGAATACACTGGAGTGTTTACGAGAACTGATTTCAGTATCAACACAGCATTGACACCACATTGGTTTGAAATAGGCGTGTGTGTGTGTGTGTGTGTGTATAACCATCTCCAAGTTACATGTTTCCTCCCTCGTGCGTTATCCCTGAAAACAACATGCATTCACCAAAAATGCGTGGATAAACAGCGCATTTCTTTAGCAGCTGCCCACTTTTAAAATTCAATTTCTCGGCAAGCTGTGAATCAGGGCAATTACTCGTGTTAACTTTCGTCGTAGCACTAGTCCGTCTGTATCGATGTCGAAACTTAATGCAAGACCAGTGCAATAACTCTCGCGGAAATGCGCACGCCAAACTCGACAGGGCTTTTATAAACTTCTCGGTTAATGAAATTTGGCCCTAGTGCAGAGGACGGCCAAAGACGTCAGAGAAGTTCGCAGCGCGGGGAGTAATAAAACAGCTTCTCCGGTCGGACCGCAGAATACAGAGTGTGTGTACAGCGGGCTTGCTGGGAAGCACAACGGTGCATATGACGAGTTGACAGCCGCCGTATTGCAAATCAAGGATACAGTGATTTCGCAGAGTACTTGCGAATGCACATCTTAAAAAACTGCGTATCACTTCCAGAATTGGTGGCCTACATATTGCACTTTGCACAGGAGAGGAATTTAAGGCACAGTAGAAAAAAAAAGCGGCCAATAAGGTAAGGTCCTTCACGTGGTGAGAGACAACATTCGTTCCTGAAACAATATTCCGCAGATTGCACAAACAGATGCCGCCAAGAAAAAAACATATTTTCATTGGTCCGGGCGTATGACAAGTTCTTATACTGATATTTTCTCGTTGCAGTGCTTCAAATTGTGTAAGTTAAAGCGTGCTCACTATAAATTGGGAACTTTTGAAATCAACTTTAGAAAAAAGTCACTATCCCTACCTGCATAAATTTTAACGGGTAACTGAGTGACATACACCCAGTAAAGTTGGTAGCAATGAATGGAAAGTAGTTTCATATCTTAACTTAGAATAAAAAGCGTCAGGTGACCATTTGTGATAACTTAAATTATTTCTTTTTCACTTTTTTTTGTTTTTTTTTCATGCATCGAAGTGTAAAAATGAGCAGATTTGCAAAACATTTTCTTTTGCAATAATTTCACAGTTGCACTTGGCCGACGCATAAAGTGAAGATGCCCACGGCTATGTTAATTTCGCATAAGGCGGGAGAATACATAGTGTGCATACAAGTAGGTCTTAAGCTGGGCTTTCAAGAGTTCTCATTCTGCCGTGAACAGTCTATAGTTACACGTGCTTGAAAGACGTACACCGCGAACTCCAGCTGCACGCGCCGGCAAAACGGCGTCACTGGCCGGCAAAATGTCGGAGCTCCGTTCTACGATCAGCGCCCGGTAACCTGCTCGCTATCCGGCAGCTCAGCCAGTAGGGAATCTTTCGCAGCATGCATTAGCCAATCAGACGCAAGGCCTGTTCCCAGACCCTCGCGCAGCCAATCAGAGGATGGGACGCCTACATCTAACAAACCGCCACGCCATTTAGTGTCTGTACTTATCCAATCTCTGGTGGCTTGCTGTCACCTAGTGAAAGAGACACGATACTTCTTTTGCATAAATAATATTCATGAAGCTCTCACATTTGCTAGTTCTTCGAAAATTGTATTACAATAGGTACAAACGAATAATTTCTGCAGGGGAAACATGTTGTCGCCATATTTAGAAATGCTTTCGAAAGTTGTTTTTTTTTTTTTTGGCATGACCTACTGAGCGGTAATATCACACCAATTTTTTGTAAAAGCTTTGCGACATTCTCCAGAAAATAATCCCGTTTTTTTTTGTTAGTGTAGACCTGCGAATACGGACAATGCGCTGTGAATCAGTGCCTCGAAGCAGTTTAATTATATACTGTTCACGGTAAAATGAGCATTTTTTGAAAGTCCTGCTTGAGATATACTTGTATGCACGTTATGTATTATTCCGCGTTACGTAAAATTAATGCCGCCATGGTTTGGAGAATCTCCCGAACAACCATTTGTAATATCCTACCATTTACCTCAATCAGTTTTACCGACATAATTTTGTATTTCTTTCGCTGAGGGATGACAAACGTGGTGTTGGAAGTAAACGGCGGAGGTAAGACCGTCAACTTCACGTAGCGATTATCCCGCTGGGATCAATGCAATTGTAAGTAAGGATTTTCTGTTGCTGGAGACATGAAAATGTTACGAGGTCATTCACAGGCTGAGCTACACAACAAAGTTTGTCGTAGGCGTATGTCCGTTCGTTGTTAGTCTTCGATGGTCGTGAGAGTCAATTCGTCACGTTCCTTAGTCAGAAGACCGAGCTACTAATGGCCAGAACCCAACCCCCAGCTTAATCCAAAGATTTATGATCACCGAATCAGCATTAAGTGGTTCGTATCCCACTGTTTACACAAGGTCTTGTTGTCCTTCACCTCTATAACGCAATCGAGCGAAGTAAGCTATAAATCTGACGGTTTTTTTATATGTTCACTGTTTGCTGCCTGAAAGATCAGTCTACTTCCCTGCTTGCTAGAACAAGTGGCGTAGTCAGTAATTTTTCAAGATGGGGAGGAGATAAGACTACACTGGCTGAAGCAAATGAAGAAAGGTTAACCTGCGTTAATGGTGCTGGCACATGTGTTAAATACAACAAATGCTAGGAGAGAAATTACTTAACAATATTGTAAAATGCACCATAGTTTACAGAAATTGCATATTTTAGCACAACTATAGGTTTATTAATATTTTTAATATAAACTGTTGACAACTTTAGTGGCCACCGGGGGGAGGGGGGGAGTATAGCACCCAGCCCCACCCCGGCTACGCCCCTCACTAAAACCAGTCATGTTCTGCGATAAACGAGAGTAATTTTTTTTTATTCCCATGTACGTCAGGTTTTTCATACACTGATTGATCGATACCCGTATTCACGTAAGAGGTACGCCACAGGAAGCTTAAGGCCGGGATTACGATGACTTCATGTTATACGTAACACGTATCACGGTACACTTTCACGTGTACGTAAAACGTGGTATTTTTGGGTAGTATGTTATTATCCTTCGCGTAAGCACGTAACCTTTTGTGTACTGAATAAAAAGTATGGAATAATAAGTTTTGTTGCTTTTAAGATTGAAAATTCTCAAAATTCTTGACATGGAGGCGTATTTGTATTTTAATAATATGTGGCATAGACAGGTTGCGAAAGTATGACGTTTGTGATTTTTACAAACTTTCAAAACAGTTAGGACATCATCATAACCTCAATAACCAAATGTCTCTGGGAGATGTAGACACATTTTCGTGTGCATGGAATAAATCGTATGTAATAAATTTTTATCTGCAGAGAAAATTAAAATTTGGTTTGATGAAATAAACCTACCTACTAAATATTTCAAACTTATCGGTAAACAATATGTATTTCATGCATACATTTTTAGACCTCTGAGACACATAATGAATAAACTGCGGCAATTTAAAGCTACCTAGATTTTTACGGATTAAAAAATAAATAATTTTGTCTTAATTTCTATTGCATTTTCGTCCTCATTCTTAGGAGAAAGTTATATATGCGGTACATGAATTAAAGACATGAGCAGACGACATCGCGATAATAAAAACAAACCCATAAAAAGCAAAGATAACACAACAACGCCCCTGCCGTGATTTCCAGCGAGATCACGTGGTGCAGAGTCACGTATCACGTATCCGCAAAAGCTACATATTGACAACCTTTCCCATTACGTAAACGTTGCGTGAAATGAGCGTAATAGGTCTCCTTGGAACACATTAGTCCAGGTGTAGCCTTCTTACGTGAACGTGTTGCTCGTTACGTGTTACGTGAAACGTGAAGTCAGCGTATTCCCGGCCTGAAAGTCCCATCCAGCGTGCGTGGTGCGGCGCGCAAAGGCGAGGGAGCGGGGTCCCAGCAGCCGGAAGCTGTTGCACGCAGACCTGCGGGAGCTCGGTTTCCGGTTGGATCCGGTTGTGGTGAAGGCGGACCGCGCGACCACCGGCACGGCCCGCGCTGACGACGGCTGCCCGCGATCGATCGGTCGATCACTCCGACACCGTCGCAGACACATCTCGCAGAGGTCCTCGCACAACTCCAGGGGCACTGACTGGACGACACGCCGCGCGCAGGATGCATGGAAGATTGGGTTATGTCACGAGGCTATGAGAGGCGAAATACGGGGTGACAGGAGTGACAAGATATGTATCTTACAGCTTACCAGTTGGGTGTACTGCTCATTGTTGTCATTGTTTAGGATGGTTCCAACCGTAGAGGGTCAATGAAGGCAGAGTTCGAGTCCAAGGTGCGTAATATACACACCGTGTTACAAACATTGGGCTGCTTTTCTCCAAACACGATTGTCACAAACGACGTTTATAACATTTAAGGTTATATAATACTGTTTCTGTTAACAAGGGCTTTGAGATGTTTTTATACTTTCTCTAGCCTGTTTTTAATGCAATTTGGTAAAAGTATTTTATTAATATAAAAGGTCTCATCTTTTGAANGCAATTTGGTAAAAGTATTTTATGAATATAAAAGGTCTCATCTTTTGGAATCTAAGATATGTACGCGTACATCATTGCTGACAAAAACTGACTTCGACAATTGTGTTGGTTTGGGGTAGGTCAGTGTACATGTTCAGAAGACAATAATGGGTCTACTTTACTTTCAATCTATGGTTCAACAGTCGCCAAGCATCCAGACATCCTGCGAAGAGAGTGCCCAAAGCCTGACAGGTGCCACCGACAAGGAGACAGGTGAGAAGTTGTAGATGATCGCTGTAAATTGGAACGATTTTGGAGGTTCTGCTTTCTCTCTCCTGGCAATAAATTTTATATGTATATATGTGGTTACACGTAAACATCATTATTGCAACCAATTTAGTGTTATATGCACGCCACGGCGAAACTATTCTGTCCACATGTTAAAACCAAAAAAATTCATGATGACTGAAATGAAAATAAAAACTGTTCACATTTCAGTGACTACAAATTTTAACGTTACTGTTTCAATATGACTTTCAGGAGTAATACCGCTTTTTCACAGTTCATCCCCAACATTACTACATAGATGCCCCTCGGAGTACGTATCTGTTAAATATTTTCAAGTATATGCGTCGTCTGTCCAGGATCCAAAACATAGCGCAGAGGTGCATGCAGTCGTATGGCTGTCGTTTAAAAACAATTTAAGAACGATGTAGGCTTACGAACAGCATCTGAGAAATTTTTCCATGTCTGAATGATAGTTTCCGTTTTCTATTTCCGTCTCGAATGTGTATTTCTTCAAAGTGTTAAACGGGCTTGTGTTCGACAATCAATTTCATACATGAAACATTCGGCAGAGGCTACTTAAATCATTCAGTCAGAGTGTTCTCTGCTAAGGAAGTTTGCACAAGAAGTGATCAACACTGTGCACATCAGAAAACGATATTCAACGAGGGAAAGCCACTCGTGGAGATAACATTACACACTCTCGTAAACAACTGCTGCCAACAACAAACGCATCTTAATAGGTCCTGACATATGACGGAGCGCCATACTGATACTTGTACACTGACAAACAAAATATTTGTTCTTCGCAACACCTAAACTTACATACTGGATGAGGAAATGTTAAATACAATTCTTTTGTAAAGGGAAAACTGCGATCTCACGTTTACTTAGCTGCCTACCAATTTCTGTCCGGTCCTTGAGGGGGGGTTTGGGGGGGGGCGGGGGATGAGTTCGTTTGGTTCACTGTTGCGCTGCAGAAAAATACCCGGCGGAAGGTACGAAGCTCATCGAGATTAAAAATTGACGAATTTTTGATACGTTGCTTCATTCTAGGCATTGCGACCGCTAGCCATGTTTATTGTTTACCACGATAAGGTGACAAACAAGACTGTTGAATTGTCTTCTTCTTTGTTGCCAAAACAAAACTTGAAAAGCAACAGATATGATTTCGCTCACCTAACAACGAATACATTTGAGTTGACGACGTATCAGGTAAATCTAGCTGGAAAAAAAAGGAACATTTGTTTGTAAGTGCTTTATAGAATAAAGCAAACCTGTATCTGTGAGTGCAGAGGGGAGTGCGCGATAAACCAGAGTGTGCGGCAAGAATTATAATCTTGAGACAAAACCGCCGCTGCTTATTACAGCCGAGATGCAGTGCGCCTCCGGTGGGAAAGGAATGGGGCGTCTTCGTGAACCTGCGAAGAGGCGATAAGACCGACGACCTACACAACTCCGCTAATCGTCCCCAGCTAGAAGTGCGTCCTCCCGCACTCCTGGTCAGATACAACGCGGTCCGTACAGTCTCGTCCGCTGTACACCTAGAAATATGTTTCTAGAAACAATAATTTTTTGAAACAGTTTACAAAAGGTATCATAAGTTTCGTATGTACATTTCTTATCAATGGTTTCAAATAGCTGGGAAACTGTTTTCAAACAAAGCATAAATAATAAGGAAACAAATTCGGGTTTATTTGGAGAAAGTAATTTCTTCCAGCTAAATGGAAAACATGCTTCGCATTCTTCCGGGACTAAATGTGAAATGCTCTGTTTGGATATTTTAAAAGCGTCTTGCGAACTTTTGTAAATTGATCGCCATTAGCGACAAATCTTATACATTGTCGCTCGAAGACTTGTCGTTTAGTAGACTCAAATATCTGCAACGTGTGCACTGTTTTGAAATCTTTGGTGCTACCATTTGAAACATAATCTTAAAATCTCGTGTACTCATCGTGATAAAATGTTTTAAAGCAGCACCATCTTCAAGCCTTGGCTCTGACAGTAAGTTTTTCTCATAATTTGCCCCTTCCTGCAAAATCCTACGAGCCCACGAATGTCTTCTCCTATGCGCGCTGCATAGTTCATGTGAAAATATAGAGTACATGTGAAAGCTACTTCTTTTTCTGGAATACATCTCAAAAATAACGGCTGTCTGGACACTAAACAGTGCAGAAATAGGGTTTGAAACAGTTTTCAGCCAAATGTTTCCAAGTGTATATGAGGCTTTAGAGAGAACAGACTGGCGTACACCAAGGAGGTTGTATACACTAAACAACCTCCTTGGTGTACACCCAGTTCTCCTGCTCTTCCAGTATCACGTTGCCAGACGCCCTGTAGCTATATAATGAACGAGCCTGAACTCCAGGTACGAACTTTGTGAGTATATTCTTTATGGAAAATAGGGTGGAATACATAACACGACCTATGACTTGACGTAATTCGTAAGGGCCTCCCTTGAAAGCTTTGACTCGAAATTAGTTATTTGCAAAACATCACAATCTAAGTGATATCAAACAACAAATTCGTGAACAGAGTTAGTCTGATTTAATATCTGTAATGCGTGTAAATTTGGCGGGTGATAACATCGTCAGTCATTTGGAAACTAACAGGTCCCATGCTGTTAACAAACAAAAGTGCTTTGCCCGTGGGTGATCGTCGATCGTTTGACCGAATAAAGTTGGAAGTTTATGTCGTCACTGAAACGTCGTAAACGCTACTATATTCTATGTCTGAAAAGGTTGGATGGCTCATGTTTCCATTAAATATTTCATTCCAGATGGCCCAAATTAATGTATACACTATTTGAACGCGAATAACAAAGAAATTATTAAAGTCAATCTGACGGGGCTGCTTGTACTTGACCCTATGAGAAAACTTAGGACGTGTGCGAATGTTAATAGTAGTTACAAATGTTCAAAATATCCTCATAATCAGCAAGACATCGTCTGTAACGCTGTAGAATAGAACGACAAACAGTAGTTACGGTTTACATGGGAGTGGATTCGCAGGCGGTCACAATCGCGTCTCTCAGGCATCCAAAGTCCGTACACAGTGTCCTTTAGAGTTCCTCACAAATAACGGCGTTAAATCTGGAGATCCGGATGGATATTCAACACTTCCTATCCACCTCTCAGAAATGTTCCATCGAGGAGCGACTGTAAGTCTCGAGGTTAATGTGGCGGTGTACCATCCTGGCAATTGTCATCTGGTCAGGATTGGTGAACAGCTGGCAAAATGTTTTCTTGCAAAATTACATGGTAACTTTCGCCTGTCACCATTCCGTCCAAGAAGAAAGACCCTACAAGTCTTCTGGCAGATATACCGCATCACAATGTTAACCCAGGAAGATTAACTGCCTGCTCTACCACAATGTGCGGATTTTCATCAGCCTACAATTGCGGTGACCTACATTCCATTCCATTTAAAGGTTGCCTCTTTGGACCAAACAGTCACGTCAATAAAATGTTTGTTGCCGTTGCACATGTTCTTAACCCACTGATAAAATTTGACACGTCTATATGGGCCGTCTTAATTTATAGCTTGAAGTAATGTTCAAATGTAAGCAATGGCCACTTGATTTACTGACACCTGACTCACGCGCAGCTTAACGTACGGACTTTTAATTCTCGGGGAACGTGTGAATATGTGTAACACAGCCCTCGCACTTCCTTTGTCCGTTGTCGTTCTCTTCCTGCCGTACCATCCCTTTTCCACATCACACAAGTTCCGTCCCTCCCAAACTTTACGTAAATATGCCATTGTTACACGTGACGGTAGTGCAGGGTCGAATTCTGCCCTCGATCGTCTTTGCACTCCAATCATTTGTTCACATTTCTAATAACACTTAAAATCCACTTACGTTGCTCGAAAGAATTTCTTGTCATCTCCGCCATATTCTACAATTGTAGTGCTGCTGATCGCGGCTGCAAACAGAACTTACAACAGCATAATGGTTACACGCGCTTTTACACATTCAACATTGTCCTTATAGCATCAAATTCATGAAGTCCTATCAGGTTGTCTTTTGTAGATTCTTTCTTACTTACGTACAAAAAGTGTAAAAAAAAAAAAATAATTTGGGACATATGGTACATAGGATCTCATCTGCAATTTATTTCTGTGTGTTTGACGAGTTCATGCAGTTAGAATGGTTCACATCAAAAACCGTTATTTCCTATACTAATAAACTTTAAATTTGAGAGCAATAACTATAAATTAAATAAGGTTATGAAGATAATTAATTTATTATATATATATATATATATGGGCATGAATGCTGTTAGAAGTGCACATCAAACTAAAACAGAGAAGTACAGGAAATTATTTTCATCGCTCAGCAAATATGCATAATAAATAAGCATACAATTTTGTATGGAAGTGAAAATAAATTACAGAATTCTTAAATTACCTTTCTTGTAATGGAGTGCACAGTAACACGACAGCATTATCCCACTTTCAAAATTATGTTTAAATGAAAATCAGACTAGTCCGTCAAATAAAAGAACATTGACAGTGTGACATATTTTTTAACACGCTAACCATTATTCAACCAAATTGGTTTAGTTGGAAAATATTATGGATGTATTTAGTTTTCAAACTTTACTATAAAATATATTTGAAGGAGAAAATTTGACAGTGTGACAGGGGCTTAAGTGTGCTGGCCACCGAAAAACCGCAGTAATTTAAGTCTGTTACGAGAAACTGTCCAACTTTTATAAATATTATCTGTACGTACTCTTTCCTAGAATAAAAAAAATTTAGATCACATAGATTTTTGCACCACGTCCTGTCAAAATATCGTTTTATTATTTTCAGGAAGTGTAAGTAAAATAATCGAAAACGGTTACAGAAAATTCAACAAGGGTGACTCAAAAGTCGTGTCTTTAAGGCATATTTAGCAAACTTTAATTTACAAAAAATCATAATAATCTGCTGGAAATCAGTTAGGTCTAAATGCAAAACTTTCACATTTTTAGCAATTTAAAAAAATTGTGAAAGCATTTCATAATGTGATTTTAATGATGTCTTGAAGTAACTCATGATACACTATTTTAATGTGAATTATCTCATGACGATAAGATTGTTATTTTGACACGCCATTATGCAAAAAAAAAATATTCAGTGTGGAATTATTTAACGCGAGTGAGTAGTAGCTGCAAGTAATGTCTACAATTTGATTGTTATTTCGTACAAATATAAAATGAGGAATTTTTGGCGGCCAGCAGTTGAACGTAATGCGGTCGCCGCTGAGTGGCTGGACGGGGTTCAGGCGTCCGCGCCAAGCAGCGTTCGCGACATCGTTGGGCATCTGCCCGAGGACCCCGCAGTGGTGCGTGCTGAGCACTGGTAATGCCCGCCGACACTGACTTGTTGCAAAACCAAATACCTGCGTGCCTCCCTCGCCTTTCAACACGCCACCTACACGCCAGCGTCTTCTCTCTCTCTCTCTCTCTCTCTCTCTCTCTCTCTCTCTCTCTCTCTCTCTCCCCCCTAGGCGAGGCAACGTTCGGAGAATCCAAGTCAAGAGAAAGCAGTTAGGTGATACGCAAATACAATATTTTAAAATATATCTTAGAGCTAAAGGATTTTAGACTAAATGTTGACTTTAGGCAAAATGCAGTTCACGTTACCGACTTCTCTACAAATATTTTAATGTAGGTTGTGATGATACAAATATGAAACAAAAAAACTATCACCACCCTGCTATGCTGTGAAGTAAAACTTTTCACTTTGATTTAATTAATTATTTTAATCGTAATTTTATAAATAAGAGCAAAATTTTCATTGGCCGTCCAATATATACTCTCTTATAAATTTATGCTGGACGCCTCTTAAATTTAAAATAGGTCCGACTCTATCTCAACAATGCCACGTGTTCTTAAAACAAAAGATTTTGAAACGATTAGATAAAAATTATAAATACTTTTTTGCCAGACTTACTGCTCTTCATGTTCAATGAGAAATCAAACAGGAATAAATAATTTCATCAATAACTCGAAATTACAACTGAGTTTTTTTACTTTTAACAGTCGAACACACATACATAACCACAACTGAAAAAACCAAAGATAACATACATAAATAACACAGTCCATTCTCCACAAGGTAATATTTATGTTTCCAAACAAAACAATTGTATGTCATTTATTTCAAATCAAAATATACTATTTTCTTCTATCCTAGTGCTTATTTATTGTCTACTATAAATAACTGATGTTCTATTGTTTGAATTAGTGGATTTATTTTAACTGTAACAATTAGTACTTTCCTNTTTTTTTTCTACAGATTTAAGATGGACCAGCTTCAAATGGGAATCAGACAATATTTTCTTATACCCCATTCACGGGTACATCCAACTTTTCTGAAGTCCTGCTAAAGTTCTACTTACAGGATCTTCATCTGCCTCATACAAAACAAAGATGAGAAAATTACACCAGAGGGCCAACGCACCGCATTTGTACGCACTCAGTGTTATAACATCGTGGATAAGAAATACTTATACAAGGCATTACCAACACACCTATTTTCTCTCTGTCTTTATTCATATTAGTAATAAAGAAAATATTGTTATTTTAAGATAAAATATAAATAAAAGTTTAATCTAAAACCAATAAGGCGCTTTTATGTTTACACAAGTATAACATTCTTGTTGTACATGCCATATTTATGAAGCAACCAAGCAAGTCATACATTGGGTATTTTTTTAAAGGTTTGTCTCAAAAAGTGTGAAGAACCCGTGAATAGACTAAAATACCGATTAAGTGTGTACGGCAACATCAAAGAAATCGCCACACCACTACACTTCTGAATATAGTTCATTCACGATTATTTCAAACTTTTCTGAAGCCCTGCTAAAGTTCTATTTTCAGGATATTCCTCCGCCTCATGCTAACAAAGGTTAACCAAGTCTAGAAAATTATACCAAAGGGACAACGCACCGCATTCGGGGGCACTCAATTTAATAATATTTTCCATAAGGACTATTTCTTACTAGACAATGCCAACTCACCTATTTTTTCTCAGTTTTAATTTATTAAAATTATAATTATAAAATAAAATGTAAGTGAAATGGCAATTTGACCGAAAATAAGGTACTTTTATACTAACGCAAGTATAAAACGCTTGTGATAAATTTTCATATTTTGGAAACAACCATGCACATCATATATGGGGCGATTTTTCAAAGGTTTGATTTAAAAAGCGCGAAGAAACCGTGAGGCAGGGTAGAGGCAGGGCGGGATCGCCAGATCTGGCGTAATTCTCGTCATGCGCAGACGGCAACGCGCGCGGACACCAGAGTATCTGCTCGGAATGCAGCCAGCGGTGCGCAGGCGAACCCTTATCGTCCAATCACCGCACTCGCCTCGTCATTCAGGCAAGTCGAACGGTAAACGTAAAAAAAAAAAAAAAAAATGTAGCCATATACTGATAATATGACCCGTAGACACTGTCGAGTAAACCTAATTCAGCAAACAATTATGTGGGTTAGAGTTCATGTTATAAGCGGCTATTTAACCTCTGTATTTGTAAGTGATCTGTGATCTTACCAATGAGGATAGGAGCCTTGTACAAATGAGCAAAGGGTTCACTCGCCTCCCCACTTTTTTCAACCAGCAAAGACGGGCATAACACCCCCCCCTTTCCCCCCTCCCACCCAAGGTTTGTTAACAGTGGTCGGTCAGTACTTTACTTTATCATAAGTATTTACAAGTTATGGTAACCCGCGGTCTCATTCGTTTTAAAATATGTTATTTAAAACCCAGGCCTACATAAAAATAAGTGTTAAACTCGCGCGTAATTGCGAGTAAAAACGTACAACACACTCTTTGAAAGAGAGATAAAGAGAAAGATTGAAGAGTTTAAAATGAACAGGGCTATGGTCACAGAAAATTGAGACTACCCCTTCCCTCTGGAAACAAAAGGTCGGCTCCTATGCCACGGAGTATAAGAATGCCATTCAAAGGACTAAGCCACTACAAGAGTTCTCTGAGGTTTGACGTGAGTTTCTTCGTTGGGCACAAGGTAACTATACACCTAATAGTTTACGTATGTGTGTGACGCTGGGCCGATAACTATTACAAGCCATTGCCCCTTCTCTTCATAAAAAATATTAAAAGAAATGCTCTGTGCGGTCTGTCAGCAGTAGGCAGTGGGAACCATGGTGACCTTCGTTAGCAAGATAAGGAACGACGTCTTGCGATAGCAACTTGTTAGCCTGCAGTACCACGCCATCACTGAGTACTTTAGAATACAGAGGTGAAACGGCCGCTTACATCGTGAACTACAGACTGCTTCCGGTGAGCGCCCCACGTGGGCCTCTCCTTCCTCCCCTCGTGCTACTGTACCCGATCCGGGTAAGGCATGAAACCACTCATCCTGTGATCTTCTCTTATATCCTTTTTCTGGATAACTGTGGGGGTTGGCTCTCTCACCGTGAGTCATCGTCCGATTATGTTCTTTANCGATTATGTTCTTCATTATGGTTCTTTTCAGCTAGTCTGTCTTTGATCTCTTGGTCTGCGTTGTCTCATTCAGGTTTACCATCACCTGCTCGGCCCCCCGGGCCCAGTCCCTCTGGAGGAGTAGATGTTCCATTCCCCTTCTGTCTTGCCCGCTTTTAGTATCTTTGAACCTTGTAGCCGGTAAAAGGTTTTTAGTAATAAAAAGTATGTCTCCCATACGTTTTGATCACTTTTTTTCTGGCTTCTTCCAGGTCAAACTTCTCACATCTTCTCCGGAAGGTCTCTTTGAGAAGTTTCTCCAGTTCTTCCTTATCCTTGGATAGATTGTTTGTAGCCAGTAGCATTCTATAATGTTGCTTGGTGTAGGGGAAACAGTATCCTACTGCCTCTATCAGTTTGTATAATTACTGTAGCAATGACTGCTGACAGTGTTGGCACCTCCCCCAGTTTTCTGATACGCTCCCCCAACTCTGCCATGTTGTAGAAGGGTGCTGGATCCACTGTCACCCATCTCTGGTCTGAGTGATTTCTTCGGGTGACACCTCTTCTCCCCGAATTACCTCTTCATCCTCCTCTTCCAAGCATAGTGTAAGTGTCCCATCTTCAATCTGTCTCACTCGGCACCATAGGTCTTGATCTCGGAAAGCGGCCGCTGTTGACACTGATCCAGGTGAACATCCTTGTTCGACATCTTGTATATGTCTTGTTCTGGTTAGTTTAAATACAGTTCGACGTTTAGTATTCCTTACATGCTGCACTTGCTGCCGCCTAGTGCATAATTCCCATGCTCCTGCTACCATGTTGGATATGAATACCACTGGTCCCCAATTGAAGGGTCATCTTGACTCAGCAATCGTGTTCTTCTTGTGATTCTACACTGTGCAAGCTACCCCTTTCCTCTTCACCCTCGAGGCAAACTTTGAACTCTTCGAATCTTCTGCCCGTCTCTCGGGCGAAGCTTGCAAATATCTTCGCGGTACCCCGCCATCTGTGGACCTGTCAGCAGTTCCTTAGTTTTGATCCTGATGTCCTCGAACTTAGCACATTCGTCAATGACGTGACGTACCGTGTCCGGTTGATCTCACACTACACACATTGGTGATGCAACCAGGTTGAATCCATGTAGTTTTGACTTGTAGTTTCCGTGGTCTGTTATAATTTGTGCCGCATAATGGTTTACATAGCCCCAATCTTTCTTGAGCCTGTCGGCTGCATCCGAAAACACCATTTGTGTCTCTCTTCCCTCCGTGGAGTTGTTCCATCTGTCCTGCCAGACCGAGGGAATTCGTTGCCTAGTTTATTTCTGTTCCTCAGAAGTAGGAGTTATTATCCTCGCCAACTCCTTCAAACCACCTCTCTCTGTCACAAGCAGGTCCACCAATAACACTCCTGCTAATACTGGCAAGGCATCATTGGACACAGTACGAAAGGCTTTAGTCACTGCTATCAGAGAGGATATTTGAGCTTTTTCAAGTCTTCGCCTTATCAAGACTTGTAGCGCGTTCTTATGCCATACTGTGCACCCATACATTATTATTTTCTCAAAGACCCCTCTATATATTACTTTCAGCATGTTAAATTCAAGTCCCCAGTTGGCGGGTGCAAGAGCTCGGAGTTTTCCAAACAGGGCCAGAGCTTTATCGCATACATATTTCACATGTTCACTGAATACCAATTTCGAGTCCAACATGATTCCCAAGTATTTACAAATTCGAGGAACGTTAAGGGTCTGCCCTGAAACCTCACTACTGGGCATCTCTACTGGGTATCACCCCTTGAGAATCATGCAGTTGGTCTTGTCTGCAGCAAATTTTAGCTTCACGTAGTCCGCCCAGGCTTCTAGTCTTCGAAGAACTTGCTCTACCTTGCCTTCTAGTTCTCTTCTGGACCATGCAGGAATGAGTATTAGCCCATCATAAGCATATCCGTACATCTCGTAGTCTTCGGGCAGTGGGACTTGGAGGAGTCCATCAAACAGCACATTCCAGAGCAGCGGTCCCAGGACAGAACCCTGTGGAGAGCCCTCATTCAGTTCCTTTTTCACTCTCAGCTCTCCATCTGAGTAGATGCTGTTCCGATTCCTGAAGTAGTCCAGCAACACCGTGTAGATGTTAGCTGGACACTCCTCTTTGAGCTGTCACATTATTTCTGGCCACCAAGCATTGTCAAATGCCCCGGCAATATCCAAGAATACTCCTATTACATAGTCATATGGTGCCATTTGAACTGTTTCGACTACTTCCATGACTGTCAGTTCCGTACTCATGTTCCTCCTGAAGCCATATTGCCTGTGATGTAGTAGGCCCATTCCTTCTAGATACTGCAGTAATGTTCTATTGTTTAATTTCTCGTACATCTTGCATAGCACAGACAACAATGTTAAAAGGGTCTGTACGATTTTGATGACAAGAGGGCTTTCCCTGATCCTCTATATAGTATCTTCAGTATTCCTGTCCGAGGAATACTCCTTGCTTCAGGCACTCATTGTACAGTTCCAACAGTAGGTACCATATTCTTGGATACGCATCTTTGGCAATGCATGTTGTTAAATTGTCTAGCCCAGGAGATTTCTTGTTCTTCATGCTGGCCATAACCTTGTCAAGCTATTGTAAATTCAGGACCGTTGCCCGTCTGTGGCAGCTCTCCCATTACACTTCTCTTTCGAGCGAGCAACACTGTTTTATTATCCTGGGAGTCACTTGACAACAACACTTCCATTAACTTTGCCACACCAGAAACCTGGATGGTTTCTGCTTCTACATCAAAGACTATTCCTTTCAGAACAGTCTTTCGTTTCTACCTTCCAGCGACGAGCCTATAGACAATCCCCTGAGGGTCTTCATTCCCCTTTTCTGTTACCAAAGGTCTTCCACGACTAGATTTTCTTAGCCTTGACCTTGTTATTGTAGGCTTTCTTCTTGCGTCGATACTCTTCAGCTAAGGCTTCTCTCTTCTCATGAAGTCGTTCCTTCTTCGTATTCTTTCTGAACTTTCGAAGATCCCTTCGCACTCGCTCCAGATCTTGATCCCACCACCGGTGCATAAAGGAACTTCCTCTAGCCTTCTTCAGAGTCCTATCACAAGCGTTCTGGATCGCCTTTATAACCGTTTCTGCTCGCTCATGGAGATCTTGAAGCTGAGCTGTCTCGCTGAGTTCATCTAGAAGAGTCCTTTTGAACATTTTTCAGTCGGCACCACTGTGTATATAGCGTGGCCTCTGAAAGGCAGTGTACCCATACTTTTTTTGCCAGGTTACGTTATAGACTGATCACTGGAGCTGTCTTACAATAGTAACTTGTTAGCCCGCAGTACCACACCATCACAGAGTACTTAAGAATACAGAGGTTAAACAGCCACTTACATCGCGAACTACAGCCACACACACTAGCGAAATGGTGGCACTGACCAGAAACAATTTGGAACACCATTCGCCAATCAGCGCCTAGTGCTAACCTACTCGCCAGCCTACGACCCAGCCGATAGGGAACAGTTCGCAGCCAGTAGTAATAATTCAGATGGAATGGCGGTTCCCAGAGTCTTGCGCAACCAATCGTAGCATGGGTATGTTCATACCACACTTACCACCAGGCTCTTTCGTCTATGCGTACTTAGTAACTGTGTGGTGCTGGGCAGTTAACTAGTGTAAGCCATGGCCCCTTGTCTTTATAGAAAAATGTAGTTATTGGTGCGGTCTGCAAGCAGGCAGTGAATAAAGTGTTTAACTTTGCTGTAAAGAGAAGTAGTGACGTCTTAGGATAGTAAATTGTACGCTCTCACTTCGGCACCACGTGCATACATCTGCAATCACAGAGTTACCTTTTGTCAAGCACAGGAATCTAGCATCAAAACGCAAAGGAAATTTTGTGATGGCCTCGCCCCTTCTGTGACGTTCTTTACAGGCCATGGTGTGAGCGGCCCCTGTTGCTGTGCAGTCGGTTGACGGGAGTGCAGGCGGCGTGCGCACAACCTCAGCGGGAGACATCTGTTCCCACGCCGCAGTCGGCGAGCATCAATCATCCGCCACAAGCGCCGACCCTGCCTGCTGAACCGCCCGCTCCCCGCCACATGGCTGTCACTTAGCAACCCGCGCGTGCCTCCTCCCGCTGCATGATCACACCAACAACAACAATTGTGGACTCCTGACTCCTGGACCCATTAGCGACTCTGTGGCCTCCCTCCGCTAGGGTGCCCGGTTCAACCCCTACCCACGATGGGCTGTGTGGAGGTTTATCTCCGGACTCTCCCGTTTCCTCCGCCGTCTTCATTCTGACACCGAACCTGCCCCAAATCCAGAATCCGTATGAGAAGCGGGTGGAGAGGGTGCAAAGAGTTGCTAATTTAAATGCCAGCTTTATTATTTTCTCGGTGAAAGGATTGGTGCGGACGCGAAAATAATCCGTAATAAAGATTGTAGAATTTAGAATCATTTCAGCCAGCATGACGGTGTCAAAATTTACAATGTTCTCCGGTGGGTCCTCAAGATCTAGGGCCGATTTTAGCTTTGTTTTTTAATAAACTAACGTAAGATCAAAGGCAGTGCTCTTGGAATACCTTATTTATGGGTCGTTCGATGAGGAATTTGCCCGTTCCACCGGGAACATTATCTTCATTCTGCCACTCTTCTATGTCCATCTAATTTATCCTTCCGGCTGTCCGGGAATGACGGACACGTTCCTCGGGGATGGCCGTCTCCACTTTGGAGTCGGCATTCTCCCAATAAATGAGTATGGCGACCCTGGTTGCAGGCGGGAACACGTGATTTCCCGCGAAGATATTTCATGACTAGTAGTGTTTCAAAACACCTCGGCATAGTTCTACTTTTCGCGATTATATTAATATTATTGCTAGGTGTCTTCGGTGTTTGCTATATATTCATTCAGTACTCGAGTAACGTAATTCTGACTGGCTATTAAAATTGAATACCAAGATGATTATTCGTTACATTTAATTCACGCCATTTTATTTAAACCTAAATGGAAAGTCATCACCTTGTTAATGTTGCCGGAGGCTGATTCTACGAGACGGTTAACGACGGCCGGACACACCCATCTTCCTGGTCTGCATCGCTGGTCAGGTCGACGCCCAAAGGACAAAGACGAAAACACGCTGTACCGGGTGTTACGCCAACCTATATCAAGCGCGTGGTTCTGCGGCCCCGCTCAGTTACCGGTGGAGGGGATTTCTGCCACTGTCTTCTTTCGCAAGGGTCGACGACCAAATGGTGGCGTTGCAATCCCGCTCGTTTCCAGGTTTTATGTTTGAAGGTGTGATCAGGCAAGCCGTTCAGCTAAGGCCTGATCACACCATAACATCATGCAACATGTCCTCGATTCTGGACATTGGGTTTAAAGAGTTATTGTTAGCCAATCCTGAGAAACTGAAGTGTGTTGAAAGTACAGGCCCAACTCGTTACAGTAAGTGGTACAAACTGGTATCTACTACTGGATATCCAAAGGATATACATTCGAGATTCACTATAGGACTCATGACTTTTAGATATTGTGGATCTAATTAGGATATCCGGTGGACATCCTGTGCTATGTGAGTACATCTTTGTATAATAAACAGGTTACAGTATATTTTGTTTCTAATGAAAAACCAACGTAACCCCGTACCAATTTACTCAAAAATAATTTCTTTGTGACAGTATAACGTAAAAACTTGGTACGATAGATTTTTAAAAGAAATTGAGGTTTTGCATCGGAATGATTGCGTTCTTTCATCAGAAGTCTTTTTCATGGAATCAGTGCTTGTATGAGGGAAATTTTTGTTTTTAGTTCACTCTTACGTAACTCATAGCACAGAGTACGTCGGCGGTAAGCAAAGTAGGTTAAGGCATGTTACGTTAAGTCAGTTTAGATCAGATTGAGAAAAAAAACATGTTTTACAGCCGTGCACTGAAATTTAGCGTTGATCGCAAATAATGTGTAATATATTAAAAAATATTTGCCATCATATTGGCAACACAGATTTCTCCATTTCCATAGAGAACGCCGAGCCCAGCTGTGTGCGACACAGACTAAAGATGAGGTCGACCGATTATCGTCTTCTGCGCATGTAACCCAACATCGACCTACTCCACACAACTGTCAAAGTCACATGGTCAACAGTTATGGGCATGTTTGTTTGTATATTAATTTCCATAATATAAGACTTTTCATATGAATAAATACTTTCACCTATCTGAATTAAATCTAATAGCGTTAAAAATTGATTAGATGAAGTATACAAATATCTCAAAGCATTTGTTCACATAAACAGTGTTCTAACATCAAACCCTACCTTTGTCGTTTACGATAGGTAGAGTGCGTAGTACATTTTTCTCCGTCCCAACAATGAACTGCTTTTCTTCCTAAAGAATTATCAAAACCTTTATAAATGCTCTTGTATACTACTTTTGACTAAGTTGTATCGAAAATACGTTGCAACTTAGTCAAGAAAAATTTTATTTTGTTTTCGTAAAAGTTCGGGTTTGTTGTAAAAGAAAATGTTTGAAACCGGCAAATTTTTTTGAAACACGTGAATTTGATAGTTGTTTTGGCAGTTCTTGGGCCAATGTTAGAGATATATGCAAAATACGTTTTTAAGATTACCGCACCGCACCTTTGGT
This sequence comes from Clitarchus hookeri, assembly GCA_002778355.1. Taxonomy (NCBI): domain Eukaryota; kingdom Metazoa; phylum Arthropoda; class Insecta; order Phasmatodea; family Phasmatidae; genus Clitarchus; species Clitarchus hookeri. The sequence goes on from NQII01000216.1 coordinate 469,790, forward strand.
CTCTGGTTTAAATACCTCAAATCACAGTGGACAACAGAATTTAAAATATGTTGCACAATATAATTTTGTTTACGATTTGACTAAGAAAACAATAGTTCAAAGATGCAAGTTCCAGAAGTGGACGAAACCACTTTTTCGATAACACTTACGCCAGCTATAAGGCACAACACGTTTTTTGTCCTTTGGTTCCGTAGCGTAAGTGAATGTTGACACGTTACAAGTCTAGTTGCAGGCATAAAAAATGATTTTCTGGAATACCTGAAGTTATAGATTAATCTGATGCTGAAAGTGAAATAAGCAAATCAAACCAAAAAAAATAAACTCTGGTATTAATGCAGCGTCTCCCCTCTAGGCGCCAGAATAGAAGGACATTTCGTGTTAAGATATTAATGAGGATATTAATTGTCAGGATTTCATCAGGGTGTTTCCTTTGACTCCAGCATCTTCAGTTCACCGATGCCCCGTCCTTATCCCTTGTCACCTCGCCAACTATTAAGCACAGAGAACAGAGGCGAAACAATCGCGTATACCGCGAACTCCAACCCACACACACCAGCAAAATGGCGTCACCGGCCAGCAAAATGTTGAAGCACCGTTCACCAATCAGCGCCTGGTAATATAATCTCCAGCTGGCAGCTCAGCCAACATCATGTTGTCTGCAATCTAATGCAGCGAGATTTTTTGCTAGAGCTCCTCCTGTGCCCACCACAGTGGTATTACAGGAGAAATCATTCTGAGCTCTTATAAGAGTGCATCCCCAGGCGGGACTTCAGGCTGTAATTATTCACACCAGACATGGTGTGGGGGCACTCTTGCCAGGCCTTAGTTCTAGAACATGTCGTTTGTGAGTTTGAACTAAGCTCTTAATTGGAAGCACTGTTGGCAATCAGAGGGCAACGCCCGTTCCCAGAGCCTCGTGTAGCCAATCAGAGAATGTGCACACCCACATCAAAGGAACCGCCACGCCATTTTGTCTCTGTGCACTACTTGTGGACTATGCAGGCTGGCAGGAACGAACTATGTGTCCCTCGGATAAAGTAGTTGGCTACGCGCAGCACCATCTTCACCTCGTCTTATCCATACCGACCCTGCTTCAGACTACAACAACGCGTGAATATTACTGTAATCCAACGCTCTAAGGGTCGGTACATACGTATCTATTGGTACTGTCAACAAGCCGAAAGGGGGTCGCTTGCTTCCACCATTGCAAGAGCACAGCTTCTATTGGCTTCTGTACTTGCACTGATTCAACTTATTCGGTCTACACTGGAAACTGTTACCGCACTGTACTTTAAAACATTCATTTTCGGCTGGCTGTCTGATATACGGAATGACAAATTGGCTTTATAGGGCAGTCTGTTCTCACTTACGTTGACGCTTTCATCACGTCACGTACAAAGTATTTGTAACACGTTTTGATTGGTATTTTATTGTTGAATAGTTCTTAAAAATTTTAAAATTTTAATATGTTTGTGCGTGCAAAACGCAAAATGCAAAAAAAAAAGTTACATTTGTTGAAGATAGTGATTAATACGGAAAACTTTCAATGTATTTTTACTTTTAAAATGCCTGCAAGCTTATTTCCGCTATTGCTGTCGCCTGTCTATGTAAAACTACTTTCCCGTTTGACTGAGTCAGTAGGAATTCTCCGATCTTGACGCTGAATGCCTGTAAATTATATGCAAACAGTTAAGCCATAACAAAAATACATCGTCCAATCATAATTTTCGTAAGAAGATTCAGTATTTTGGGACGTATGTTGATAAAGAAGAGTTTCGCGATAAACCAATGTTTCTAACTATCGTGGGCGAATGAGCCACCGCTAATTCAGCCAACCTTTCGGAAGTCTGAGGCTGGCATGCATCCAGCACTCTAGATGCTGAAATTCCAGTGGCCAAGAGAAACAAGGGAAATTGCTTCTTAGAAAAACGACAGACAGACAACACAAAGTTTCTTGATCGACGAAAAATATTTCATCCATGAGTTCACCGACTGTGATTTGCAGGCATGCCAACCAACGACTTATTTTTTATTTCCAGCCGACTACCGGTGATTCAAAAATCGGAGAAACTTAATTTCATCTCGAAAGCATTGCATTCACTTGAAACAACGGGTGGGATTGGTTACGCAGTTAACATGAAACATTTTTGCTATATTTGAGTGAATTTGCCTGCCTATTTCTGACATTTTCTCTGCACGTCAGGCTTAAGCTGTGTAAACTTGAGTCACTGGGTGGGGGTGGGCACACACTAAATCCGAATCAGTGATATCAATTAGTGAAATAACGTACACTGAAAGTCAGTTGATAAGCTACTGCTGACCGGCGTATCAAGCAAATTAACTTGGAACAAGTGATTTATAGCAGTGACATTCTTGACATTCAGTGGGAATCACAAAAGAATCAGTGAAATGCAACGATTTTGAGTTTGTATCAATATTACTGACACATTGAACACGATAAAGAAGTATTGGAAACCTGAAACAATATACTGCAAATTTTTTAAATATGTTACCACAGTCTATGTATGTTCATTCTTTTTTTTTTTTTTTAATTATTCTGGATAAAATTATTACTGAAAATTTTAGACCACTTACAGCTCACAATTCTTTTATTGTGTAGATTCCTAACTTTACTTTGGCATTTCTTGGTTCAAACACTGAGAATGAATAATCCCATAATTGCCTGCATTATTTCGTTTGCATTTTCTTGGGGTGTTAGTATCATCTGGCGGTTTGTCACTGCTAAGGTGGCTTTCATCACGAGACGGAATATCTCTCTTCTTCGAACACAATATGACGCTTGTTAGCTTACAACGCTCGTCAGCGAGCAGCAGCCTGTAGATAGTAGACTTCTTGACCATTATCTTCTCACTGACACATGGAATAACACTGAAAGGCGAATCGCAGATGTCGTCCTGAAGCCCAGATAAACTCTGATCATCTTCGTCTGAAGAAGGCGACGTGCAGGAAACAGAATTTTTATTGGTAATTTCGTGGTTGCTGGTTTTCTCTCTGCCGTTATCATTTACTTGTTCGTTGTCACGCAGCTCCCTGAGATGGTGAAGAATCTCTGTCTTACCAGACTCTAGAGGTACTAAAGGTACTTCAATATAACTTGCTTCATTGACCTCTTCAGCGGTGTCACTTTTGACACCGCTCCGATTATTGTCTACCATGCTACAGTCTTCACAAGATGGCCAATAATTCTTTGCCACAAACTCAACCCCTCCATTTGTTCTCGAACGAATATCATAATCAAAATTACCAACAATCTCGTTTTGAGCTGTATAGCAAAAGAATTCAGGAGATCTAGCCACGTATTTTCTCAGTTCGTCTAGCACTGCCCGACCCGAGTGTGTGCGAGTTTCATGATCTCGAAGAATTCCAGAACACTTATCACATGATTCACATACAGAATTATTGTGTCGGGCGTTTAATGTGTTCTGGGTATCTGTAACATTATTTTCTGTATCGTTTCCTTTTTCAATACCGAGACGTACGTCTTCAGAAGTTAATTTCGCTGCAGTCACATATCCATCGGCAGTGGTTATTGTTAATTTATTATCTGGTAACTGATCGTCATTTCTAGTTTGGTAGCCATGTTCTGTTTTGTCGGTAGGTTCACCTAACTTTCGCCCGTGTCCTCCAAAATCTGTTCGTGTTACCCCAATTTCAGTTTCGTGCTTACAGTTATCTATTTGCTCAGTTACAAGAGATGAATTATTCCTTTTTACAGTTAGTTCTGATATTTCCTTTCTCTGGCACGACATTTCTCTTTTTTCTTCTTCTGCAGTAGCTCCACCCCTGTCCTCGTCAGTCGTACCAATTGATGTTCCTGACATGCGCTGAAAGTACTCTTGTGCTACATCTTCGAGTGTAAATAGGAACTTTACAGATTCTTCCGATGGGCATGATTCCAATAAATTTTGACTTCTACTGAAATCTACATTTGCTTGTTTCCTATTTGCAGCTGCTGTAGTTGAGATACCTCGAGGCCGTTTGTTTGTATCAACATTCAGAAATTCTTCTTGATGCTCTGTTCTGGCTTGTTCTCGCTCACTCCGGCGTGTATCTGAAGCAGCATCAGGAGAGATACTCTCTGGCTTTTTCCTTCGTTGTGAGTTCTTGGATCGAGAAGAAATTTCTCGGCGATGACTACCATTCCTCTTGTTCGCTGCCTTCCAAGTCGGACCGACTTTGGCGTCCGTCGTTATAAGATCGCCACCCGACTGTGCTTCGTATGTACGAAAGTTTCTTTGCGTTCCTTCGAAAGTGTTGTCCGGTGACCCGTTCCCGGTGCTCGTCGCAGTCCTTGAGAGCTTGCTGCATTTGGGCGGGTAGGAGCACTCGCTCCACTCTGTCGTGTACTCCACCTTCAAGTTGGGGGAGCTGGCCCTGCCAAAGTTGCAGCAGGCGCAGGGCCTCTTCCCGTGGAACATGGCGCGGTCGGCGATGGTCGTGAACGTTACGACCACCTCGAGAGGGGCTGGAGCGTAGTCGGAAATGAAACTGCTGTGTGTGCTGCGGTGAGGGAGACCGATCTCCACCCTCACCCTCCCGCTACCGTCTGACCCTCCGCTGTCCTTGATGGACACCGAGACGTACTCGCTGGGCTTCGAGACGCAGGGCGCGTCTGCCTGGACCAGCGCGCTGTAACTCGGAGCAGAGGCCACTTCAGTTGACGCCTGGACCATTGCGTGCGTAGGCTGTGTTAGTTATCTATCGTCTAGAGAACCGAGAGACAGAGAAAGCAACAGTTTCACGTCGCACGGGTGTGTGCAGAAAGGAGTGATAACAGAAGTATCTTCTGATGAAAGTGGGCACCTAACCACTGACTCTGTGCTCACAAACTGAGTCATAAATGGGAGTCGGCATAAATCATCGCCACCTCGGCCTTCTAGCCACATGTATGTACACGTCCACCGAAGACCCTCAATAGAGACCAAGAAAGACAGAAATAATGCAAGTACAGCACATTCTTGTTAATCCATTATGGAAATAAGGTGTAACTCAATAACAATTTGTGAATATAATCACAAATTTCCAGTGCTTGACTCGAGATTATTTTACAAGATTATGGAGGTAAATATGCATATATTGACACGGTCAAGGAAAATTAACTTCATTGTTAGCATGGCCTATATAGTATGTATGAAAGATGATGGTCGTAGTATTTATTTTCTTTTTTTATTTCAGATCTACTTTGCTGAACCTGCACTATGGCTATCTTGAATTCAAATGCTTCCAACCCACCACATGAACGATATGCTCAAAATTAAATGACGTGTTGAAAATGTTGATCGTATGGTCATGCCTCTGCTTTGTTTACATGAGGTTTATTTCTATCTTGAGTTAAAATCCATACCGCACAAACGCTTTTTCTAAACATAGTGTCTTTAGGTAGTCGTATATGCAATTAATGTGTTACGAGTATTCGTAAATAAACCCGTATCTCAATAAATCATATGTGTATTAAAATAACTGTTCGAGAACACCATAGCTTCTCAGCTAACACAAGTAAGTTTAATAGAATACTAAAACTCTTAACTCCAGTTCAGTTCTCAGCGTGTAAAGTAGGTTGTGCGGTTTCTCTTAAAATATGCACCTAATGCATCCTCAAAGTCACACCACCACCACCACACACACACATACGTCACTCAAGATTAGAGAAATGTATATAATGTAGGGCTTCATAAGAAGTCTGCACATTTCATGACCCGTGGCTTAAAACATTTATGTTCAGTAAATGATGTACTGATATGTATCCGACGTGACGGTGGAGTAACGACTATCCGTACATATATCTTCACAGAATGTCTTTTTAGTCTGTTCACGGTTTCTAAACACCTTTGAAATAAACCCTTTGAAATAAACCCTTTGAAATAAACCCTTTGAAATAAACCCTTTGAAATAAACCCTTTGAAAAATCACCCCATGTATGCGGTATTGAGTTGTTTCCTAAGTATGTTGTCCGTAAAATGCGTTTTATACCTCTCTTAACACAAAAGTATCTTATGTTTGGTTAAACTTAATTGTTACTTGTATGTTATATATAATTAATTATATTTTATTTGTAATTAATATGAATAACAATATGGAGAAAATAGGTGTGTTGGTAGTGCCTAGTAATAAATAGTTCTTATGAGGAAGTGGTGCGTTGTCCCTTTGGTTTAATTTTCTGGACTCGGTTAAGCTCTGTTTGTATAGGGCGGAGGAATACCCTGGAAGTAAAACTCTCGCAGGGTTTTAGAAAAGTTGGAAGTAACCGTGAATGGACTACATCGATGGCCGTGCGATTAGCACCTCTCCTTCCCTCCTCCGTTTCTTCCCAGCGGCAATGAGCATTCGATCATTCGATGATCCACACATGGGAAACACGTGGAGGGTGCCAATGACTGAAGATTTTCTCGGGGCTCTCTCATTTCCCCAACCACTGCATTCCATCGTATCTTGATCTCAAGGTCTCATTTCCTGTCGTGACTTCAAGTTAGACGACAACATATGGGTCTCCATGTAAAGGTATCATCATTCCAGCGGGCCCTTGCCTTATGTTGCAACCTTCCGTACATATTATCTTATTGGAATTACCATCCTAATTACAAGGAAAAAAAGGGAAATATGGTTTTTTCCTTAAACTACTCAAACACGGGTACTACGTACGTATTGGTATTTTCAAATATTTAGCATTGTTTGCAGGAATATATAAGTAAATTTAGTTTCTATGCGTACTCTCTCACGTCCGCGAAAATTCACTTATTGCGGTGGATAAGTGGGCGGAATAGGCTATATGAAATATGTGTAGGCCTATCTGCATATTCACAGCTAATTTACGAAAACCGACCTTTTACTCTTCTGTGCCGGGGTTTTAATATAGTACTTATATGTAGAATTACTTACTTTTAAAAGTAAATTTAGAATGATACAAGACGTCCTGTTAAAATTCATTTAAATCTTGAGATTTTGTAAAGTACTAAAAAAATATATGTTAAAATTTATACACAAACTAATAAATCAGAACAACAATGATAGAAATGTTATTCTTTGCAAAGATTACATTGTACTGTTTACTAACGCCAATGTTGCGTTACAATAAACTTGGTAGCGAATTCTAATGCAATTAATAAATCTTATACTGCAGATTACGTAACAGCGGTAAATATGCGTAATTCTCATAAAGCATATTTTATTGATAAATAAATATGTGATATAAAGGATGTTATATTACAAGCAAGGGGCCCAAGAGCTCTCAGAAATACTTCACGAATCGTTTTTAATCATTTGTGTGTTATCAAAGCCGTGTTCAACTTCTTTGCACCATTGAGTGAGTTTTCATGCCCTGCTTCTGATTGATGACCTAAGGTCACGGTGCGCCTATGTTACCAAGACGAAGCATAGACCAAAGGTCAGACAGAACGATTTTTCGTCATCTGCGCATGTACCCAACATTAACCTACCCTACGTCAACCCAACCGTCAAAGTCACATGGTCAACAATAATTAACGTGTGTGTTTATATACTACTTTTCAAAACACAAGCACTTTTGTATCAATAAAATACTATTGCCCGTTAAACTGCGTTACAAATTGGTTAGAAGAAGCATAGAAACATCTCGAAGCACTTGTTTACTAAACAGTGTTCTGCCCTAAAATCCTGTCCACGTCGTTTATGACGGTCGTATTGGCAGAAAAGCAAGCATTTCAACGTTGGGACACGGACGCTGGTTTTACGCAGTTAAAGTGATCACTCTACCCCATTTTCAATATACCGGGTAAAGGTGAAATGACAGCACAACATCTTGTCTTCGAGGCAGGGAAGAAACATTGAACAAAATAAATTTAAAAAACTTCCAACGCAGCTAGGAATCGAATTCGGGACTTTCGACGCTTCCTGGCAAGCGTACCAAACGTCCGGGCATGAACAGGGGAAGCTAAGAGTAGAGCACGCTTATCCTGAAACATGAACTTTACAAACTACTGAGATTTGAAGCCGAAATTGCTCGTGTGTAAACGTGTAGTCCTACAGATATACAGAGAATCCCAAACATTTTACTGAATAGGAAGTAATGGCATTCAAACAAAAAGTCTTGGCTTTCAGCGCACAGAAACTCAATGCTGGGTGCAACCTGAGTTATGCCCATTGACCCCCGAATCATACTTACACTGAAATTCGTTGTTTACTGTAACTTTCGCACTATCTCCGAAAATGACAGTTGCATTCAGTTTATTCTTTTTTTTAATTATCGAACATGTTTTAAGGTATGCACTCGGGATGATGCGAGCATCACAACGCATTGTAGGCCACCAGTTTCCTACTATGTAAAGTTAAAAACATTTTTCCGTCTATCAATACGATAACAAAAAAATGTGGTAGTTACGCGACCATATATCACAGGATTTAAATATTTTATTAAAAGTAATGCTGCTTAAATTTGATTTGGCAAGAATTATGTAATACTTCCTTAAATGTATAAGTTCATTTGATAAATAATGATTTCAGTAAAAGTGGCTAACTAGCTCAATTTTTGGTGTTTCAAGTCACTACAGCCTATAAAACAAATATGGCGACTGAAATAAAATAAAAAGACTGCTTCACTTCACGTGTGAAAGATTACGTCAGGCGCACATATGCAAAGGATGCATTTTTCTCTAAAATTGTCAGCACCCAAGTTTCAGAAAAGAAGCCGTGTCCTGCAACTGGAAATACAGTAACTAATGTAACAAATAATTTTGGGAATCAGAAGACAAACGTCTTGAATATAATAAATAAGAGTAATAAGTACAAAATATTTATAATTTTCCACCATGCAACGGTCTACTAAATTATTTTTACCATAATTTGTAAAAGGAATTGGTTAAAATTAATTTAATTAAGTAATTAGGTTATTTATTCTAAATTTATTATGTTGAAATTATACATGTAATTTAAAACTTAAGGTGTGCTAAATTTTAAAATTAATTAAAATTTAAAAATGTTAGCTTGACTGTGCCAGTTTAACAGGTTTTTATATAATTCAATTCTCGTTTTATTCCAGAGATTTCCATACTGAATATTAAGTAAGTTTTTATTTTGATATTATTTACTGTCAAGATGTCAAATGAGATACCATTGGCTCTATCCTCACGACAAACTACCTTTTCTCGAGTAAAGAATTATCTCCACACTTCTTAAAAAGAATGATGCGAGCCGGAAGAACGCTGACATCCGCACTTCCTTCACGAACCTCGTTTAATAAAGGCGTGATGTTCTCTCTGCTTTATAAGTAAACACCGTTAAAGTTAAACATACTACAGTAAACCTTCCCTAAGTCGTTAAGTTAACTGACAACTTGTTTGCGTTGTGCAAATAAACTATCTTCTCTACGGACGCGGAAAGTGAGCCAGCAAGAGCGTGCGTCTCTAGTCTAAGATCATTTAGGCTATCACTCAGGCGATCATGACATCTAAAACACTAATAGAGAAAGGAAAATTTTATATTAATTTCGCACAACTGTAAAAAGCGTAAAAAAAAATTTCTAGGAACTGGGACTGTTTTAAACCCCACCTCGCCATATAACTCACATCCTTTCTGTCGCGTGTACAGCCGTAGGGCCTACATAGTAGAAGCATTATAATCGTGGTGAGATGTGAAAATACACCAATTACAACACGAAAAGTCGTATATGATCAAAATCATACAATTAAATACTTAAGCTCAGTATGTCTTAAATATTTTGTGCCAATATTTGTAGACGTAAACCTCCACACTCTCGGTAAAATTTATTAATTAAATTCGGAACCTATACATTAAAAAGAATGTCACGCTAAGGCCTACTTATTTTCAGCAATTTTTTACTTTAGAATTTTACTCTCGTCATAATGAATGTTACAGGCACTTAGAAATTCACTAATATGGGAGCGAGCTAAATAGTATAGTCTTGCCAAATTATGTTTCAAATCATTATATGAGACTGAGGCAGCTGGCGCTGTTTTTACAATAAACATGTTCGAGGCTGAATACCAAAAGTGTTGTGGCAGAGGCTCTATTACTCAGGAATTTTAAGTAGTTATGGTGACGGTGAAAACCAGAAATACCATAGAGTTTTCTTACCATATAACCGATGCAATACATGGTAGAGTCGTTTTCATAATTGTCACAATAATTGTATGTTGTAATTTTTATACAGCTTAGCTTAAAAGTTGTTGTATTATACAAAAATGCACGATACGCATAACTTTGTACGCACAAGGAGTATTATTATCAGTGCACTAAAATAAATAGTAACAGGGTAAATTTTTGTTTGATGAGACAAAATTAAAAACATTCCAAAGGTTGGCCAACCTTGAAGGGCTCTGCACGCATAACTGGTGGACTTATAAATGAATTATTCACCCGCCTAGCTACTCTTTACTCTCTGCACATAAATAAGGAGAACGAAAACTGATGATGCGACGTAAGTTATTACAACAATAAGATCGTACCTGGAATATATTGGTGGCAAGGCAACCCTACTCACTGCTACTCCACCGAGGGAGGTACGCTGTTTAGATGTAAAAAATATAAATGTGCGTTCAGTACGAACTCGGGGAATATAAAATGTCATCTTCTTGATCTAAAAAAAAAAATTGATGAAAGCTCTATACACTAAGTACTTTGAAATTACAGTTGTGTGGTCAAGCAATGAAACAAAGAGAACCGGCAGCTACATAAACGCCGTTGGACAGAAGAATCGAAACACCGCGAAGGAGACATAAAAACTTTGCGGAGTCAACTGCACAGGTCTGAATAGATCGGTGATTAGGGCAAGCACTGGGACAAGTTCCGTTGGCAAATGAAGAGATAAGAGCGGCGCAATGGTATACAGCATAAAGTACGACGTGTGTCCTCTGCAGGCGGCCACTTGGCGTCTGATGAAGCCGTACACAGCCCGAATACCGTCCTACGGTGTAGGTCACCATTCTTACTCCAAGTGCCGACGGAGTAATTGAAGCTTTTAGACAGTTCGTGGGTGTTGGAGGAGACAGCGTCCAGATACACTCTACAAAAATCCTTACAAAACATTTTCTGTACGGCAAAGGAAACCATTTCTTTGAGGCTGTTTTGTTTACAGTAACAAATTATTGCTTTCATTCAAAGTGGTTATATAAACATATGTTTGCTAATGTTTTCTTTATACGTTAATGTTTTATGACAACATCGCCTTACTTTATAGCAAAGAAATAAATATTCTCCAAACTGCTTTTTCTCACAGTAAATAAATATTACTTTCTACCAAAGATAAGGTTTTAGAGATATTAAAAATTTTTCTGTCGTTCATTGTAGTTTTCAGTACGTAACTGTTGTTCCGATGAAAACATTCATAAACCAATATAATTCTGCAGTTTAGAAACTGCAACTGAGTAACTGTACAGTTCCGCTGTAGACGTTTAGTGTCATTCTGAACTTCAGTTCCTCTCAAGTGCTGACATAGTTTGGCCTATGTTACTACCTAATATAAAAGTGCGTTGGTTTAATAACTTTTGTTACTTCTCTCTTATTTAATAATCAGTGTTGTTTTTCAGAGCACAAATTTCATGTACAGTGTAACTGATATTTCTACAAAGACGTCTGCTGAACCATTGTACCGACAATGCAAGGTTATCATAGTCATTACTATATAGATAAATCAAATATTATCTTTGTGGCAAACTACTTTGCAGTGGTTCGTATTTAAACAAATTTTTCTTTGCGCAACAAATCATGTGTTGCAGCAAATAAAGCTGTTTTTGCAGTGTTGTCCCTTACATATATGCTCAACCAAGTAAAGAGTTGAATCAATTGCATAATTATTTAGGGCTACAGAATATACATTTAAACAAATTAGATCACTGAAATAATGATTTTCTGTTAGGATGAAACAATTCAACTATCTTTATTAGGTTGAAAAATATATTCTCTCAGTACACAACGCCTTCAGACCCGAAAATTTTCACACCGCTATAATAATAGACCTACAAAATTTGCGACTCAACTCAAGCCACATTCGTTTGTATATTGGCTCGGTGCTTTGTGAGAAGCCTTTGTAATACTGAGTTGTTCATGACTGGGTTACACAATATCTTCCTGTTTATGCAAGTTCAGAGACATGCAGGCCTTGTATACACAACTGTGGTCCTGTCATAACAGTAGAGCAAATTAGTAAGATTGCGAAGTCTACCCTGTCACCAAAAAAATTACCAAAATGTACGAATCCGAACTACAATGTGTGCTACATGGAAGAGTTTCTAAGTTATTTTTCTCGAAGGACCACTTTCTATGCCACATTAGTGGTCTTCCACTCAGATGTTAGGATAACTGATTCAAAAAAAAATCTGAAATTAGTTTTTTAGGCAATGTTAAAGGTAACATTTTGAATAAAACATTGTGTTCGAGAACACAAATTTTAACGGCCCCTTTTTACTCCCGAGTATGTAGTTAAAAATGTAGATAAATTTGATGTGAGAAAAATTTAATAGGTAGTTTTCTGAGAATTATATATATATATATATCAGGCAGGCCACCTGAATAACAGTGTCAATGTCAGTGGTAGAAGAAAATGTTTCAGACAAAAGTTGCTTGGGTCCAAGACGCCAATAACTTGGTAGTGATAATTTCCCTGTATGTGGAAGGGTAAAGAATATACAAAGGTCAACCGCGTTAAACCAAAAGGAATGATAATTATCATTAACACCTCTCGACAGTGCGTATGAAGATTTAATAAATACGATGACATTTTCCGGTCATTCAAGATCGCTGAAGGTCAATGACGAAGCAAACTGCGGCGTCGCACGGAACAATGGGCCGACGTAGCACCGTCCTATATTAACTGTAGCCGCCCCGTAGCTGGCGTTTGTTTAAACAAACGCCAGCCTCACACTACGGCTTCCTTTGTTATTTTATTACGACATCAGGTGTTCAAATTGGGGACCTTGTGCATTGATACACACTGTAAAGCGATTCTGAACGGACAATACAGCACGTCGAATTTCATCTGAGCTTATCGCAGAACAAGCTCGTGTTATACTACCTTTCATGTCTTCGGAAGTCGTCGGTGGGTCTTAATATACATGTTGCTTTAATGTTCCCCACAGATAAAAATCCATAGGCGTTAAGTCTGAGGAACGTGCAGGCCATTTCGTGTTTCCATACCAACCGATCCAACGATCACCGAAAGTTATGTTAAGAACCATTCATTAATCGTACATCATCATTCGCACAGTCGAGGGGTGTTAATAAAAATTATCATTCCATTTAAAGTAACAAAATTGACCTCTGTATCGTCTTTACCATCTCACGTAAGGGGTAATTATCACTATCAATTTAATAGCGTCTTGGACCCAAGCAACTTTTGTCTCAAACATTTTCTTCTACCACTGACATTGGCGGTGTTATTCAGGTGTCCTGCCTTAGGTGCCTCACCCAGTGTGCGTGGGCGCTGCTTACAGGATGAGCATAGCACGTAATATACAAAGGAAAAAACATAGCCAATTCAGCATTCCGTCCACGTAATCGCCCTCCAAAGCTAGCGGGACTTGCTACTAGTGGGGTATAACACCTTTTAACCTGCTCAGTGATGCATTTTTCAAATTCTGAAATATTCTTAGGTACTTTTATAGACAGTCTTTTGAAGCAAGAATCGCCGTTACTTCGTTTTTGAGACTAGTTGACATTGAGGATTATGTAGGAGTATATTTTTTTACCGGCTTCCATCCCCTTAAGGCCTAATTTAAAAAAAAAGTTCTTGGTGAGTGATGGCCGATGATGTGATGGTCGGTGACAACAGAAGAGGACAGCAAGACAGCGGCAGGACAGGTAACTGTATCCCGGTGAGAGGCAAACGGTTGGAGAAGGAAGAGGGAATGAGACAAGAAAAAAGAGAGTAGCAGAGCCTAAATACACAGTCTGCCGCTGTGTGTATTGTAACGGTGGATGACGTAATCTACTGAAAAGCTTCTAGCAAAAGACTAAATTGATGATAGTATTTTAGTTTATAACCTAACCTTATTCAGTGACTGACACATTTCAATGGTTAATTAAATCAGCCTGGTTGTAATATACAAGCGACAAAAGGGGCACATTAAGAAATCTACTAATATTAAACTTTTTGAGTTTATGTATTTATTGGTGCCACAATTTCATTTACATTTTAATTAGTTTCTGATTTATTTGAGTTTGAAATATCTCAGGGACTTTGTGTACACCCAGTAAATAATTCAGATCACGCGACCAACTTGTTGTATGTTAGGAACTACAGTATATTGGTAACCAGTTAACTGCCTCTCTTGTGCTTGAAATTGCAGACAGTAAAGTGTGGTTGCCTACCTTGACATATTTCCGCAATTTGAAGCTCAGAAGCGCGGGAGCTGCTAAGGGCGAAACTGCCACGCACATCAAGAGCCCCATCGCCGCTAAACACAAGGCAGTGTTCTCGTCGTGTTGCCTGTACCTTTGGGACTTTTAAGTGTTGGCGCTGTCATTTTATTGGAGGAAAATGTGTAGCAAAGTTCAGCGCGCGCTCCTATCGCAGTTGTTTGGGTAGAATGTTTTGAGATACAGCAGCCTGAAAAAGTCGTTTTAAATTGTTTTGGAGGGCTCCCAAATAACTTTTGTAGCGTGTGTGATATTTTTAAAACACCATTCGATCCTCGTCTGGGGCATGTTTTCTACCCGTAGATTAACACATTGTAGACACCTTTGATGGTATCGTGAGGAACCCCATATTTCAAACACACTCTAACGCGGTTCAAGCTGCACGTACGCGATCGCCTTAAACAGATAGCTTGACTAATTTATTTACTGGGCGCTGGTTTCTGTTACACACTCTTCAGATCGTAAACCCACCTCTTCTGTGACATGTCATCTATGTTGGGCACTGAGAAACTTAAAACAAAACTTTTGAATTACTATAGGAACTACCAGCAGGTATCTTGATCTCTAAATCGTGTGGTACTCACGGCAGCCACTTGGATGAAATGCTAATCTATTGCTTCATTGCTTAGTTTTACGTAAACGCATCTTTGGCGTAAAACAATTACTAAACAACGTATCGTTGGTTAGCAAGTTTAGTTCGCAAATTTCCTCGTTGGCCACGCACGCTACGGCGTCACGTTCGTTTGACGAATATAAAGAACAGCTGAAGGTCGCACTCAACCACAGGTATGGATCAGTTCCTCATCACAGAGTAGAATAGTGCATAGAGGCGAAATGGCACGGCGGTTCCTTCGACGTAGGCGTACTCATTCCCTTATTGGCTGCGGGAGGCTCTGGGAACGGACTTTGAGTGTGATTGGCTACTGCATGCTTCGAGAGGTTCCCTTTAGGTTGGACTGCCGGCTGGCGGGAAGGTTAGAAGGTGCTGATTGATGGACGTCGTTCCGCCATGTTGCTGGCCAGTGGCGCCATTTTGTTGACAGGAATTCGCGGAATAAGTGACTATTTCACCTCTGTATTCTTAACTACTCTGTGTTCTCATACAGCACCAATGTTTTGGTCACATTTCTTTTTAACGTGCAGAAACATTTCGGTGTTTCATTTGAGTGACGTTTCCTTTCTTAAATGTACCTGAAACACTTTGCAATTGTACGTAGAGATGGCGACTTTTCTTGAAAATGTATTTCGTGTCAAAGTAGTCTCCGAACCTCTATGGTTTCCTAATACTTTTATGAATGGACGGCATATTCGCAGCTTTTCGTAGTACGTTCAGTGTCTAAGTAGCAGAGGTCTCATTGGACAAGTCGAGCAAGGATATATGTACTGTATATATATACTGCAGCCAGTAAAGAAGGGCATTTCGCAGACACATACGCGAAACGTTGGAACATAACATGCTGCCTGCTCTTATTTTTTAGTATTTATATAGGTACATTACATTACAACACACACAAAATATAACGTTCTTTATTTTAACTGCTCAACTATTTATAATGTTCATGAATTACAACATAATCAGTCGTCATTTCATCATAATTTTATTATCTACGTCATTTCCACTCCTTATTTTCAATTTTTTTTTTTAGCGAAACTATGTAGTCAACTATTAGACTCAACAATTCCCAACTATGTTCCTGGGAAAAATTAGTTCCAAAGTACAAATGCCTCTTCGCCGTGATAACTCACCGCTGGTTGCGGAGAGGAGAACATGACACCAGACATAACTCTGACGAAAGTCTCCAGCGATTCGAATTAAAGCGAACAACGCCTCTTTCACGCCGAAAATACACGCCCCAGGGGAAACGTTCAACTCCTCGAGACCAAACAGCATCAGCAGTTTTATTTTCGAAAAAATAAAACTTTCCCGGATAATTCACTTATAGCGCCCGCGGCGAGAGTATTAAGACTTGACGCGTTAAAAGCACCCTCTCTCTGCCCTGAGCGACAGTATTTACCCTCCGCGCGCCCTTGTGTGTGTGGCTGAGTGTGTATACATGCGTGTGTGTGTGTGTGTGTGTGGCCGCCAGTGGGGTCCTGTGAAAGGAAGGCCTGTCCATTACAAGCATTCCTCACACCCATAACAAACACCTCCATGTGCTATTACAGGCTACGCCCACGTCCTAAAGGCCCCTCCAAGGTCGACGGTAGGCCGCTGGTTCGTCTGTTCGCGCCATTTTTTATCCTCTTGCTCTCTCTCTCTCGTTCTCCCTCTTCCCCGCGCGCGGCGGAGACGTGGAGAGTTGATAGCGTGAAGAGCTCTTTTCGAGCATCGCAGTAGAAATGAATTATTGAAAGATCGATACCGTACAGATTTCTTGTTTCCCAGAGAAAATACTGCAGCATTACCACCTGCGACAAGGCGATGGCAGCACGCCAGCTCTTTTCAGAATTTCGTAGATTCCCCTGTTAACGATACTAACGTAATGGACCGTGGATTACAGGAATGATTTTCGTGTTCTTCACGTGTCCCGAACATCGGCTCACGACATCGGCTTACTAACTGCCAATATAGTTATCGAAATTATGTTATTAAAATAGGTGAAACGGAAAATTGTTTACGTTTGACTTAAATAAAAAAAAGAAAGTACTGGCATATACCCTAATTCAGCGGTACTCAGACTTTTTTTAGGGGGCCGTATTAAGTAAAACTAAGACCGCCGTGGGCCGCACTTACGACACTTGTAATAATATTTGTGAACTAAAAGTAGGTAGGTAATTCGATTACATTTAAAATTCAGAGTGTCGTGTATCGTCTTGCAAGTCGTTTGTTTATTCGTTCGATACGGTGATGGCGGGCGGAGGTAGTACATCAGAAATATGTACAGAAGTCGCCTGACTGATAAAATAATGAAAAATATCGTCTAGTTTCATCAGTGACTTTAACTTTTAATAAATTCGTATTATGTATTGCCGTTTTATTTTTGTAACCGACACCCTAAAAATAAGAATTTGGTAACTTGTATCTACTGAAGCCGGCGAACGCGGGCCACAAGAATGGGCCCGCGGGCCGCAGTTTGAGTACCCCTGCAATTTAATTCGTTAAACCTCGACCACAGAAAATGTACTAATATTTCGAAATTTTTCGCCTTGGATAGAAGCACCATCGCTGTTGGCGTGTTGTTGCTTTCTGCAGAAAATTGACTCAGTGTGAAACACAGACTGCACCTGTCTGCCTGGTGCCGTAGCTGAGATACGTAACTGAATCTGCCAAACAGACTGTTCTTATATAAAAATATATATTAAGTTACCCAGCGTATCCTCGAAACTATTTACAGGAAGTGGGGGCACAACTCGCAAGTTTTTTTTAAATCGAAAAACAGACATTATTCTCAAGAACTTCAACTTAATATAGAACTGAATTTTGTACAATTTGGCGCTTATAAACCTACGAACTGAATACCTACGCATAGAAGTTGTACAGATTATAGCAGTGAACATGTTAATTCCCAGTGTTTGTTCACTGAATGACGTGGAGTACGTAAGCCATTTTAAATACCTGTGTATGCACAGGCGATGGGGCATTTCATTTGAGCCCTAGGGTTTGAATCTTAAAGCAGGTTAAGTTAATGTATTTATTGTACCTCGTAAAAGCGAAAATACCAATGTTATTATTATAAAATGATCAACTGTTCTAATTTATTTCTGCGTTTTCCCTACAGTTAAAATATAGTTCGTAAGTTATTACTTATGAAGAAACAAATTATTTTGCATGCTATTTTCTCCTCGAAGATAGATAAATAAATTTGATATTTTACGTTCAGATTCATTACCTGGACATAGTAATACAATAGGGAACGAACCATCAATTGGTTGGAACAGAGATAAATAAGTTCAATGTTTTCCTTGTGTATCTAATTTGAGTATCAAAAGTTTTTGTCCGCCTATTTTTCCACGTGTGTATGTTGATTGCATAAATTTTATGTCAATATAATTACCACATATTCGCAATTTGAACTGTTTTTAGAAATAAACATTGTTGGTTGGTTCCTTTTGTAAAACGTTATGTGGGTTGTTTAAGTATGGTTTCTTTTTACATTTTTTTCTTTTTTGTGTTTAAATTGCTGTAAAAACATTAAAAATAATATGGTTCTTTAGTTTTTCATTAAAATATGGTAGTATTCAGCATATCGCCAAATATGGAAGGTTATTAACACGTGTTTCAATTTGGGGTTGAACTTAGGCGTACATCAAATATGTTATAATTTTTGTGGGAAAAATTTTATAAAGTCAGAACAACATTAAAAGTTGGGTATAGAGTTCCATGAACGTCCTTTATTTTTATTGTTATCACTGTATCAGTTCCCGAAAAAAGTTGCAGAAAGAGTTTTTTCGCGCTCTGAATTTTTTTTTTTAATATAATAATACTGTAACGGTTATTTTTCCTAGAATATAATTCGAGCCTTCAGCTACTACCTAATATGTTTATCTCGAAAGTAAAGACTTTGTGGGTTGGTTCTCTTTGGCATAACAACAGCTATCCAGTGTCACGCGTGGCTTCCTCCACCCTTTCAGACCTCATTTAATTTACAGTGTAAGGTGTTGCCAACAATATATTTTGTTATGACACAAGCAGACACAACACTTGTTTCATTGTCACAACCAATTAACCGTAGGCTTTGTGATCGACTAAGGTGATTGGAACCAACCATAACATGGGGCAGTAACACGGTTCGCAAATCAGTTACCCACAGGGGAGATAGTTGTCCATTGAACCTCGCAGTTAACAACACCAACTGAAAATAAAATGTAATGTGCGTTTATGTGCACAACTGCGTGCTCTAGGTCTCAATGGGTTAATTTGTCGGCTGAGAGAAGAAGAGAATGCGATGTGACGGTCGCGGTTGGCCGACAGTACCGCTCGTTGCTAGGGGTGATGCGACTCTCGAAAGGGCCGACGGGCAATTTTAAGGAGTTTCCGAACAAAGACGAGAGGCCATAGACGAGTTCTGCGTGCGTTCCTGTAAGCCTGGCAACTTAAGACTTGCAAGTGCCTCCTCTGGCGAAGAGTGACGGACGGCGTAGGTTGACGACCGACGTAGAAGAGCGCATCTTACAGAACATGAAGCCGAAATACTCCCGGCACTCGCCCACCACACCGTCCGTATATAAGTATTGTTTAACGAACGGGGCTAATTTGCATGAAGAAACCACCGACAACACACTAATAAAGACCGTGGTTCCCACCTATCTGTCTCATGTAGCATTTTCTGATAACGCATGTAACCACTTTTAATTATTTCCTGTCGAAAGGGTTTTTACGTTGACTATGCCAGTTTCTCCCTTTCTCTTCTTAATATAGTAGTTTAGCTATAAGTACACTTAGGAAGGTTTTCATGGCCGAATTGTGGCCATGGCAGCCCAATCCCTCTCTGCCGCGATGCATGTCTCCTTGCATGATTTCCTTTCCTTGTAGGCGTATGGGGCTTAACCCTGAGACGCAATTAACTCCCGTCCCTACCGCGGGCTTACACGTAACAATTAGTTTTAGAGTAGGTTAGTAAAAAAAAACACCGACGTCGATACACGCAACAAGTACAATTTTGTTTTATTGTGTGGTAGCGGCAATCGAGGGGCGCCGAGTTACAAGAGAGGTATATACATCGTAGTGAACGTGTAGCTAATAAATGTTTTCATTTTTAACAAATCACAAGCATTTGATGATGGAAATTCATCTGCCTGTAAGCTCGTTTTCGTAAATGGAGACTCTAGAACGCTGAACAAATTATAACTGTCTTCAATCTTCTCAATTAAAGAAAGAAACAAAAACACGGATAGCTTCCTCAATTTTGTGGTAAATACTTTGTCCCCAAAAGTTATCAGTATTTTTATGACATTATTTTCCACACGCTAATGTAAACAAGAAAGTTGGCATTTTGAGGGACACCCTCAGCTTTGCCGTTTGCAAGAAAATTGCTCATAAAAATCAAAGACATCATTTACGACATCTGAGTAGTGCGCGAAGAAACGTTGTTAGTTTTCCGCCTGCCAGGCACTGCATAACCTTGTTTTGAACGTAATGCACGAATTCTTAGAAAACATCTAATTTTATAATAATACTAGCCAATTTTTTTTGTTACTTCTGAGAAGTGGATCAATAATCTGTTATTACAAATTCACTTATACTTATTCTTTTTTTCCATCTGCACGTTGTTCACACACTCGATATTACACGTTACACTTTCAAGTCTCTGTCTTATGCTGACAGTAAACTAGTTATTCAGATTCGTGGCAAATACTGCCTTTGTTGTTTATTTTCTTGTAGACTCGCACGGTACGTTTTCTTCTATTTCCGACGCTCTTTGTAGTACTTGTAATTTCTTTGAGTAGTTTGGAAACAACTTTCTTCCCTGTAGCCACATTTTTCACCCAGGAAGCCTTAACACAGTACTTTCGTACCCGTAATGTTCTTTTTACAATTATTATGGATTTTCTTCTTTTTATTCTCTCGTTCACTTAAGGGCGCTGCCTGCTTCGCCTGCAGCCACGCAGTTTAAGTGTGGAATCAATGTTATAGAAATTCCTTCTCAATTAATCTATTTTGTAAATAACAGTTTCAAACAAATGTATTACACGTGAAATTCGTTAACGACAACTGGTACGTTAAGAAAGCTTGCAAATTTTAATGTTTAGTATTTATTTTCTATGTTGTAAGATTAAAATTTACATTTTGCAAAAAAAAACATATTTTTTTTTTTTAGATTTTTTAACGTGGCAGTATTTTCTGAGAGAATTGCGTTGGATTTTTTTTTTGTTTGGAACAGTTATCTTTAAAATTTATGCATTGAGAAACAATTTCTTTGACATGGATTCCCCACTTAAACTACGTGGCTGTAGGCGAAGCAGGCAGCGTCTTCAAGAAACAGCAATTATTTCTTCAAGGCCATCACTATTTTTTATTTTTTTTTTTAATATTTGCATCTTCCTTCGTTCAAAATCAGATTAAAACTATGACAATGCGTATTTTAGTCCCTTCATTGCTTCATCTCAGTAATTTTCATAGGCTAACGAGCTGTTTTTTTTTTTTTCAAACAATTTAAATTTTTTTTAATATTTAGTCAATTTTGCCGTAGTATCACATTGGACAGCTCATTATCTGAGATCTTCTAAAGTCTCTTACACAAAATTCGTGCCATTCAACATTAAAACAAACACTTGGTAAACAAATAGGTCCACGGATTTTTTCTTTTAATTCCGTATTTTTGTATTAATGCTTGATTAAAACAAATCACGTAGTATTACATTAATCTGCAGCTGGATTTTTTTTTAAATTCTGAAGTAGAAACATTTTAAGTTTATATTACAGTAAAAGGAGATTCCTAAAAATACCTGTAGGTATACTAAGCTACTGTTACAACTGGTCTAAGAAATAATGCAAAGCGACATTTTTCCCGAAAAGTCACTTAAAATATTTAAAATATGGTCATAGCTTTGTAATAATTAATAATTATTATCATTAAACTATATCCCAAAAAATTTATATTAATATTATAAAGGAAGCTCACAGAAAGAACGTCGAAACATTATTTGTATACTACTGAAATAGACCATACTTTATTGGTCTGCAGCCTTAACATTGAGCGGAACATATCAAATCAGGCAAGTTGTTGGTTTCTGAATGTTATCCTTTTCCATGTGCTATTTTCATGCGAGGCATAAGTTTAGAGAAATCTATTTTTGGTCACCTTAATCGGGCAAATAATATAATGCGCAACCCTCGTTGCGGTTTGCAAGTCGTGAAGTGTCATCGTTCATTCCGAATGTTCATAGCCGTAGCTGACTTAATACTTCCTATTACCAGCTAACATTGCCTTGCTGGTAATATAAATATCCAGGCCTGTATATTACGCTAACTGCTATAACACCAAACAACTTAGGAAATCTTTATATTAAATTTAACACTCCTGACTTGATATAGTATCATCGTCTCTCCCCTTTCCTTCCCCCCTACCGACCTCAAAAAAACACAAGTTTGTGTGCGTGTGCGTGTGAATTTGTGTATATTAGTTTTAAGTTTTAACCATTTCTGAGTATGTTTATTGTATTTTTTTCTTTTTATGGCTGATTGTTTTACAGTTGTTTATCTTCACAGCGTGGTTCTGTGGGAAAAGGCACTGTTGCCTTAGCGGCACCACCAAAAATAAAGCAAATAAACAAAAATTGAAAACTTTATCGCGCATTAATACTCTTCTCTAGTGGAAGGTGAAACGAAAACTGACCATAAAATTCGCTCTTCACGAGTCAACGTGACAGACAGGGTATAGGATAATAGTGTGTGTATACAAGCTCGGCAGGTAACATTTTCTGAGTTTCGACATTGGACTTACGTTTTGCTCACTGTATGCCTACACCATACGTGGTCTGACATTTTAATACACTTCCTCTTACTAAGACTTTGAGCAACTAGGATATCGTCTATTTGCGGTTTCTTCACACTTTTTTTAATCTTACCTTTGAAAAATCACCCCATGTTTAAGGTTTTTGGTTATTTCCTAGATATGCCATTTATCATACTCATTTTATACTTCTGTTGACATAAAAATACCTTTTCTTTGTTAAAATTGTTGTTAACTTATAATTTTATCCATAAATAATAACATTTAATTTAAAGTCAATATGAATAAAAACTATTGAGAAAACGGGCATGTTGGTAATGCCTAGTAAGAAATAGTTCTTACGCAAAATATTATTACACTGATTGCGCACGAATGTGGTGCGTTGTCCCTTTCGTGTAATTTTCTAGACTCGGTTAAGCTTTGTTTGGATGAGGCGGAGGAATATCTTCTAAGTATAACATTAGTAGAGCTTAAGAAAAGTTGGAAGTAACCGTGAATCGACTATACGCTGTGTTCAACTTCCGCAATATGTATATATATATATATGTGTACATATAGAGTATGCACTATATTTTGATACAATTGCAAGTTTCTTGGATAATCAAATGTAAAACAAATGCTCACGCCAGTATTTAATCGTGCCACTGCGTTAGTTGTGTTTGCACCAGGGAGCGCAGAGGTCAAGCTCAGAATACGAAAAGCAGTCCATTTCGGCTTCAGTCTGTGGTCGACCCTGTCCAGGACGTAAAACCCGTCCCCCAAATGACGCCGCACGAGTGATGTTTATTATGCTCAGTGATACAAGATGCATTTTTTTTTGTTTGAAATAAACGAAACACTGCATATTACATATTATTAATGTACTACAAGTTGTATAATGTTTATTTTATACATTTTATACTGTAATATATTGAGTTATATAAGTAGAATGATTATGTATGTTTGGGCAAATCGGCGTCTGGCATCGGAGCTCGGAGCAGTTCATGCTATGTCATTCCGGTCACCCTGCAGCCATCTTGCCCACCATGTTATATGCTGGTAACCTTGACTTTGACCTTTCACATTGATACCATGATCAGGAATTTGAATATCCTTAAAAGCATAAAAAATTAAAAAATTTTAAAAATTAAAAAATAAAAAACAAAAAAATTATTGAAGTTATTTTTAAAATATCAAAAAAATTAAAATTTTTAATGTTTGGGCATAGAGGGGATTCGGGAAAGGAGCCAGGAGCTGGCCGGCCGCCATATTATGATGTACCCGACAGCCATCATGGATATCGGTGACCTTTAAATTGGCCTCATGCCCATTACCTTGCTTGACCTTGAACAAAAAAAATCGCTAAATTATTTTAAAATTTAAAAAAAACCCTTTATTTTTTTTAAATATGAAAATTTTATTATAAAAATATAAAAATTGTATTTAAATATTAACTAAAATATTTTATAAACAATTCAAATTTCGAACGTTTTGGCTTAAAGGGGATGGGGGACTACAGAACACGAGCCACCATTTTATGTCACCCAACTGCCATATTAAATCCAAGTGACTTTAATCTCGACCTTTGACCTTAACCCTATATCCAGGACCTTTAATGACCTCAAATCCCAATATTAAAAAATAATTTTAAAATAAAAAAATTATTTAAGAAATTTATAAAAACAAAACATAAATTTATGAAGGTTCCCTAAGCACCATGTCCAGCAAACGACTCACCCTCACCCATGTTTCTCGTTGGTTGAATAATTTTGTCTACTTCGTCACCCAACAGTGTTTTTAATTGGTTGATTACTCAAATTCGTTCGACCCGCCACCAATGTTTCTCACTGTATTACAATTCCCTTTCCCTCCCTTTTTCCTCTTTCTGTATAATGCACTCCACCCAACATATTAATTTTTTCTTTTGTCATTTGTTTACATTTTCATCATGTACGTGATGCAATTGTATTAATTATTGATATTCGATTCCAGAAGAGCTGTCGATTTAGTCACTATGTTGGTTGTTGTCGACCTTGACCATGACTCCAATTACATAGAACTCGAAAAATCGAGAAAAATTACTGTCCATACAATTGACTATTACTAGCTAGTCACAACAAGGTTCCATACCGACGACTAACCATACTAGCCAACGACTGACCCTACCTAAGACTAACTCCTCCCAAGATTGGTCCCTGACGAGATCGACTGAGCAGAAAACTAGATCTTGATGAGAATAATTCCTGCAAAACTGACTAGAACAACCGACAAGACCAACCTGCCATACCACCCACCTATACAAACGATGACGGAAAATCTCGATATAAAGTATAATAAGAGTCTTGTCTAATAAGACCTCTTCGCACAAAATCTTTGCAAAATTTGAGCAAAACATTACTACCACAGCTGACCATACCAAAGGGCCATACTAACTTACCAAGTCAATTGACCAGGCCAGCCAACTTGTTTGCGAAACATTTCTCAAAAATTATGCCCTCATTTCATTCGTTCACCATATAGAACTCTTCCATTTTTTACAACTCGAGTAAGACAAAATACTTCAGATCAAACCATAGCCCTCCTCCTGCACATGCTCACATATATGTTATCTAAATCAGACTCTCGCAATCGATTGTTTACACCACTGATTTAATAAATCTTTCAGAGAAGCAGAAGGGACTGTATAAAAAATTAAACACACACTATTATGTATAAATAAATTTAATTTATTTACTTATTATATAAAGTCTAACTTTCTAATTATTTCGTACATTCAATCTTTACATTTCTCAGATGTTTGCAGATCATGGATTAGTAGCTAAGAGTCTCATCTGATCTAACCCCAATCCTTCAGTTTGTCGATGATTGAAGATATCTCAACAATGCATGAGAAATCCTCGAATTTTGCAGCACCAAAAATAAAATATCTGAGTCTATCGACAAGTTCATTCGAGTCTTAGGGAAATATGTAACGAGCGTTCTTGATGTTTTATGCCTTCTTCGCACCACTTATCGAAGGAAACTCGTTGTTGAGATGTGTGGGATCATCGAGAGAATCATCATCCTTGTAATCAGGTACTTCATCAACACTGTCTTCATAGTCATTATCATCAATGCTGTCTTCATGATCGTCTTCACATGATGTTTCATCCTCAATATCAAGTTTACTTTTCTTTGTAGGAGTCACATGCTCATCATCAGTATTTAGAGCTGACAACCGCTTATTTTGAAGTTCGTCGACTTCACACGAATGCCTTGTAAGTGTACATTCCATACATG
Source organism: Clitarchus hookeri (assembly GCA_002778355.1). Taxonomy (NCBI): domain Eukaryota; kingdom Metazoa; phylum Arthropoda; class Insecta; order Phasmatodea; family Phasmatidae; genus Clitarchus; species Clitarchus hookeri. Next base: position 495,805 of record NQII01000216.1, read on the forward strand.
CCGACTCTATCTTGCAGGTCTCTCATTCCATCATTAGCATTAACTGTCTCGTCATAATCATCTGCGGAAACAGTACTCATCGATGTAGCAAGCGGTATTGACATCATGTGTTGGCTCCCCGTAGACGAACCCTTGCTGATCTCGATTTGTTCCTTCATTGTTTCACCTTCTATAAACTTCATGTAATCATTGTCGTAATGCTTCAACATGTGAGATCCTCCGTCGTCTGTAAACTTTTTATGGGGTTAATTAACAGGAGGTAACGAAGTCTTCACATGGTGTTTCTCAGTGGACGAAAAAAACACTACATTTATAAGCCTTGGTGTATTTATTTAAGTTATCGCATCAACTGAATTGTCTGGAACATTTATAGTAGTTACAAGAGTTACAAGAGACAGTTTTCGCCTCTGCGTGGTGGGCAATTCTGTGACTAGAACCACATATTGTAGAACTCGGCAGGAAGGGGAGATGTGAAAGTCGAGCGATGCCAAGGTGCGCGACGAACAACAGTAGTGCTACACCTGCACTAGGTCGCGCTGCTGACGGCCGAAGGGAACAATGCTACCGTCTGCCCGGAAGTTACGTCACAGGCCGCGGGCCCGCAGCTCACGTACAGCGACGTCGCACAACACACAGGTATTCAGAAGCGAAGCCGCCGTGCTACATCCGCACGAGACCGGAGTACTGCCACCAACGCGGCAGGATCACACAATATTGTCTCTCCGCCGTATCTTCGCTTTTTTTTTTTTTTTTCAAACCAAACCTTTAAAAAATTACTGAAATATTATGTGTTCGGTTGTTTCCTAAATATGTCTTATATAACATAACAAGCGTTTTCTACTTCTGGTTACAGAAAAAAAAATCTAATTGTTGGTCAAACTGAACATTTACATTTTATCTACAAATTAAAATATTTAATTTGAAATTAACATGAATTAAGAACATAGATAAATTAGTACTGTTGGTATTGCCTACTAAGAAATAGTTATTATGTAAAATATTGTTAAATAAGTGAGCACAAATGCGGTGCGTTGTCCTTTTGGTGTAATTTTATAGACTGACTTAAGCTTTGTTGACATAGGGCGGAGGAATAGCCCGAAAGTAGAACATTAGGAGGACTTCAGACAAGTTTAAAGTAACCGTAAATGGGCTACACACAAGTGAAATGGCGTTACGGTTACTTTGAAGTGGGCGTACCCATTCGCTTATTGACTGCGCAAAGCTCTGAAACGAGCCTCGAGTCTGATTGCCTACTGCGTATTACGAGAAGTTCTGTATTGGCCGGGCTACCGGCTGGCAATTTAGTTATAGACGCTGGTTGGCGACATGTTGCTGGCCATTGCCGCCATTTTGCTGGCGCGTGCGACTGGAGTTCGCGATATAAGAGGGTATTTCACTTCTGTATGCGTAAGTATTCACTGGCAGAATGTACTTCGTCAACCACTTCCTGCGCATGAGCATGCCTGACGCTTACTGGACCAATAAGTGGTTCGTTTGCAGCAAGACGTGACCAATCAGGGGTAAGGACCGTTTCCGGAAAGCCACGCAGCCAATCAGCGTACGACTACTCTACTTTAGAAGGCCACCACGCCTGTATCTTCCAGGTATGTAGGGGAGACCCTTGTACCTTGAGAAAGATATTTTTAAAAAACCAAAACAAATGTAATTCTAAAAAAGTTGATAATATTTTGGGTAAAATATCAAGTACAATCATTTTTGTGTGCAGTATTTAATTCAGAATTTTAATTGTGTATTGTAACGCAAAATAAACAATATTCAAGGTACAACTGTTCACCATGTTTACTGTTAATGAATTTCTTTCCTAGTGTGTCTTACAAGGAAACTAAACTATTAGACCAGAATGATTAATAATATTTGAAGTACTCTCTCAACACATCAGATACTAGTAATGCTCCTTACCTTCGTAGCAATATATCGAATATGGTAGGCCCAAAAGCTTGCTTTCAGTAGCAAAATGCTAGACGTATATCAACTAAAGAAACACAGATATATATTCAGCATTACAAACTTTCAATGCTAATACCCAACTCACAGAAACTTAAATATTTTAGCACATCGAATTTACCTGCTTTCAGAAGGCAGGTATCTATATCGTACAAGGGTCTCCCCTACGTAATTACCCTGTGGTGAAGTGACACAGCATACTTGCAGTTAATGTAGACCACAACAGAACCGACCCACAACACGTGACTGGTTTCATTCGTGCGTTTATACAGCAAGATGCGTAAGTTCTTTGAATGCAAATCCTTGGGATGTGGTTAGCGCAGCGACCTGAGCGCTCGTCTCCCATCAAGGTGAACCGGGTTCGATTCTCGGCGGGGTCGGGGTAGCTCCCAGAATTTCGCATGTGGGAGTTGTGTAGAATGATGCCACCGGTCGGATTTTCTCGGGGGTCTCCCGTTTCCCCCGCCCTTTCATCCCGGCTCTCAAGACGTCGCTGTTAAGAGCCACCCAGATCGCTTCACTCGCTCACTTTGACTCGGCTGGAGCAGGGCTGGAGTTGGTAATGTTTATGTCAGTGGGGCATGTTGGTGTTGCCGCACGCTCGAGCGGCGAAGCCGGCGAGGCGGCGGACTGCCAAGGTCAGGCACGCGCGACCTTGCTGCTGGCGTGGCGGCAGGCGGCGTCTTCACACAATGGCGGCACAATCGCCAGAGCGGGGAGGAGCACGNGTGTGGGTGTCGCCGCGGTGACTCAGGTCGCTAATTGGCCAGCACCGCGCCACGCCGCCGCGGCAACGTGCCTCCCGGCCGCCGCCTGCACCGAACTGACTACAGGTCGGTCAACGCCTCTGAAGCGTGCGCTGTCTCTTCGAGGAACCTGATCTCCGCGGAAAGAGTTCCATGCAGGTCAGACTTGACCCGTTCAGTCACCGTGTCCACGATCCTGGACGTGTTGCACGTGAATGATATTATGACCGGAACTGTACACACCAAGGCATCATCGATCAATGCATTGAGAGTCTTCCTCGTGACTAATCTGATATGTGAATTTTCCTGTGCCTCTTTGACGTGAATAGTTATTGCCGATATCATCGAGCACGCTGCACGTTGTTCACTGGTTGCAACATACCAAAAAAAATTTCATGTTTGCAACACTTTGACTCGTAAATAATGTGTGATCGAACGGGTTAACATATTATGTACACTCCAGCGGCTTACTTCGGTTATTGGCCCCGTGTCTTTACGAGAAGACTGAATGGGCCAATCAGAATTAGAGTACTCCTCTATTGAACGTCCGTGATTAGCAGGCAGATGGTTTAAGAAGAACATTCCCCCGCCATACTGAACCCTTGGTTTTTCTAGTTTGTTCATATTTTCAAAAAGAAAATTCCGAAAGTACCCATACACCGGGGGATATGGGTCTGCGACTCCCTCAGGAGGAAGGTTTCTGGGCATTTGAGGTGGTATGGCAGTACCGTGCTATAGTAGCTAAGCCTGGTTACCGCATTTGACCCTATAAAGGGTGGGTGATGCGTCCCCTATATCCTCTCTCCGCCCATGGCGACCCAAGGCTCCTCGTGCCACTTCTGGTTCAGCTAATTGGGCTCCACCGCCCGTCTCCCTATGGGAACCAGTGTCCTTGTGGCTGATCAGGGGTATCTGCCGTGATGGCTTGGGCCAATAGTTGGTACCTAGGCCCGACCATTTGGCGGGGTGTTGGACCACTTGGCATTCAGGCCCATTGGGCCCAATACCGGAATTTCATGGTGCAGAAATTCTAAAGTCTAGAAAAGGTCAGTGTCCGATGACAGCTCCTCCGGCTGCACTGATGGTGCATGGATGGGTGGCGATGGCATGGAGACGGTGATGAGACATGGAAGGACTCTGGAACCTACGGGTTCAGACCTCTGGATTTTGATAATGACGGAAACCTTCCCTTCAGAGTCTATCGCACGCTGCCCATCTCTACTGGTGGGTGTAGTTGGTGAGGTGGTCGGGTACTGAAAACCCACTAGTGCCATGGCAAATAAGTGGGAGCACGGGCTGATCGAGTTGGCCCCACCAGAGGTTCTCTCTGGTGTACCGATCACTAGAGGTTGGACTCGTGCTAGCAGTGGTTAACTCCGTATGCTGGAGGAGGTCTGGGGAGATTCCCCCCTCTCAAAGAAAGACCGGGCGATGAGCGACAACCCGCTCCGGTTGTGTCCTGGTAAGACACTAGGGGTATGGATAGAACCCCGGCAAGACCACACGCTTGGCTTCTAATGGCGAGGGTTACAGAACCTTTTGGAAGGGTGTACTTGGCCGTACTTGTGAATCAGGTTGGGGCTTTGGATTTGGTTACCTCAGGTGCATGGCTGGGCCACCTGCGATGAGAGGGCGTGATCCCTCTTCCCCACCGATGGGGTGGTCGTAGCGCGGGATGGCCATCTGGCTAAGAGCGCTACGTAAAATTATAAAAGTACGAAGGTCGAGAGGCTAAAGTATCTGCATATGTAAAGTAGTACCCGTACACCTAATCAGCTATTGATAGGGCCACCTGTTTTACGCGAAATGATTCACGCGGAGGCTAGACTTCAATATCCTATGTGCACACTTGCCGTCTTCATTTAACTGCTGGCAGCTTGTATTTGTGTGAAGACAGTCTGTCAGTGAGCCAATAAGAATTAAATTTCACTGATACTGACACTCCGTGATTCACGGATAGACAGATAAGTAAGGATAGCAAAATTTCGCGAATTGATTTGAGGACAAACTAGACTTCAAACACACGTATATCTCAGTTGCTTTTGCAATCGGCTCACAGTTAGAGACCGGAAAAAATCGCGAGTTCAATGACCTGCAGGCTAAACTCTACAGTCTTATGTACAAATATGCCGGCATCAACTGCACGTTGGTTGCTTGCTGTCACAGTGGAAGGCGACGATTGGACCAGCATTCTCCAGGAAGTGTCAAATACGGCGTGGGCCAATGGATTAAGTTATATAAACGCATGTGTTTTGAATTCTAGCTTGTCCTAAAATGAATCCGCGAATTCTTCAGGTGTCTACACATTCTGTACCCATCTTATTTTGACAGGAAAACGAGATTCTTAATAAGATTAGCTAGTTGTTTGCGTGTTGGGTATAGTTGCGGGCATTCTCAGAGTTACGAGAGGACTTGACCTCCCCTAACCGACTCGCATCCCGTCAAGTTCTCTTTGAACGTGTAAAAATGGTCCACGCCTCACATTGTTTCGATAATTGAAATCAATACACTGGCAAATACAATTATTTTTAAGTGGTGACGCAATGTTCTTGACTCACGCGAATTGAGAGGTGGAAAAATAATACATCAATGAAAAAACTTTTCCTCTGAAACCGATGGATTAGATTTTTCTGTTACTCGTTCGTCGTATCGTGGTTTTATGCAGCACAAACCTTATTTTAAATTACTAGCAAGTAAATATGTTAAAAAAATCTGGGATAAATTAGCAATAGAACTAATATCATACAACTTTCTAGATTTATGAGTAGGGTCTACTTATTTTTTATAGAAAGGAACTTTCTACGAATTCCATGCAACTATCTGTAAAATTTCTAATTGGTTTTTTTTTTTTGTTTGTGCTGCCAATGAAGTGTTTTGGAGGAAAATAATATAAGTTAGTGTTTGAGTTGCAAGAAATATAATATTAAAAATTAAATAAATCTCTTCCTGTATCGGGATTTTAACATGCATTATAATATCAGAAGCGCTCTAGCATAACCACCGTACTACCAAGCACATCCTACAAACCGAACATAATTTTGGATTAAATATACGTTACAATGTTTCCTATAACTATTCATATTGTTTAATTATTGCCGTTTGTTGCAGGTTTTCGTGTTTTTTTTTTTTAAATTTCAATGTATCAGTTTTATAATTTTACGACACAGTAAAGGGAATAATGCGTCTGCAGAATATATAGAAAAAAATGTAAAATGTTTCATATCTCATAAGCACACTTGTGTTTCATTTTCCGTTTGTGCCAACTTTAGTAGCAAACACATTAATTTACAAATATTTTTAACAACGCATGTGCTCTTCGGGGAATCCATTTTAGTTAAAACCTTGTTCCTAACTGCCGATAGCTGGAAACGTGCTTTGCATGTTCAGCCTCACGCACAGGGTTCAGAATAACATCGGACTCTCAAACGCCTCGCGAAAGAGGGTCTCACAAACTTCGTTCACGAATTCGAGCTCGGTTTACGAGATGTTTAATAGACAGTCCCTTCTTATACGTGAGGAGTTTGCGGGACCCCAAACGAAATATTTAAGAACCCCACCTTTTTTTTTTTTTACTATCTGTTCTATATGGTAAGCCATACCGAATTTACACTGGCTACATTTATTATTAGAATAAGTTTAAATTTAGAGTTAGAGTTATTAAGTCCATTAGAAAATATATTGAACACTATTGGAAATGGCTTTTAAAGTTACTGTTTAAGTTTATTTTAGCTAGCTATCTATTATACTTACAGTTATTTATTTAAGGAATCAGGACGGTACACTTAATTTATTCTTGATATATTTCACATATTTTTGTTAATTTATTTCACTGTGGGGAAAAAGGGGAGAACCCCCTGTNAAAACCCCCCCCCCCCTGATGTACTGTCATTAATTTTAAAGGTTACACTGTTAGAGCGCCACCTTAACAGCGCGAACTGCAGCAGTGACGTAGCGCTGCACTGCGAGGACGCGCGCACACAACAGAGCCTGGAGGGGGTGGGGTCAAGGTCACCAGCGGCCACGAGCGAGACAGAAGAGGCGTGCGTGTTCTGCGTACCTGTCCGGCGAGTTCCGAGCGATCCATCCCTCCTCCGCGACTGCGAGGGCTCCAGCGACTTCAATGCTGCGGCAAGGGACAAGAGAAATTTCGCCGAGTTCGACTACCCGTAGGCTAGACTCCACATTCCTCCGTATTCGCGAGCCTCCTCTCCTTCTTTGTTGACTACCGAACACTTTCGTATATGCTGTTCACGGTAAATTGCGCACTTCTGAAAGCACTATCATTTGGAATAATAGTCGATAAATATATTTTATAGTAGCCTTAGGCGTTAACTCCCGAGTGCGGTGGAATGTACACACTGTGTTTATTACTCGCATGGCAATATTTTTTTAATAGTGGTTAAAAGATGTAAGATGACTGAAAGTAAAAAGTAACTAGGTCCTCAAAAGTGCTCACTTTACCGTGAACAGCCAATATATCATATTCACGGTAAAGTGAGTACTTTAGAAAACAACCTTTGGAAAATGTCACTGCCCCATATCTCCACATATTTTAATGGGTACACTGACTGGAATGCGCTCAGTAAAGTTGGTAACGACAGGGATAAAATCGTTCCATTTCTTAACTTTGTATTAAAAATATTAAGTCGAGAAAATTTTTTGTATTCTATATTTTTATTTATATTTGTACAAAAATTAACAAATTTGTAAAATATTTTGTTTTCAAATGATACCACAGTTTCACCTGGCCGATGAATGGCGTTGTGAGTTACTTTTTCAACACATTAAAGCCGTGTCCAAAATTAAAAAAGGTATTCTCACTCTCACTCTTGCACACACTGGAACAAACTAAACAAATTGAGACGTGCACCCTTTGTACGTTTTCGGCAATTTTTCCCTGACAAGAAAAACGCTACTAAAATAATTCAAAAATACGTGCACACATAATCTCAACTAAACTTATTCATAACTACGTCAGATTTACGTTACGTAATTTAAAAAAAAACAGTATTATTGCTGTTTATTTCACAATCGTTATAATTCCGTTAAATTGGTTAACTATTTCAGACACTGCCTGAATTACAAGAAATATGCGTCTGTAAATTTGAGTTTGGACTTANATTTGGAATAATAGTCGATAAATATATTTTATAGTAGCCTTAGGCGTTAACTCCCGAGTGCGGTGGAATGTACACACTGTGTTTATTACTCGCATGGCATGACGTGTTTGGTTTTCCATAAATATGCCACGTATCACATGCATTTCATACTTCTGTTAACATAAATTTCTTTTTATTTTATTAAATTAAACTTTTACTTATATTTTATTTATAAATTACGTGTTTCATATGTAACTAATATTAATAAAAAAAAGAGAGAAAATACGTGTGTTGGTAATACCTAGTAAGAAATAGTTCTAATGCAAATAGTATATTAAACTGAGTGCGCACGAATGCGGGGATTTGGTGTAATTCTCTAGCTTTGCTTGCACGAGACATAGGAATAGGCTGTAATGTAGAACTCAAGCACGGCTTCAGAAAAGTTGGAAGTAACCACGAATGGACTATAGAAAAATGGTCACGAAGCCCGATTTCATCAAATGTGACGTATTTTTGTAATTTCAGTTTTTCGTTTTGTCAACTTCGAAGCTGACAAATGACCAATTATCAAATCATGACCATATTAGTTTTGCCTGCTCGAAATGTTCCAATACACATACGGGCAAGGTTATTCGACTGAACAAATGTGCTGTATCGTGAAATAATTATTTCACAAAACAAGTTGATGAAATATTTTTGAAATTGCTATTTTCTCATGACACGACTTTTGTTGGGTAACAATTTCACGTCACATTCGTTTTATTTTGTTCATTTCAAATTTTAAACGACCCTCTAACAACTTCGAGAATAATTACTGTTTATTTTACGACCTCGCGGAGATTTTATTTTCGAATCGCGATACAACAAAATAATAGTAGCAGCATGGCATGCTAGACAGTTGAAAGTCATGGTGTTCCAACTTAAACATTACAAAATTCTACACACAAATTACAAAAAAAAAACTCCAAACGAACTGGAACACGGCCCGAGCAACGAGTGTGCATCGTCGTTCGCTCACCCTCTCGAGTTGAGACAGTAGAGAGGGCTCTCTGTGACGACAAAGGTAGACGAGAGAGTACTTATCGGCAAACTGGGTAGGTAGAGCTTAACGTCCCGTCGACAGCGAGGTCATTAGAGACGCAGCTAGTTTCTCAGAGAAGAAGGCGCGCGGAAGGAATCGGCCGTGACCTGCAGTAAGGAACCGCCTCAGCATTCGCCTGGAGTGATTTCGCTAAGTCGCTAAGAAGAAAAGGGACCTGCTCCCCTTAATAAACATTTATACTCTTGGTTTATTGTAGGTCGGTATTCTTAGGCATCAAGGCCTCTGCACTTACCAGGGATATGTTATGAACTTGGTGAAATGGATGTACATGGTAGCATGGTTCCATGGATGATATTGAGGTAATGTGATGCTTGGCCATCGAGGGTCGCCTCCCCACCCACCTCATACCCGCAGCATCATTTATAAGGCTGCGGCCACGAAGGGGAAGAAGTTTGTAGCCACTGGGCCCTCCACCCAACTCCCAGATGCCATTTTTAGAACCATGAGCAGCCAGGCCTTAGGTTTCCAGTCTGGAGAATGCAGTTTTCACATACCAGCTCCCAAGCCGCACCCAGCTGCAGTTTACCTCCCCTTCTTTGGAGAGCCGGGTAAGGTATAACACCTCAGGCCCCCCTTGGAAGGAGTAGTGGAGTGAGCGGACTTGCGGGTGTTACCCTCGCCAGAGGTCCTGTGGGTAGACATACTGAGGTTTTAAGCTCGTGCCAGAGGCCTATTTATGCAGCCGGGATTCGACAAGAGGCGACATGTTATTTGGTACATTTCTCCGGGCTTCCCTAGGATGTAGGTGGATGTCTGGTGCTGTGGAATGAAAACCTAAGTTGTTAACCAAAATGAGAACGTCGGATTCAGAACCTCTTGGCAGTACATGGCAGACACCGAAGCAGGAGCA